>UELW01000067.1:12416353-12993073 GCA_900490495.1 Danionella dracula
TTTCCGGATCAGGATCCTATTTCTGTGGTCTATCTAAACTTATGACTCCATGTTTGTGTATTGATTTTTGACAAAACTAACAAAGCGACAGAAAACCTTTACCATCAAAGTGCTCTTAAGAACCATTCTTGTTCGAAGGAAGTCTTTTAGTTTTTTAGTAATTAGTAATTTGCGGAAATTATATTTTAATGTAAAATAAGTGTGTAAACATGTATTGGATCCTCCATTCCCAACCAGACGCAAAGCTGTCTAACCCTATTGTAAAGAACCACTCTCAAAGAACCCTATTGTAGTTAGAAAAATTCCTATTTCCTTTTTTCTTTCTTTTTTTACATTTTATTATTCTTTACCGGCAATGCGGGACTTTTGATGGCCTGAACATTAACGAAAAGGCTCAGATTTTTTTCACACGCCTCGGTGAAAAATGTAGTAACATTTCGGTCCAAAAACTGATAAAAAATGGCTCTATAGCGGCACTTAGCACGTTTTGTAGCTGTTGCACAACCAGTTTGTCGTAGGTGAATGAAATTTGGTACACATGTGTAACCAAGCTGCAACTTTTACTAATATAAAACCTAAAAAATTGTCAGGAAGTCTGATATTTTTGCAATAATCTTTAAAAATGGGTGTTTTGCTCATTCTACACTTTGACAAACTCCTCCCAAAGATTTTATCCAAACGTCTCCAAACTTCTTCAGTATCTTCATAAGGCATACGACATGTGAAATTGAGAAAAATGCAGACTTCATACTTTGACAAACTCTTCTTTGAGATGAAGGTCTGCTGGATTCCTGGCGGTTCCAGTGCTACACTGCCAATGTTCATAAACAGGCTCAATCCTGGAACTGGCTGTTGTTATCTTTTCTTTACCTTACTCGTCAGATGCCATTTTTTGGTTTGTATTTTCACTGATTATCATCGCAGCTAGAAACAATACTTTAAGCACGAAGCTGCTAGACTCTGATTTTATCAACTGACGGTGACAGAGAGGACCAGCAGTTAAAGATGATTTATCAAAATGTTGTAGCCTTATTGATTGCAAAGCCTTGTTTGATTGGTTTTGTGTTTCAGGCTAAAGGGCAGTTCAAGAAGCAGTCTGTTGCTAATAATGTGGAGATCAATGTTCCTGTGCCGAGCGATGCTGACTCTCCCAAGTTCAAAACCAGCACGGGTCATGCTAAATACCTCCCTGAGAAGAATCAGGTTGTGTGGAGCATCAAGTCCTTCCCGGTGAGAGATAAAGAGTAAATGCTGAAATGTAAAAGGAAATATGCACATTTTTTTCTGATTATAACTGATTTAAATTATTTGAAGTATACTGGAATTTGATTTATAACACAGATCAGTAGACAAATATGTATTTTATCATTAATGTACATCTCATGAGGACAGTTCTGGGGGATGAGTGTTCCTGCTACAGTAAACGTACTAAACATTCATGCTAATGTTCATGCTCTCAGTAACAGCTACAGCACAAAGTATCAAAAATGAAAGCAGTGACACACTTCATCTTGCTGTGTGTACATTTTTGCTTTTGCCGTTAAAGGTTACAATGTTCAAGCTTTAGTATTTATATCAAGTCTATTTATTAAGAAGGACTCTGGGTATTTATTTGCTATTGAAAAAAAGAATCCATTTAATCCCTAAGTAACTGGGCTACTTGCTTTCTTAATTAAACAACTGCTCTAAGATTTTCCTTGTTTATGAGGGCAGGACTCATGAGATCTAACTGCCAGTAACATCTTTTTGCCAGTAACAGGCACCACTCAGAAACTGCACTAGAGAAGCCCTCTGAAAACAAGAGTTTACCCACTGTTATTTCTGGCGTATTTGTCGACTTGAAAAAGCAAACAAATTATTCTAGCTGTTAAACATTTTATTTTTTTATTAGAGCTTCAGCGCCTTCTGCAAACTTCTTCAGTGTCATCATAAGGCATAAGTCATGTTAAATTGAGAAGCTTTTTTGACTATCATAAGTATGTGGTCGTGGCGGCGGGCCAATGCCCAATTTTCGATTTGAAACAGGAAGTAGTTTTAACTCGGCATAGAATATCCGATCCGACTCAAACTTGTCTTATTCTCATTGTAGTCCAAGCCTGAAAACAGTCTTTTTTAATAGTTTTACGCTTCTAGTTCAGGCAAAGTATTGCATACACACTTAAAACTTGTCACGTGTGTAGGTCCTTTAGACCTACAAAAAAGTTCATTGGGTTGAGTTTAGAAACTGGACGAAAAAACTGATATTTTAGGTTTTATGAAAAAAAAAAAGACTTTATACTTTGACAAACTCCTCCTAGGCGAAATGTCCGATCTTGCTGAAAATTACTCGTAAGGTATGAGGGAAATAAAGTTATCAAAACCTAAGAAGTACGTCAAATGGTTTTGGGATGGTGCTCTATATCGCCACCTAAATCGGTTTTGTAGCTGTTGCACAACCAGTTTTTCGAAGGCGAATGAAATTTTTTACACATTTGTAAATTACCGAGCTGCTATACTAATATAAACCTGTTTCCAAAATCGACAGCAAGATGGATATTGTATTGGATATGGCCTGTATCTCTGTTCAAGTTAATCCATTTTCAACAAAAACAGCCTGGCATGATTAACCTTATCAGGCTGACCAAAAAGATATGCATCATTGTGACTGCGCTCCAAAAATTAGCTCTACAGTGCCCCCCTAAATGTGACACAAATCTTTGTTTTAGCTGTTTTTATAGCTGTTGCTCAAGTAGTTTGTTTTAGGTGAATGAAATTTGGTACTCATTTGTAAAGTACCAAGTGGCAACTTTTATTAATATAATCCCTGTTTCCAAAGTCAACAGAAGTCGGTTCGCAAAAACCTTTAAAAATGGGCATTTTGCTCATTTACACTTTGACGAACTTATCCCATAGATTTTATCTAAACATCTCCAAAATTCTTGAGTATCATCATAAGGCATGCGGCACCTTAAAATGAGAATTTTCTTTAGCTATCATAAAGTATGGGGTTGTGGCAGTGGGCAATTGTCCAAATTTCGACTCGAAACAGGAAGTTGTTATAACTCAGGTATAGAATATCCGATCCGGCTCAAACTTGTCTTATTCTCATCACAGTCCAAACCTGAAAACAGTCGTATGACAACACTAGAGGTCATAGCGCCTAATTAGCATCATAACATCTAAATTTATATTTTGAAGCTTTTTTTTGTATACAGCAAAGAACATGGTTAATAAGGCCAGGAATTGTCCAATTATGGATTTGAAACAGTAAGTGGTTATAGCTCAGCCATATAACGTCTGATCGGTCTCAAATTGTCATATTCTCAAGACAGTCCAAGTGTTAACACATTCATATTGCAACGTACACAACAAGTCATAGTGCCACCTAACTTTTTTCTAAATTTGTAAAAGGAGACAGTTATAGCGACTATTGTAGGATTTTTTTAAACACCAATCGGTCGTGGCTTGTAGACCTACAGATTGGCTGCGAGTGTAAAAATGCCAAGCCAACTAACTGTTATTACTCTTAAACTAAACTTATTCTTCTTCTTCTTGCCGATTCTTCAAATTGCCTCTGCTTCATTCTTGATTCAAAAATTAACTTTCAATCATAAGTCTGTCATACGTGCTTGGTCCATTGGTTGTTTTGGTTGGGTAACCTTACTTTGAGGTTGTTTAAAAGTAAAGCTACTGTGATGCATTCTGCCCTGCGTGCGTCTGTCTCTCATGACAGTGGGAAGATGTTCTCTTTAAAGCTACTTAAACGTTAGCATAAAAACTTAATTTATCTTTAATGTCTGGAGCTGGAATGAAGAAAGATTTTATGGTTCAAGATGAGTTTTATCCTAAAATGAACATGTTTTAAAGCAGAAATTCACAATTTATATGAGATTTAAGCAATGATGACAGCATGGGTTTATGCTATACTCTGCTAATATAACTACGTGTATTTTAATTTTTAATTAAAGTGGTACTTTGAGTGCCACATTTATTCCGAGGTGGTACTTGGAGAAAAAGTTTGAGAACCACTGATCTAGATGATGGGGATTGATGCAGTTCAGTTACTCCGAGCTCTCCAGAAAACACAAATTTGGTTTATAATGAAATTATACTTGATTTATAATGGCCAATTAACATTAACGTTGAAGCCTCACTGATCATTGATCATTAGGAATGCCATTACAAAGACCTTGTGCAATTGGTTTACCATAGAGACATGCAGATGATATAGCAAGCTTAATCAAGCTCAACGGCCTATCAATGCTCGTGGACTAGCATAGGTATGTTAAGCCTCGCCCACTTTTTTCCTGCATAAACTTCAAAGTCAAATGTCTCAGACACCAAGAAACATACAGACATGGCAGTTGTTTTATTTTGACGCTAGAGGAGAGTGGGTTTTAACATGATGCCAAATTTGCATAAATTAATTAGGCCATGCCCCTTTCTACACAGAAACTTCTAAGATCAATATTTTGAAACAAAGCAATATACAGATGTGAGGGTTGTTTTAAATTAGTCAGACCACTCCTACATTTCTATGTAGATTTCAAAGTAAAATTTATTTTAAACGAAGCAACATGCATGTGCAGGGCTTGTTTTATCTTGACCCCAGTGGAGAGTGGATTTTAACAGATGTCTAATTTGTATAATGAATTAGGCCACGCCCACTTTCCCACAGGAACTTAATAAATTAAATCTCTGAAACGAAGCACCCTACAGGTATAAGATTAATTATAACTTGACCTTATTGGAGAGTGCATTTTTACATTGTGTCTAATTTCAAACAATTAATAATTCTGAAACAAACCAACCTAAAGCTGAGGTGTTTTTTTTATTTTTATCTTGACCCTAGTGGAGAGTGGATTTTAACATGATGTTGTGTAGTTGCATAAATTAGCCATGGCTACCTTTCTATGTAAACTTCACAAAGTCAAATATCTTGTAAATGAAGAGACATACAGGTGGAGGGGTTGATTTTCTTGAACATAACCGGAAAGTAGTTTATTTTGATGCAGAATAATAACATCCCAGCATTTTCACAATATTGTTTCTTTGAATTTCCTCAAGCCAACTTTCTAACAGCATCTCCTCCTTGAAGCTACTGACTTTTTCAAACTTGTCTGACTCCAGTTGCAATCTCTCCTCACACTGCTACCACTAAAGGTAGCCGATAAGAATGCTGGGAATTGTTCCCATTGACTTAACATGGAGTAAATTTTTGTCAAGCTGTAGCTCAAACTGAGAATCTCGTGAAAACTTTAAACTCATCACACTTTTCAGTTTGAGCAACATGCTGATCAAGGTGAAAAAGTATTTGACCACTATGCCTAAGTGGGGGTCAAAGGTCACTGTTGACTTAACATTGCCATTAAGAATGAATGCAAAATGTGTCACACGTTATCTCAAATATGAAACAAGCTAGAGACACAGGGATTTGGTTATGTGACTCATAGTGGTTTGCTAGAATTTTTCCCATGAGTCCTCTTATTGGTAACACTAAAGGATTCTGGTTAATCACTGGGAATGCTTTATCAAGCTGTTTTTCAAACTGAAAATCACATAGAAACTTCAAACTCACCACACTTAAGGAACTTATCAGTCTGAGAATTTAACATACTGACCATACTGAAAAAGTATTTGACACTTAGGCTCAACGGGGGTCAAAGGTAACCGTTGACTTAACATTGTCATTAACAATCTCTATCTCAAACATGAAACAAGCTAGAGACAGGGGTTGGGTTATGTTTCCCATAGTGGCTTGCTATTAGAATATTGTATGACAATTCAAACTCACAACAAGAAAAGAAACTTATTAGTCTGAGCAATAACATGCTGAGCAAGGTGAAAAAGTATTCAAACTCTAGGCTCTAGATGGGGTCAAAGGTCACCGTTGAATTAACATAGCTATTAACAATGAATTGGAAAACGGTCCCACAACCATAACTAACACGAAACAAGCTAGAGACACAGGGGTTTTGTTATGTTAGTCATGGTGGCATAGTAGAATTTTTAAATATATCACTGACTGTTATATATCTCAGCTTAGGATTGTTTTAAATGACTCATACTATTGGCAACCATTTTCAACGTTCATTATCTCAGCTTAAGAAAAGAGTTAAGGAATGGCGTTTGGTTTATATGACTCGTATTGACAAGGGGAACATAATGGTATGTCACTGACCTCCCTAGCAACCATATTGGTTACCATTATATCCATTTTCAACATTCTTTATCTTGGCTTAGGAAAGAAGTTAAGACATGGGGGGTTAGTTCACGTGACTCATATTGACAGGGGGAAATGTTAGGTTGTCATTGACCCCTCCATAGCAACCACATTGGTCCATCCATCCCTCCATCTAGCAACCACATTGGTTACCATGGCAAATACTTTGAAATAACTATATCTCAGGTTAGGAAAATAGTTAAGATTGGGGTTGGTGTTGTTTTTTATTACTCATACTGACAAGGACTCCAACAGATTCATTCTTGAAATGTTTAATGAAGCTTTACCAAGTTAGGAAAAGTTCAAAGCTAAAAGCTGTTTAGTGTCTTCAAAGTTTAAACAGCTTTTAGCTTTGAACTTTTCCTAACTTGGTAAAGCTTTATAAAACTTTTAAACTTTTTAATTAAAGTTTATAAAAGTTTTTATTAACCCCTTTTATGAAGTTTTCTGATTAAACTTAAAAAAAATGAAAGTGATTTAAAAGTGATTGTGTTTTCACAGGGAGGAAAGGAGTTTTTGATGCGGGCTCACTTCGGTTTGCCTAGTGTGGAGAATGAGGAGCTGGAGGGGAAGCCACCTATTACAGTGAAGTTTGATATTCCCTACTTCACTGTTTCTGGCATTCAGGTGTGTTTTTTTCTTTTGACATTCACCAAAATATTCTTTATTAAAAATATCTTAATATCTTAAAACGTTTTGTTTCATAATTGTTTTATCATAAACATAATAGATAAATCAAAAGAGTAAAACCGTTTTGAACATGATACTCAAGACTGACCAGATTAATCAAAATGTACAGATAACTTTTTTTAAGATCTCTTGTGCTTTTAGTTTTATTAGCTTCCATTGTAATTCTGGATGATCTAAAGCTGTGGTTCTCAAACTTTTTTCACTAAAATTCATGAATTTTAAATTCATTTTTCATGAAAAATATTGCAGTTTGAACATTATTGACTCTGCAGTGCTAGTAGGGTTCAAATAGTGATTCCAAGTGCTATAACAAGGGCATTATATGGAGCCTTTAAATCAAGCTCTTACAAGGTAAACTACACGCTTCCGGGAGCTGAACGTCAGGAGACTTCTGTCAATGAAATTGCTAATTGTTTTTAACGTGATATACATTTCAAATTAATCGATTTTGACAGCACTAATGTCAAACATGTCGGTTTGTGTCAATGCTTAAAATATACTTCAATAGTTAAATTGTAACTATTTTAAATTAATGCACAACAGATGAGTTGACTATAGCCAATTCATTTGTCCAAGTTAGCTCAATAGCGTCTGTGGCTTTGCAGCTTTAACCTGAATGCTAAAAGCTTTCAAATTACTTTCTGTGTAAATTTACATGTAATAGACTACTTTAATCATCAATCAACTATTATTTAATTTGTAGTTTTGTGCTGGCTTGTTTTAAAACAAACTAACAGCAAGCGATGAGGCAAAGACATAAATCAGTACTGTTGTTTTTGACGTTGCTTCTGGCTTGACCGCAATATTATAGTAATAATGTCTTGTGTGTCATTCCCTGTCACGGTGGACACTATTTAAACTATTTTCAAACACTGCGTTATAATTTTACCTGAATTTTTCAGCGAGACATCGTCTTAAGTTAGCTTGTCGCCTTCGAAAAAGCATTACACCTTTTCTCGCAGCTGCTGCAGGCACTTAATAAGGGTATCATGGGGGCAGGAAATGGCGGAATGATAAAAAATGCACCAATTGCAGCAAATTAAGCAGCAAGTGAAAAAAAACCACTTACTAGTCAGTTAAATAGAATGCGAATAGACGTAGTTTGGAGAGGTCTAATCAGCAAAACCAGTGGGTATACCAAGGGTATACAGCATTATTGATCATTAGAAGTCAAACAGCTCAGGGAAAAAAGTAGCATACGTGCGTATAGCCCCAACTACACCATTAGATAAAACATCTTCATTTAAGCTGCAGATATTAACAGTAAGTAAAATTTTAGGGCTTTGATTCACTTTAAAGCAAACTTCTTCCTGCTGTGATGACAAGTGCCCCCACACAGAGGGGCAGAATGGACAGTCTGAGGAACAGTGCTAGTGTGCAGCATTTCTTCGTTGTCAAACACAATCAAACTCATTATTGCTACTTCGACAGTCAAACAACACATTTACCCAGAATCTGTAAGGCGGGACCTGTTATTTCATTGGACTAGCCCAGTGTCTGTCAAAAAAATCAACCAATGGGTAACGGGTAATGTCTCGGATCCCCACAGCCGATCTTTTTTTTGTTTGACATCCACTCCCACAGCTGTTACACCCGCTGACTACAAGTACCACCAAGAGTTTTTCAAGTACCACCAGTGGTACGCATAACACAGTTTGAGAACCACTGATCTAAACTAAGAGGTCTGAAATGTTATGAATCTGTAGGTGCGGTATATGAAGATCATAGAGAAGAGTGGCTATCAGGCACTGCCTTGGGTCCGCTACATCACTCAGAGTGGAGGTATGAATCTTTTTTAATGCTTACCTCTTCACAAAATGTTACATATGAGGTTTCAGACAGAGTTTGTGACATTAGCGCTAATAAAAGTGTTTGTTCACTTTCAGATTACCAGCTAAGGACAAACAGCTAATCTGACTCTGTGTGTTTCTAAAAGAGGACTTTTCTGCTTTTAATTTAACCAACCTGTATGAAAATAACCACGTGTATCACTGAGACTGAAGATAATGTAAACACACCTTGCATTTCATGAGTTTTGGCGCAAGTAATTTCAATGAGTTGTCAATTGTATTTTTAATAATTTTTCGATGTAAATGTATTAAAAGAAATCTGGAAGGAAAAAAAAGACTGAATTCCCGTGCACTCTTGTCTCAGTGAAGCGCTCATCATTAATGACAAGAGAACGAAAAGAGCCGGAGGACTCGGGGAAAGAACGAACGGCTCAAACTGTATTTGGTTAATATTAGAGAGCGTCACGTGACAGAAGAACGAAAGGAGCCGGAGGACTCGGGGAAAGAACGAAACTCTTCTGTTTCCGGCTCAAACTGCATTTGGTTAAAATTAGGGAGCGTCACGTGACAGAAGAACGAAAGGAGCTGAAGGACTTAGGGAAAGAACGAACGGCTCAAACTGCATTTGGTTAATATTAGGGAGTGCCACATGACAGAAGAACGAAAGGAGCCGACGGACTCGGGGAAAGAACGAAACTCTTCTGTTTCCGGCTCAAACTGCATTTGGTAAATATTAGAGAGTGTCACGTGACAGAAGAACGAAAGGAGCCGGAGGACTCGGGGAAAGAACGAATCTTTTCTGTTTCTGGCTCAAACTGCATTTGGTTAATATTAGAGAGCGTCACGTGACAGAAGAACGAAAGGAGCCGGAGGACTCGGGGAAAGAACGAAATCTTTTCTGTTTCCGGCTCAAACTGCATTTGGTTAATATTAGGGAGCGTCACGTGACAGAAGAACGAAAGGAGCCGGAGGACTCGGGGAAAGAACGAAACTCTTCTGTTTCCGGCTCAAACTGCATTTGGTTAAAATTAGGGAGCGTCACGTGACAGAAGAACGAAAGGAGCTGAAGGACTTAGGGAAAGAACGAACGGCTCAAACTGCATTTGGTTAATATTAGGGAGTGCCACATGACAGAAGAACGAAAGGAGCCGACGGACTCGGGGAAAGAACGAAACTCTTCTGTTTCCGGCTCAAACTGCATTTGGTTAATATTAGAGAGTGTCACGTGACAGAAGAACGAAAGGAGCCGGAGGACTCGGGGAAAGAACGAATCTTTTCTGTTTCTGGCTCAAACTGCATTTGGTTAATATTAGTGAGCGTCACGTGACAGAAGAACGAAAGGAGCTGGAGGACTCGGGGAAAGAACCAATCTTTTCTGTTTCCGGCTCAAACTGCATTTGGTTAATATTAGAGAGCGTCACGTGACAGAAGAACGAAAGGAGCCAGAGGACTCGGGGGAAGAACGAATCTTTTCTGTTTGCGGCTCAAACTGCATTTGGTTAATATTAGGGAGCGTCACGTGACAAAAGGTCCCGGGGCCGGACTGCACTCGTTACCATCAGAGAGAAGAAATGTGAGGAATGATGAGACTTTAACCTAAAGACAGATGAGCTGAGCTGAATCAGACTAAAAGACCCAGGTAGGCTTAATTAAAATATGTTTTTTTTGTCTTCTAGCATTATAGTTTTGTCTTATTTGTAGTGTGATTCGGGTGTGTGTATATACTAAATGTGTTAGGGAAGAAACACAGCACTTTATTGGTATTTTACTAAAATGAACGAAATGACTCGAATAAAGATTCGTTCATTTTGTTGAACGGGACTCAAAGATCCGACTCGGTGAAATGATCCGAACTTCCCATCACTACTGGACGCAACAGTTTACAAACAAAAGCTCTCAAATCACCCGCCTTCTGTGCTCAGCGCTTTCATAGGTCGGCAGCGCTGTAACCACGGTGAGGCTGCAACGGCGCCTTTCCGCGCTCCTCCCTCTTGACCAATTATGGCCTTGGCTCTTCGATATTGTGAGCCCTGATTTGCTGAGCGCTGTTGCCGGCCAGTGCTCAACACAACACAGCGAGGGCGCGGGGAAAACGTTTGTTGTATTGTGTAAACATAGAACTATCGTTAACGGTCGCAGGCGGTACCCGGGTGATCGTGAAGACTGCTGGAGTAGCAGCTGTCGGTGTTCACCTCTGAAACTTATGCTTGCTCGCTCTTCCGGAGCTTGTTCTTCCCGTTGTCAGAGGATGGTTGTGGACGTCTTTGGCTCCGTTAAAAGCCTCAGCGCAGCCGCGGCGAAGGGGAACGTAGAGGTGGTTCGACGGATTCTTCTAGATCACCGGGTTCAACCGGATGCGCTTAACGAGTTCGGGAAGACCGCACTTCAGGTAAGAGCCCGTCACTTCACTCCAGTCCATTCTGGTCACGGAACGTTACCGACATTATTTCTCGCTACCAGTGGAAAAAAATGTTTTACATCAATAAACGTTTTAACTTTAAAGCATTGCTTAACGCATTGATGTGTTATAACTTAATCGTTTAACGTAACGTTACTCGTGACGAGGATTAATGTTAATGGAAGTTAGCTGCTAAACTAAAAACAAAGTTAGCCTGAACCGGTGACAGGTTTATGCAGTTGTTTGCGCCTACGCTTAAATAAACCAGCCACCTTTAAAACGTATTTAAAGCGTTTTATGCAATAATGACCAAAGGTTCAGCGCCTTTTACTGTCGAGTGAGAATTGGCGCGACAGACCCTGGAAACAGAAGCGTGAAGTCACGAATAAACAAGCGAGGTCCGAAGAATATGGAAGCATAGGAGTATCGAAATTCTATTTGAAATATAATGGCAATGTAAAAAAAATTGCATTTCTGCAATGAAGTTAGCATTTTTCCATTAAATGTGTGCGAAGCTTGTTGCTAAATCTATATGGAAATATATAATATACGTTTGCAGGGGCGTGCACAGACCTTTTGAGGGGCATGCGCTGAAACTGAAAAAACCCTCCACCACCAAAGAATAAACACACAATAATATATTTTTTATTTCATTCGTTTTTAGTAACTCTTGTACAGATCATATTTAATGGTCTCGTTAAACTAATTATACAAAAACTATAGACACTTTTATGTGAACCATGTGTTTGAAGATGTTTCGTTCTGACCTCAGCATTCTTAACATATAATAATTTTAAATTCAAATATACACTGATCCACCATCTGGACTTCCTCAAATATATCCATATTTCGGCAATACATTTATAATTTGTGCAATTTTCATATCTATATTTGTGCAATTTATTAATAATGTATTTACAATTTAATTATTATTTTCTTCGCTGTGGGTGAACTCTCAATACTGCTAAATTATTATTTACTCTGCTGCTTAGATGTTTTTTCCCACATAGTTGCACTGATACTGGTGACAGCTTCAATATCAATGTCTGTTCTTGTATTTAGTGACAATAAAGGAATACTGATATTCAAAAAGCCACACACACACACCCTGACCCTAACACACACACACACACACACACACACACAACACACACACACACACACATATATATATATATATATATATGATATATATATATATATGTAGATAGTATATATATATATATATATATATATATATATATATATATATATATATATATATATATATGGCTGAGCTGCTCTATTGTAGCTTATTTAACAAAAAACACAATGAGAAACAAACCAAACCAGAATCAACACAATTAAGACAAACTAAATGTTGATAATAATATAGGTCAAACCCCAGTCTCTGATTGGCTCACAGGACCAGCCATGCTAGAATGAATACCCTACAAGGGTGAGACAAAGTTAGATTACTTTCTTTTTAACAGATTTGATGAAATGTTAATAAACATACATCAGTATATTCGCCAGATAGCCGTATTATAAATTATTCTACCTAGCTGATAAGAATTTCTCAGTTGCTTTGTCTCAGATGCAGTTACACTGCAAGTTTCTTAACTGCGAATTTGTGCAAATCTGTCCATTATTAAAAGAACGAGATAATGTCAAAATCACAGCGGTGTAATGATTCTTTATATCAGCTTTTACTTGTAGTGTTTAAATAAGTGCAGCGTTGTCTTCATGAAATAAACAAGACATTTTACCATTACATGAAGACCTTTCATCTGCTGCTCTGACTGAGTGATGGCTGAGACGAGGTGCAAAGGCACCCTCTCCTGGCCTTTAAAGTGTTTTCACTTGTTGTCAAGAGCACGAAACAAGGTGAGAAGACACTTTACAAAACACAGAACAATACAAAGCTTTAAATATAAAGATGATCTATTGTTATGCAAACAACTCATATAAAAACAAGAGTGTGTGTTATAAGATTAGCATAACATTAGCATAGCAATCTGTTCAGAATCACATGATTATCACGTTTCATTTTTTTCATGTTTATTGGGTGAAGAATGTGGGAAATACAGCCACAAATATATACGGGCAGTACGTGACGCTATAAGTGTATCATCACTTAAGCCTAGCAACTTGGTCAGAATGGTGTTTGGACAAAGTATGTTAGTGCTACAGTAAGAAATCCATTTAGCTCTATACGTTTAAAAAATAGGTCAAATTTGTTAAGATGCCACAGCAAGACCGTGTGACGAACTTCTACGTTTTTGATAACTTATGGTCCCAAATGCCTTCAGTCACAAGAACAAAATTTCAGCTCGATCTGGAAATTTTCCTAGGAGGAGTTCGTTAAATTGCGAGTTAAATTTCTTTCACATTCAAGGGGGTGCTGCAGAGCGTTAGTGTTAGATTATTATACTTATTGAACATGACCTTCAAGCAAATTTTGGTGGGCTTTCTAACATGTTCATTGGGTCAAAACAGCTAAAACAAAGATTTTTGTCACATTTAAGGGGGCGCTTCTTTTTTTTTATTTGATAAAAGGTTTAAGTGAATAAGTACATTTATGTGTTCATTAATTTAATGAACTTTTTGAAAGTGCACATTCTTAATGTAACAAACACATTCATTCACTATGAACAATAATTTTTTTACCCAATTCGCTTATACCGAGAGCACATTAGAGAACATGAGAACTCCACACAAAGATACCAACTGACCCACTCAAGGCTCGAACCAGCGCCAATTGAAACAGGTCTTACACGGATTTCTACCGTTTTCAGGGTTCAACCCTGAACAAGTGCTTTACAAAGAATTCCACCAAATTGGAATTTTCTCCTGTAAAGCAAATTATGTGAAGGAGAGCAAGTTTTCAGTGTCATAGTAAAATTTTTAACATAACATTAGTGTTGCTCAACATTGGCACTAGAAGAGGAGAGAGGTACCCCACATATATGTTTGGAGACGATGTAGAGGAACCAGTCATTTTCCTTTTAATGTTGTTTATTTATCACATCGACTCTCCTAGTAAATCAACATCCACGACAACAGCATAGAACTAAATAATGGAACTATAAAAATGGTGTTCTCACCTTAAAGCAATTCCCTACAGTGGCAGTTCTAGAAATTTTAAGTTGGAGTGGCCAAGTAAATTCTTGGGATGGCCACTACTCAGAGGCATTCGGTAATATATGAAAATTACTATAAACAATAGTTACTATATAGATTATAGAAAGTTTTATTGAAATACAACAGACCCATAAAAACATACATTATGTCTCACTAAAGTATAAAAATGTTTGATATTGCTTAAATAAAACAATGATTATACAGGCATATTTAAATAATAAGGTTAAATCAAGTAAAGACAAAGCAACATTAAGTTTTAAAAGTTGTGAGTTAAATTATTCGTAAATGAATTTAGTAATTTATCAAGCATACAGGGCAAATAATTACGGGTGTGGAAAATATATAATACATTTAATTAATTTAATACATAATACTTTTCATTGGTGATAGAAACAATCGACATTTGAACGTTCAAAACAGTAGGTAACAAGGTTTATAAATGTCTAAATGGCCTCAGAATGTAGGGTCACATGTGAATCTCAGTATTTTTCTCGATGAACAACTCGTGCTGTGGAGCCTGAAGACTGTTTAAGAACAGTTAAGAATTGATATCAAGCTGACCGTAGCACGAAAATCATTGGTTGAAGACAAATAGAAGTGCTTGAATTTAAAAGTAAAGCTTGCTGCTGCCTGTTGCAACGCTGCTCGTCTCCTATTGGAGAGTCATTGTGATGTCATTAGTGCACACTTAGTGCATGATTATAATGGTTGTATCTGTTTGTTTGAGTTGACCTTTGCAGATAGAGTGTGCAAAAGTGTTTGTTGTTTGATGCCTGTTAAAAAAAGGGTTTGTTTTGTTAGACATGCCGTCATCGGTGTTTAATCCAATGCTTTGGAGGAACAGACGTTAAAGAACCTGTGAGGAAAGGTGTCGTTCACTTGGATGCAATTTCAGTATTGTTTACTCCATGACAAAGATTTTCATGGAAAGAGCTTCTGGTAGCGTTTAAAAGCTTGTAGTCTTCATGCGCGCTTGATGAATGTGGAGTTACTTTATATTATTATTAATTTTTCTAATTAGCGAATTCAGGGGTGTTGGAATTCAATGAAATTTTAGGGTGGCCACCACTCTGGATACACTATTGATTCTCCAGTATAATTGTTTCACTGTCCCAGACATCAAAACAAAAGGTGGAGGGTGAACGATACTGGGAATCATCTCAATAACACAAATTTTCAACAATGCATCAGTGAAGTATTTATTCCCTTAATAAATGTTACTTATTTCATCTATTCGTTATGAATGTAAAATCTTTTTCAAAA
Source organism: Danionella dracula (assembly GCA_900490495.1). Lineage (NCBI taxonomy): Eukaryota > Metazoa > Chordata > Actinopteri > Cypriniformes > Danionidae > Danionella > Danionella dracula. The sequence continues at coordinate 12,431,820 of UELW01000067.1, forward strand.
GGTCAGTCTTACATAGCATTAAGATGTTGCCAGAGTTTAAGTAGCATGAGTCTCAGTGGGGGGCGTAGGTTTGTTCCCCATTAATCATTATAAACAATTCCCGAGCAATCTAGATAAGGTCACAGACATGAATAATACAATAGTGCTAAAATGTGATTGCTATATAAAAGAGTAATGTTGGGGAAAATCATAGTTCTTAAATTTGTATTCCTACACAAACAACACTTTTCCCAATGAAGATATCAGTAACAGTGTGGAGAAGTGAGCTAAACACATGTTTCTTTTTATTGTATCACTTAAATATAGTAAAAACACAAAAAAATAGGAACAAATATAAACCACCACAAGAATACAAACTGGAAACCTTAGCAAGGTCTGAATGAGCCTGTGAACAGCGTGTGTAGAAATGCACTCTAAATGTTCTCAAAGCTACAAACTGCTGTAATAAATGTTACCTTTGTCGGTGTAACAACTTTTCCCTTTCTGAAATATTCATTAGTTTTTCAGCAATCAAAAGAGTTTAGCTTGAAACAGCACAGTCCCTGAGAGCACGAGCATCACTTTTCTCGCAGAAACTGAAATTCCAGGGGGCAACCCCCTCTCTCCCTGCTCCAGCGCAACATGAAGTTGCTCAACTGTAATACCTCGACTGGCCACAAGGGGTGGGGTCAGAAGTGAGCAAGTTCTTATTCACTCCAATCTTAAAATTGCCCAACTTCGAAGCTGAAAAAAAAAACATGTTTACACCCCTGGTGCTGTAATGTTATTTTAATTTAGATCTGACCTTCATGAACACTCAGAGGTAACACAGATGTCTGATTGGCTGAATGTTTACATACATGTTTTACATGTTAAACAATTTTTAAAAATTCACCAGCCTCAATTTCCCGCCTTTCGGAACCCGTATTTAGTTAGTGGGAAGTGCTGAACTTCCACGAAGGCAATGGTTGGCAATGCCCATTTTTAGCTTGTTTCACTGATTATACTAAACATCATTCATTCTACGTCTATGCTATATATGCAAAATTCTCAATACACTATCGGTTGTATTTGTCAAGTGTTCTGATTGGCTTTCCTGTTTAAGGATCTCTCGCTCCCCCGAATGGGAGATTTGAGTCAGGACGGACAAATGCGCAGCAAGAGGTTTACAACTCACAGGGTCAGAAGAGATTCACAAAAGTAGAGAAACAGGTCCACAAATAAATTGTAAGGAACTTGTACCTGTGACTCTTCAAAACATATTTGTGAATTGTGTTTGAAATTATAAATGTATGTTTATTTGTTTGTGAATATGATTTATTTATGTGTATCTCTTCACATTTATCTGTAGATAATAAACTTATTTATTAATCTACCTAGCTCAATAATACTAGTCTATGCGACTTTCACCCAGATATGTATAAATCTCTTGTAAAATACCTAAGTGCATTTCACAATCCACTTTGTCTGCAAGTGAGTTCAAAGATCACAGAGCTCTGTAGCCGCCATGCTTTTAAAGAAGGTAATGACGTGGAGCCGTAGTGAGTGTTTTCAGCCAGAATGCATTCTCAGATTGAATTTTGCAACACTTATCCCACAGCCTCACGATGAAAATGCAATCTTGTGTTTCCTAAAGGCTAGTATAAGTGCATTCGGGACAAACGGCATTTGAATGGTCTTTTTTGCTCCTAATTCTGCGCGTACATGTTACACTGGTCACTGAATTCAGGTAATGCAGTTTCAATGTCATTTTGAAACTTTTAAAGCAGTTAAACTTTTATGCAATTTAATTAGTTACACTACAGTTGTAAATGGAAAAATGTATATGATATTTTTATTTTGTTTTATTTTTCATAACAAACTTAGCACACATTTAATGGGAAAATGCTAATTTAATTACAGAAATGCATTTTCATTTGACATTTTTCATATCCATATTGCGAAAGTCAAGTCAATCTCTTATTATCCACCAAACCCCTTACATTTCAACTAGAATTTCACTACTCTACATTAAGCTTTTTTACTTTTTTTTGTCACTACTGCATCATTCACTTCCACTTCAACTTACCCTCTATGCAAAAAAGGAAGGAAGTCTAGGCGATGTAATTACAAATGTCTAAAAAATACTGATAGGATAACACGCTGAACTGGTGGGTTTACTCCAGGGGGAGTGCTCTCAGTTAACAGTTTGATGTTATTGATCTTCATAATTGGCCAATAATTACATTCACTAGAATTGCTTCTTTTTCTGCATAGAGGGTATGTTCTGATTTGGAAGACTGTTAAAGATGTAGTAGGGTATGGCACTGATGGCATAGGAGTCAGTGTACTGACACATGGTTCGAATCCTTTGCAGATCTTTCTCCCTAGATCTCTCACACAAATATTCCTTCTTCTCTTAACTGTCCTATCTACAAAAAGGCATCAAAATGGCCACAAATTTGTTATAAAAAAATATGTCCGTATTAGAGATACTCCCTGCAGAAAATATTACTGAACGAAACAGGACTCACCACTTTTCAGCCAGAAAAGGGTCAGTTACGTGTTTTTCGTTGTCTGACAGAATAACACAGCCAAAAACATTTGAAATAATACAAAAAGTTATATTAAATCAAGAAGAGGGCAAAAACTGTCAGAGGAAAGGAAGCACCGATGGCAATCCAGGATTTCCAAGGCGAGAGCATTGAAATCATTTGTATTTGTTCTTCGCATTTCATCAGGTTGTGGAGATATTATAACAGCCTGCAGTAGTAAGTTAGTATTAGGAAAAGAATACTTAGTCAAAAGCACTAATCTAATTTTATTATCTACTTTAACAGCACAACAAAACACATTTCTTTGCAAAGGTGTACTGAAACTAACAGTGTAACAGCAATGTATGCTTGTATGTTATAATTTTTTTTTATATTAAAGTTTTACTTTAATATTAACCTACCTATATGGAAGAAAAATATATCCACACATAGATTTCACGTGAGCGTGAAGATGCATTTCGTGTTGGCTTATTTCTGGTTTGTGCGTGTGACAGAGCAGAGTTGTGCATTTTGAAGTTGTACCGGTACACATACAAAGAGGTTGTGTTTGTGAATGACTTGTGCATAAATTTGGTAATCAAATTCATACAATAACACAAAATTACACTCAATACTTTTAAAACACACCTGAGCATGTGAACATTACACTAAATATATTACATATGCACTTGTTATTTTGAGAGCGATTTTATTCCATAGATAAGCTGCTCCTTTGTCATCACATAAAGGACGGGTTCATTAAGAACGAGTCACTAAACAAGTCGTTTGGGAATCCCGACCAACTCCTGTAAAATGAAATGCATATTATAAGGAAACAAAACCTTTTTTGGACCTTGCATGCATGTCAATCTGTTGCTGGAGACCTCCAACATGAAAAAAAGGAACCTTTCAATGTCATAATAGGGGCACTGTGAGGTAAGGCCTTTCTTCTGTTGTACCTGTGATTAGCCCTTGGTGGCGCTCTGAGCCATGTCTGTGTGTGTTCAGGTGATGATGATGGGATGTCCTGCAATCGCTTCTGTACTGCTGGACCATGGTGCAGACCCTAACCTCCAGGATGGCTGCGGTGTGACTCCGCTTCATGATGCGGCACGCACTGGGTTTCTTGACACTGTGAGGATTCTGGTTGAGCGAGGCGCCTCTGTGAACTGCTGTGACCACAGTGGTGCTCTGCCCATCCACCTGGCGCTACAACATAGGCACTGGGACGTGGCAGAGTTTTTGGCTCCCCTCTCAGATCTAAACCAGCGGGATCGATGGGGGGCCCAGCCTGTTGATGAGGCGCGCTCTGCCGGACGCAGAGAGCTGGTCCAGCTTCTGGAGACACTGATGGAGCAAAAGCGGACCTACTGATGGAGAACTGACAGTACCATTCCAGTGGAGAACATCTCGTTTAGGTCTTCGCTTGCATTGAGGAGAGGGCAGAAGCTCCTGGTGGTCTCGGAAAGGTGAAGACTGGTTTTGCACAGTGAGCGAGCTCCTTCATCATTTAAAGGTTCTGTTATGCACATCCTTCCTGCAGAATGTACCTGCTGAGTTATGCCCAGGGCTTGTCGGTCTGTGCCCTGCACTGTTGATGTTTTTAAATCTCAGATGATTTGTTGTACAGAGCATTTATGAATTTCCATGACTTATTTATTGAAGAGTTGTATATGAGTGTTGATGTTAGCTGTTTCTGATGTTATTTATTGAGCAGTTTAATAAACACCGGTGATCAGTTTTCAAAGCTCATCTTGACTGAAATTGGCACGTTTATGGGTTACAGCAAGATGAGGAAATCTATACATTGACATTTGTGTGTCTGAATAGCAAGTATAGCAGAAAGATAACCTGGTTAGTTTGAAGAATTTCTTTCATTTAGTCTCAATCACAAACCTAAACCACCTCTTCACAACTTCATATTCCACATAATCTGAAGTTATCTAGCCATGTTCCTGGAACATCTCTACCAGACTGACTGAACTGCAGTTCCTTCACACTATGGCTTGAATCATCCGCTCATTTTCTTCTACTGATTGAGGACAAAACTAGTAAGATGTTTCATGCTGATTCCATTCCAATATGTCTTGAATGAACCGATGTGTATTATCTCGCAGTGATACTCGGCTCTTAGTTCAAAAGCAAGAGAGGGAACAAGCCTTTTCTGAGCATGGTCGGGCAGAATCTGATGGAGATCTTCAGCACCAATAGCTTCTCTTGCACTGTGTTCATCAAGCAACAAGCTGCTACCAAAACAGATCCTGGCGTTCAGTGCTTCCAGAATTGTCTGAGCATCTTTTCAATCAAGTTTTTTCGTCTAAACATCTAAATATTTTTCCCTGAATGGGAACCTCTAAGCAACACCAGACTGACCCAGAAGAGATCATACTCTTCACCGTTCAGTTAAGAAATCTCATAAAAGCTTATGCTCTCCATATATGCGTACAGACTAGGAACCCTGTTCGTTTCATTCTTTTTAATAAGAAAAAAAAATCATTAATTCCAAAACTTTTTCATTCATTCATTCATTTTCATGTCGGCTTTCTTCCCTTTGGGGTCGCCACAGCGGCTCGAACTGCCAACTCTCTGGCATATGTTTTATGCAGCGGATGCCCTTCCAGCCACAACCCATCGCTGAGAAACATTCACACACACATTCACACCTAAAACTTGTTATGGAAATTAGAAACTCATTCATCTTCATGTCGGCTTTCTTACCTTTCGGGGTCGCCACAGTGGAATGAACCGCCAACTCTCTGGCATATGTTTTACGCAGCGGATGCCCTTCCAGCCACAACCCATCACTGGGAAAGAAATTAGAAACTCTCTTGTAGCAATCACTCCGGAGGCAGGGTACAGAACAGCAGCACGACAGCAACTTTATTTTGTGCTTCTCATTTAAACAAACACTGAAATCATACTCTTCTAAAGCTGAAAGATCTACATGTGTGTAGTGAAGAAAAAAAGCAGGAAAGTGAGCGAAAGTCTCCGTCCACGCTAATTCATGTCCTCCCAAAGGACGGGCCCATCGCTGCTCGGCACTACTCCACCAGTCACCTCCCTCACAGGCTGGCAGAGAGCTTAAACACACATTCAATATGATTAATGAAATGCTAATAATACTCACTACTCATTATTACTAATACCCAATATAATGATTTAACATTTCTATCACACACCTGATTATTACTGGATCAGAATGGTGTGGAGCAGAGACCATGTTACATTACACACTGAAGCTGACTCCAGAGGATTGTGCTACTATCTGTCACAAGGTTGTTTTCCATGCTGGAAATAATTTTTTTGTGCTGATCAGAAAATACACACGTGATGATCATAAATACATGCTCTATTGTCATTCGCCATACTTGTTTATCTGTACAGAGCAGAAAGCCCTGGATTTCTCATGGAGACCTCAGAGACACCCACTTTGAGTCCTTCATCAGTCTGACTGATAACGTCTCGTTCTAGCGTTCAACCATCTGTGATCAATCATAAAGTCAAGGCATTATAGCCATTTTACCAACACATTGGCTATTATTTATTGCTTTACAGAAGTAAAGTTCAAACAGCAAGGGCAAAGATATTAAGATCATTAAAATTCATAGAAAAAAAAAAATAGGTTAAAGTGAAGCTGGACAGCAGAACATTTTTTTATTTGTTAGTAAACATTTAAACATTATGAATGAATTTTTAGTAAGACTTGCACCACACTCAAAGGAGTGATCAAAAGACCAGATATCTATTATATAACGTGTTTTTATCAAACATCAGTAAAACCAACAAATTGATGGAAAACTGCTGAAATATAATGTTGGCTAGTGCCAAAATCTAGACGCTAGCCTAGCAAAATGTTTGGTCTTCCTTATGCAACAGCGACAAGAGCTAGTGCTGCCTCTCGTGTGAAGAATTCTTTCAGCGGGAGAACTGGTTGATGGATAGAAATGAATTTGCTGACACTTGCACATGCATCTCTATTTCAACGTGGGAGGGAGTGAGGGTTTACTCCAGGAGGAGTGCTCTCTAAAGGTGCTTTCAATGCACAGAAAAAGAAAATCTCACTCTTTGGACACTCCTCCAGTTAGATAGAGTTGACAGTCTCAATACAGAACAGATAAAACCAACAAAAGCCTGAAATAGATATCCAGGCAACACTAAGGTTTGCACAACAGCTCAGATGGAGAAGAAACATCATGTTAAAATGGAAATTGGAAGACTGAGCATCATGGTTGACTTGATACATTTTTTTTGTGGAGTAGTGGATAAGACAGACTGGCGATCAAAATGTCACTTGTTTTATCCCTAATCACTTGCTTCAACAACATCAGCTGTGGAGCCCTTGAGCGTGCCACCAGTTCCCCAACTGCTCCCCGGGCCCCGCAGCCGGGTGTGTGTTCACTGCTGTGTGTGTGTACACTGGATGGTTACATGCAGTGCACACATTCCAGGTATAGGTCACTCCATATATGGCCAACTGATGACTCACTTTATTTAAAAGTGTTTGCTTTTGTCAGTAATGATGAAAGATTGTGTTTAGGGTGCTTTCAAATCGATTGGTTTGATCGTTCTGAAGCTGTGCCCCAGCCCCCTACAGATGTGTTCACATTGTTGTGTCCCAGGGAACACTTCCATATGCCTGAGATAGCTCAACCCATTCTCAGGAGCAGATCCCAGGAACATAAAGATTTCTCTCCCACAATCAAAAAGTCCTCAGAAGTGCAGCTTGGACCTCATTGTAAAAACGGCCCCAGTACTTTGTTTCAACTGTAACATAGAAAAAAAATCAAACCTCTGCTGTTTTTACTTGGTTTATTTGGCAAAATTTAACAAATGCTACCACAACAGTGATGTGAGCACAAGTCTCCACTAGAAAACTGGGCTTCTGTTGTGCAAAGTGGCACAACATTTTCTGCGCACACATCTCCTGTGAAAGCAAACAGTGCTGGGTCAAGATTGAGAGAATTTTTCCCCAATCGTTTGGGGAAGTGTTGTTTTGAGGTCTGCTAACTCTTCTCCAGTGTGTGTAAGAGTGAGTTTGTATTTTTGCGACAGTGCTTGGGGCAAGTCTCCATGGTAACAGCGACTCCTACTCCACTGCGCCCCGACGACATTGTTGAAACCTCACTCCAGACACCAGTGTCGGGATCGAAACACTCCACGCTGTCCAGAAAGCTGTTGCCATCATAGCCACCTGCGGAGACAGACACACACACTGAGTCAGTGAGAGAAACTCAGACCCTTAGGCTGATGCATGTAAAGTTATTCAAGCTGTTTGCTTGTTCGTTTACCCAGCAGATGTGTGCTCGTTTTGCTGATAAATAAAGCAGCATAACGTTATTCCCTCAAACAGCATGGTTATAGTTGTAGCATAGGCACATAACAGCTACAGCTAGGGATGCACCGGTATCAGGCATCTGCCTCAATACCACATTTTCTAAAGTAATCGTACTCGTTAAAAGACCCCCGATACGGGGAACCACTACCACTGTCTGAGAAATGTCTATGTTTGAGTGGCGTGTAAGGGGTTAATCACAGGCGCCGTGTGCCTGCTTTCAATAAAATAACAAATAAAGAACATGAATAAAACAAGATGAACAAAGAAAATAACAAAATTAAAAACAATTCATGCTGTCCCAAAAGGGAGAAAGAACATGTGCATTGGTAAAAGGTATTGAAAAACAGGAAGATGAATATTTGGCGGAACTAAGCAGAGACCCAGTGAGATGGCTGCGTGGGCTTTTTCTCTTAATACTCCGAATTTACAAAATTCAGAAGCAGTTAAATGAAATTCTATAAAACGACAGCATGGTTGTACAATATGCAGATAAGAAATCCATTGTTAACACAAGAGCTGTGCTGGCGGTTCCGAGCTGCGCTTTTAATGTCGAGAATATTGAGCTGTAGTTCGAGGTCTCACTGCTCGAACTTTTGCACTCAGGGTTGGCTTCAGTGTTGTTTTTGGCAGCCTTTTAAGTATTAGTCTCAGTTTTTTTTTTTTTTTTTGATGAAAATTAGTTTATTTTGTCACATTTTAGTCATTTCAAAATGCATATGAATGATCAACATAGGATTATGCACAATAATCTGTTACCACAATGGAATTTACCTTTTTACTTTAAAAAACCCAAGAACAAAAACATTCTTAAGTTGGCAACTGTGGCTTTCTTTTTTCAATTACCTAAAGAGCAATACACACGTTTCTATGCCCAAAATATGAGCTCTGGAGGTCTGTTTTTCCCTTGGGCAGCTTCGAAGCATAAATCCACGCTCAAATATTCTGCCAAAGGAACAAATCCTACTGCTGATCCTCCAACAGGTTTCTCTGTGGGGAAACGGCACAAGTTCCAGCTCAGCTCGCAGAGGTGCTGCCCGGGCACCTGCTACCCAATGGCAACCAATCTTGGCTAACCAAATCTTGTTCCTCAGACACACAGCTCTCCCCAAACCTCCTTCGAAACAATAAGCCCTCATTTTTTCAACATTTGCCTGCATTAACTCTTCTCTGTTTAAACGTCAAATCCCTTTTCTACCATTCACCCACACCTAGAAGCTTTACTTGCTTTCTGGCCATCTGCTCAGTTTATTTCATCAAGAGGTGAAGAGATGTGTGACTGAATGATTTTTCTATACAAACCCAAAAACTACTAACCAGGTAATAGAGCCGCACTGTCCACGCATGTCTTTATCAGGGGCTGTTCCAAGTACTCCAGTCAACAAATAGTGAGTCACTCGCACGCTGCGTCCCAATTCGATTACGTATACTGTAATTTTCTTTAACCAGTTAATCGTTTTAGAAGAAATGTATAAATGTTCGGGTTTAAGACAAGTGTGTGCACTATCTGGGACGCACTAAAATTTATGATAGAAGTAGTTGTAACTAGATCATTGATACATAATTATTACATCATATTATTATGAGCAGCCTTACAGGCAGTGCTCGCTTGTGTGGATCGAAGAGATAACTCATTCCGCTTGAGCGCTGTTGTTTGTAGATAATATTAGACACTCAAGCGTCTAACGATCTGCACTGAATCTAACCAGAATAGTTTACATCTGGGCAACACTCGGATACTTTTGTATATGGCGGTGTAATTCCAAATTCTTATTCTCACCTAGAAGAGTGAATGGTGTGTTCTGATTGGGACGCAAGGCTGCATAACTTGCACGCGCAGTGTTGTTTCCTCACACACACACACGCGCACACGCACCCACACACACCACTGCCCCAAATCCATCTATCCTTGTACCCAAGCAGACTTCAAGCTACAGACCTCAAACTCCATTTATCCAGTCTTCCAAGGCTCCCCCCTCTTGGAAATCAATAGACAGTGGCATTGCTTAATAAATCCAGGTGCGTAAATAAATCATGCTACTTGACTTACTTCTTGCCACTATTCTTGACCCGTGAAGATTCAGTCAAGCTTGCATCCCTCTTCACCCAGACCCCATACCCCCAAAAATAAATAAATGAAATAAGAATAAATAAATAAACAACATTAATAATCACCCTGTGACATGCCAGTGAATCGTGCTGCCCTGCCAACCAGAGGTAGAATCATCTAAGCGGTGTAGGACTATTGGTTCAACCCACTCTCTCGCTCTAAGGTGATTTTGTCACTGCAAGGCCATGTTCATGCTTTCTTCTAACTGATTCATGCTTTCATCTCCAGCAGGCTGGACTCCTGTAATGCTCTTCTCGCCGATCTTACCAAAAACACCATTAAACAGCTCCAGCTTGTTCAGAATGCAGCGGCTCCAATTCTAACCAAAACTAAAAAGTCAGAACACATTTCTCTAGTTCTTCAGTCTCTACACTGCCAGTCTCCTTGAGAATATATTTTAAAGTTCTGCTGCTCGCATATAGTGTCATTGTCAAAATTGTTGGGACCCCAAAAATATTTTCAGAAAATCAAGTATTTCTCACAGGAAAAGCATTGTATTAACATATGTTTTGCTATATAAATGTTTATTCCATTTGTGTGTATTGGAGCAAAGAAAAAAAAACAGGAAATAAGCAGATTTGACATGTCACACAAAACTGCAAATATGGGCTGGACAAAATTTTGGCACTAATTTAAAATTGTGGATCAATAGCATTGTTTCAAGCATGTGATGCTTCTTTAAACTCACCTGGGCCAATTAACAGGTGGGGGCAATATAATCATCACACCTGAAAGCAGTTTGGATAGAAGTTTGACTTAGTCTTTACATTGTGTGTCTGTGTGTGCCACACTAAGCATGAACAACAGAAAAAGGAGAAGAGAGCTGGCTGAGGACTTGAGAACCAAAATTGTGGAAAAGTATCAACAATCTCAAGGAGATCAGTCCATCTCCAGAGATCTAGATTTGCCTTTGTCCACAACATTATCAAGAAGTTTGCAACCCAAGGCACTGTAGCTAATCTAACTGGGCATGGATGGAAAAGAAAAATCGATGAAACGTTGCAACGCAGGATTGTCCGAATGGTGGATAAGCAGCCTCAAACAAGTTCCAAAGACATTTAACCTGTCCTGCAGGCTCAGGGTGCATCAGTGTCAGCGTGAACTATCCATCGACATCTGAAAGGAAAAGATGCTATGGCAGGAGACCCATGAGGACCCCATTGCTGACACAGAGACATAAAAAAATAAGACTACAATTTGTACGCGAGTAAGCCACAATCCATCTGGGAAAAAGTGTTGTGGACAGATGAGACCAAGATAGAGCTTTTTTGTAAAGTACATCATTCTACTGTTTACCAAAAACAAAATGAGGTACAATACCTACAGTCAAATATCGTGGGGGGTCAAAATATGTTTTGGGGTTGTTTTGCTGCCTCTGGCACTGGGTTCCTTGACTGTGTTACAAGGCATCATGAACTCTGAGGATTACCAAAGGATTTTGGGTCGCAATGTAGGGGCCAGTGTCAGAAAGCTGGGTTTGCGTCCGAGAGCTTGGGTATTCCAGCAGGACATTGACCCCAAACATACTTCAAAAAGCACCCAGAAATTGATGGCACTGGAGAGTTTTAAAGTGGCCAGCAATGAGTCCAGATCTAAATCCCATAGAACACCTGTGGAGAGATCTTAAAACTGCTGTTGGGAAAAGGCGCCCTTCCAATATAAACGAATTGGAGCAGTTTGCAAAGGAAGAGTGGTCCAAAATTTTGAGTGAGAGGTGTAAGAAACTTAGTGATGGTTATAGGAAGCAACTGAGTTCAGTTATTTTTTCCAAAGGGTGTCCAACCAAATAATAAATGTAAGGTGCCAATAATATTGTCCAGGCCATATTAGCAGTTTTGTGTGACATTATGTCAAATCTGCTTATTTCCTGTTTTTTTTTTTTTTTTTTTTTGCTCCAATAAACACAAAGGGAATAAACATGTATAAAGCAAAACATTTGTAAATGCAATGCTTTTCCTGTGAGAAATACTTGATTTTCTGAAAAAAAAAAATTTGGGTGCCAAATTGCTCACTTCATGTCTCATTTTCTCTTCCAAAATTCAGGACATCATTGCCAAAGCGGACTATGACCCAACCCTGATGCCTCCTTTCTGAGCTCCTATAGCCATAAATCACCCCCTAAGAGCCCTGCTCAAAAACTTGATTAAATTCATCAAAGCCCTTATATCCTTCATCACCATATCCAAATTTCAGACTTCTCCCTTGTTAAAGTCTCCTTGTATATCTCTTTCCTTAGCACAAGATATAAAGCTGCATTTAAGAGTGCCTCAGCAGCCTTCAGTTAATCAAGCTGCTGTATGGAACATCTTCACCAACCTTAAATAACGCACTAATCTCCATGCTGATTAAAGGGATCCAACGCTCCCAACTTTATCCCTAGACACTAGTCTACCAATCACTGAGTTTTGTACACCAGCATCAGAGATTTGAATTTAACCCGAGCTGCAATGGGGAGTCAAAGAAGAGTGATGAAGAGGGGAATAACAAAAGCTCGCTAAGGTTCCTTGAAGATAAGATGAGCTGGAGAGTTCTGGATCATCTGCAGAGGTTTGAGTGCTTTTGCTGGAAGTCCTGCTAGGATAGCCAGAGCCTGAACCAGGAGTTGAGTTGCATGCTCAGTTAAGAAGGGCCTAATCTTTCAAATGCTGTGCAGTGCAAAACTATATGCTTGAGTTGTCTTTGTGATGGAGTGACTTTGGATGAAAAGCTGTCCTTCAAAGACCACAAGATTTCTGACAGAAGGAGAAGGTGATTGTTGAGGATTCCCAATGGTGATATCATGATGCAGGGATTGGCCGGGATTTCCAGAAGTTCTGTCTTGGCCATGTTGAGCTGTAGCTGATGGTTCTTCATCCAAGTAGAGATGTTGTTTAGGCAGTCAGCACAGAGCTGTGATGACTGTGCATATGGGTCAGTCCCAAATAATCAGATTCTGATGACAATCCAATGTTAACACATTTGTATTACAACACACACAATAAGTCATAGCGCCACTTAATTTTTTTTCAACATTTGTAAAAGGAGGCGATTCTAGCAACTATTCTAGGACCAAAGAACACCGTAGCCCTATGGATTGGCCACGCGGGTGAAAATGCCAAAGGAGCAAGAGCCCTCCCATCGCTGCTTGCGGTTTTAACTTGTTTAGCTTGATTTTGTTCAAGACAACCAATTCTAGCACAGGCACAACCTGCCTTAATAATCATTGTTCTCATCGTTTTTACTCAGGGATATTACGTTTTAATCCTCTGTTAAATTGATTCATATTAAATTGATCACCTGGAACATTTTCTAAAGAAGGAAAAAGAATATGCATCCATAAGTATATTAAAAATTACAAAGACATCTATCAGATATTGAGCACATGAAACTAAAAAGAGACTGGGTAGTCCAGGTATGTTTTCTTCATATACATCAGTACAGGCATTCCAATTCACAAAAATACTGATTTTATTCTTACACATCTTGACCATGATTCAGATGACAGCTTGGCCCTCATCTCTTGTTCTATATCTGGTAAACATATTACAAAGGGAAATGTTTAAAACCACTTGCGACAAAAAGTTGGAGAAATCTGCACTTGAATTGTAAAGTTTAATCAATATTTCAAAAATATTAGGGTTCTCGAGAGTGATATAAATTGTGTGCTTGATGGAAATATGGACCAATCTTATCAGTTGCTAATTTAGTAACAAATTTTTCCTACCAAGGGCATAGATGCGCCCGGAGAGAGTGGTGACTCCAAGGGCACTTCTGCAGTGGATCATGGGCTGTATGAAACTCCAGGAGTCACTCTGAATATCGTAGCGTTCCACAGAGTTCAGCTGCTGAGAGCCGTCATAGCCACCCAGCACATAGATGCATCCAGCCAGCACACAGACACCTGAGCACACACAACTCGATAACAATGAACTTAACCCAATGAGAGAGCCAGCAGTGAGCGTGTACCGGCGCCACTCCGCAACATATGCATGGGTGAAAGGTTCCTCCACTCATCTCTCTCGGGTGTGTAGCACTCTGCCGTGTTCAGCCGGTGCGTGCCGTCGTAGCCTCCAACAGCAAAAAGTAGCCTATTGAGGACAGCAACACAAACTCCGATCCGATGGGTGGACATGGAACACACACCCTGCCAAGAGTCCCGTTCGGGGTCGTACCTGTGCAAACATACGCAGTTCAGTGTTACTGCCTCTCTTCAGTACGGTTATTAAACCAATCAGTTTTTTTAATTAAGATAAAATAATAGTTGACCGCTGTATATTGAACAATTGCACAAAAACTAACTAATTGAACAAAAATTATCATTCCAAAACATGGATCTTACTTTTATTTTAAGTGAGAGACAGAATCCAAAGAAAAGAAAGCTTTTGAGGTGGTTGATGGCACCATATCAATCAGAAACAATGTCTGTCTCCCAAATATCCATGTACTACGCGGAGATTAGGAGAATATCTGGCTCAGTGTAGGGCTCCGTGGACAGTCTCACCGTGGACAGACAGGCTTTCAGACTCATTAACCTCCTTAAACCGGAGCTGTCGCCAGCAACAGAACTGTGACAATAGCACTATTAACTGCCATAGCTCTGGTTATTTTCGCACCATCGAAAAAATCTCTACAGATTCTGAAAGCTGAGAAACGACTCATTTGACTGATATTACATTTATTACGGTAATGACAACATTGCTTGTTTTCCAGGAACGAGAAGTTTGTGGAACGTAGGAGAGCGGTGACAGATGAGTGATTGTTTACTTAGCAATACTTTAGCAGATAATTCATTGTAAATGTTACATTTACATTGTACATAATAGTATAGGCATTGTTTTCATTTTAGTTATATATTTTTAGCATTACATTATACTATATTTATACCATGTTGGTGTCCGTAATACTGCCGCATTCGCGCTAAAGTGTCTTCCCTTCATAATTTCTTTTCCTTCTTCCACTGTTTTTTGGCACACTTGGTGTTAGATTTCAGTGCCAAAACACTTGCAAATAGTGGAGAAAGTTATCAAGAGGACTTGTTATAAACATTGCTTTTGTTTGTAAGTTTTCGCTACAAGATCATAAGGAGAGCCTCTTGGAGATTTGTGGAAGAGGACAGACAGCTGCAGGCAGTGGCACCGAGTCTCCATCTCAACCTCAGTAAGTGATACAGTTTTTATACACAGGGTTTATTCACAGCTTTAGAACAATAATGTTTTCTAATATATACTGTTTTTTCTGATTGACATTTTATAATATTGCTTTATTACTGCTCATGCTCAGGAATTCAATTACATTTTGTTTCATTCATTATTTTTATTTATCTAATCATTATATTGTTTTATTTTATCTTTTGTTCATTTTTTGAGTAGAAACACAAGCTTTTTTTGACAAATCTTATGTAATGTCTTTATATTTATAGAGATTCTTCTGATGAAGGAATCCTCCTGAGGGTGGAGATGATTCTGTAGCTGAGGTCGAAACATTAGGGACACAACAAAACTCCTGTACTTATGTAAATAAAACAACTTGTGAAATGGACACTGAAAGCCCTATTCAAACAAAATGAGTTTATGTAAAATAGTTTGAGGTTCATTTCTGTAATCTCAAAAGTCTTGTTGCTCTACATTTATAGCTGTTTATAGAGAGATGAAAATTATAATCTTTTTTTTTTTTTTTACTTGTCTTGTTACTACACACTGTTCTGAGCCTTTATAACATAATAATAACATATATTTGCCATATTTTGAAAGTTGTATTTAATCTGAAAATGAACAATGGAAAAAAATCATAAAGACAACATTTTCTGCCGCAATGATTAAAAAACAAAAATACCAGGCAAACTGTCCATTACAATATCATTAAAGGAGTAAAAGGGTTAAGGAATATGTGATTGGCAATAAATTACTTGATAAAACAGTGTGGAAGACAATGTGTATTGTACTTGTGTATGAACACTTACTGCTGATCTGTTATTCATAAATTAAACTTTGAATATATGTGTCAACGGTTTTACAATTCTGCTCTTTTCACACCTTTCTGGAAATCCCTAACTTCTCATCAAGATTCAAGTAACTCTTTTATCAATTAAAAGTTGGAAGAAATAATGGAGAACTGCTGCACCTCTCAACGCTGCTGTGGTGTATTCCACCATGTGAACCTCCCACAGCGTAGATCATGTGATCGATGACCCCAAGACCTGTTCGGTTTCGAGGTACGCTCATGCTAGCACACTGGCGCCAGGCTCCAGTCATGGGGTTGAACACATCTAGGGCTGCAGAGTCAGTGTTCCCTTCTGGGCCATTGTTCCGCCCGCCAGCTGCATACAACAAACCTCCCACCACACAACATGCTAGTCCACTACGCGGCTCCTAGAGAGAAAATAAAACACACACACACACACACACACGTCAGAGTCTCTTCCCTATCCCATCCATGAATCAAGATTCCTCTTACTGGGAGGTCTGCGAGATGCATCCAGTCTCCTTTCTCTGGACAGAAGGCCTCAGTCAAGACCAGGGACTGCCGTAAATACCCACCCACACTATAAATGCGCTGTGGCACTCGGGGTGAACGGAGTGATCGAGGTATGCAGGGCTTGTGCAGCGTCAGTTCCTGAAAGATCCCGGACAGGTAGTCCTTGCTTGAGGCGTCCCAGTCAAACCCCTGCAGCTGACTCTGAAGGAACCGTGGAGTAAGACAGTGACAGCGCACAGCCTCCAGCAACGGTCGAGCAAAGGTTCGCCGACTCGATGTGTCACAACGAACCCAGGACACACATGCGTCAAAGACCTCAGACTCACAGCGCACGTTTAACTCATCACGGCTGATCAGAGACACAAGCTCACAGGGAGATAGACTGAAGAACTCCTCCTGCTCCGACACCTAAAGAGTGTCAGATTCAAGTCAGCAAATGATGAGGACAGACACCATTTACAGTGTTTCTCAGGTTAAGAGCTGCATCAGCAAAAGACTAGTTCAATTGAAACATGTCTACTATTATTTTTGGACCATAAATAAAATATATGCTTCACATTGCCTGTAATGCTCTCCCACAATCATGTAAACCTAGGGAAGACACTGTTAACCTCAAACTTATATCAGCTTCCCAAAGAGTGCATTATTTGAAATTGCAAGAGGCGGCAGCATTTTCTTTTCTTTTTTTTGTCTGTTTAATCTTACAAAGTAAACATTTATTGCTTTAGTTACCACATATTAACTGAACTAAACCAAAACAGACAAACAAAAAGATGCAAACTAAATAAACACTGATCATTGCACAGTTGTTTTAGCAACCTCTTTGAAGTGCATACAGATGTACTCATGTGCTGCCTGACTCAACACGGTGCAACCAATCTGCTCTGCAAAGCTGGCGATGCCAATGGCGTTGCTGGGGTCGAGCTGCTCCTGGAGAAACTGAGAGCATGCCTGAACCACACTGTCCATCTGGTACATCACAGCTCCGTTCATCACATGCAGCACACACTTCTCCCCCACAGAGATACTGGAGGTGTAGGCGAACTCAATCAGACGCCCCATCACCTGGAGGTGTAGGCGACACACACATCAGGCTCTTCACAACAGTATTCCCTCAGTCTTAAAAAATACAGATTACAGTAGATTAACCTTTAGCTTTATAAATGATTTCAACCGATTAAGCTTTTCATAAAGGAATGTTTGTTTTTTTAGGTTTTAGTTATGGGCCAAGTGGGCAGTTGTCCAGGTTGGCATAGATTTTTTTCAATATCCATGCATGCTCAAGTCCATCACTGCTCTGTCTATGGAAGTGGACACAACTTAAAAGGTCAAGGGGCACAAGAGAAAAGCCTAAAAAGAAGACAATGTTAAAATAATTCAATCTAAGCCTTATCTTACATCTAGTTTTACTTCAAACAGGCAAACTTGCATGGATTGCAGGTGAAATACAAAAGAAAATGGTCTGCTGTTCCTCTGAAGTAAAACCTGCATGCATAAATATACTTTGTTCGAGTTTATGTATTAAACATGAGGTCTCCCTCATTTACATGTTCCAAAACAATTTTACAAATTACGAAACACCAATACATTTTTAGAAACTAAAAAGTTATTGTACCATTGGAGAACCGTCTCTTGGAGCTGTTTGGATAAGACTATGTTTTCTAAAATGAGCGTGACACTAATCTAGAATGCTGACCAAAAACAAAAGGTCATTTTAGCAATTTGTGTGAATCTTTGAGCATAAATAATACAAAAAATAAGTCACTTACATTAACATAAAATTTAACTGTGTATGGACAAGACGATGGCTGAGAAGACGTGTTTGTGCTTGCGCAGAGTGCGATTTTGTATTAAATTGGCTTACATTGCTGCTTCAACAGTGCAAATGTCCTCACAAGGAGCAAGTAGAATTTCAATCTTGAATAGGACCTCTTCTGATGTTGACGAGAGGGCCCCTGGACAGGGTTGTTCTTTTCTTATTCCAGTGAGGGGCAAAAGAAATAATACACCTTGAATCATCCAGGGCAAGGTCGTTAGAGGGAATAGGTAGAACTAGTCAAAGCTACAGTTTACGAGAGTTTGCCTTTTGGGGAAATGCTCGGCACTCATGTGCCCAGGGTCATACAAGACATACCAGATAGCCACGAGAGCCTGTAGTTTGTCATAAAGGACTCACACATGGACAATACATAGGACTACTCAACCTAATCTACTACACCTGTTGGGGTGAGAGAAGACAAAAAAGCTGGAGAGTGGCTCTTACTGCAGGGTAAAGGGATGTGTTTTAAATGGGATGGTAGGAACCTTTAGCACATATCCAGGCCTGGGCTTAAGGATAACATGAGTGTCAACAGACCCGAACTGTAAGCAGGTCTCATTTATAGAGAGTGCCTGCAGCCAACCCTCTTGATCGAGGCTAAAGCAACCATGTGCACTGTCTCAATTGACAGTAACTTAAGCTCTACTGTGTCAAGCAGCTAAATTGGAAGACCTTGAAGTCATTGGAAAGGTCGCAAGAGGGAACTAAAGAAGGCCTAGAGGGTCTAACCTTCTGGCTCCAATGAGGATTCTGACTGTTTTCTTGTGTCGGCCCATTCTGCTGCTTTCAACCGGATGGTGATGGGCATAAATCATTGGGATATAAGGCTCCACGGTGGATGGAGAGATTCCTCGATCCAGGCCCTATTGGAGGAAGGTTAGCACGAGTTCACCAGGGTAGCTGCTCTGGTCTTTTTGATGAGTGACACCAGAGGGAGCAAGGGCAAGACAGTTGCTGGCAATAATCAGGGGTCCTATGTAACTTGAGATGCCAGACATGGAGGTTCCATAGATCTGTGCGCAAGTGCTTGTGCCCACATCCCTCGATCAGGAGGTCTAATCACATTGGGATTGGCCAAGGAGGTACTGTCACGAAGGTGAAGAGATTACAAACCAAGATCTGCTGGGCCAATGATAGGACCTCTGCCTTATCCTTCCTGATCTTGAACAGGAGGGGTGCAAGGAGGCACCCTAGTGGAAATGCAAAGAGGCTTACTAACGTCGTTTTAATCAGCATTAACCTAGATGTATTGCCTTAATGTGCAAGATAAAATGATGCTTTCC
Source organism: Danionella dracula (assembly GCA_900490495.1). NCBI lineage: Eukaryota > Metazoa > Chordata > Actinopteri > Cypriniformes > Danionidae > Danionella > Danionella dracula. Next base: position 12,451,309 of record UELW01000067.1, read on the forward strand.
CTAAAAGCACATAAAGCACTTTTAAACTGCTGTGTTGCTACGTCATGTCTGCTGTCGTCACATCTGCTGTCGTCACATCCGCTCCCTGCTGTCTGCTGTACTAGCTTACCTGCGCTTCCAAGAAGCTGAAGTAAAAGTCAACTTCAAGCATCACAAAGGACTATTCAGCTGAAACATGCTCACATTTCCTTAGCATTCTTAATATATTGAACCACTTTTTTGTGCGTAAAGATGTTTCTGAATTTCATGACTCTAGGCACAGCTGAAAAACGATAGCCCACAGGGCTAAAGCTAGCTATCACTAACGCGGCACCAGCCCACTGTTAACATCGTGAAAACACCGAAAACATATCTTTGCTCTGCTAATCTACTGTGTAAAGGGAAATCTATTATCATTAATAGATTTAATCTTTAATTTTAATGAATTTAATCATTAATAGAGATATTAATGTTTATCATTTTAAGACTGGTTGAATTATATTTATTTTATATGAGCTGTGCTTTGATAGAGCAAGAGCTCTCTGGGATGTGTGAGTGAGAATGGATCTGCCTGTGCAGGGCAACGCATGTAATACTCAAGTTTTCTTAATAAAGTTGCAGCTGTGCTCTGTTCTTCATGACTCTTGATCATTTATTTACATGTTAATTTGGCAGTGAGAGGGTACTTAGCATTAAGACTAAGAACAAACGAAAGCGCAACATGACTGACACATATAAGCGTATCTTGACCTTACACTTTACTGTGTTTTTGCCTGATAAAAATTACAGAACTGCACAGCTGTAGCTGGCTGTGGTTGACAGGTGAACTAGGGAAATGACTGCACCTACTAAGATGGGGAAACTTTAGCTGGTTGTAGACCGAGATTTAGGCATGAATTTAGTCAACTTTAAGAAGGCAGATGCTATAGTCGTTACCAATGCCTGATTAAAATGGTGGCGTGCAGACTGAGCATAGCATGAATGCTAACAACAGAAACTAGCAAGCTTAGTATGGATTATCCATTCGGTTTTGCAAAGGTTTTCTGCGAATGACTACTTTGTTTAATGGTGTAATGCAACAGAACGTTATCAGTTGTGATATTAGTTTAAAAATATATATATTATTGTATGCGGGTATTGCTCGCTGAAACAAGTTAGTGAAATGGTGCATTAAGCAAAGTGTGGGAATTAATGTCTGTTGAAAATACACTGTTAATGTGTGGGAATTAAACTTACTGCTGTAGAGGTGAATAAAATTGAGCATAGAGGAAATAACAAAACAATATGTATATTGGTTATTAAGATAGAAATAAAAATAGTTTTAAAACAAGGCACCCTAAATTGAAAGGAATTTAAAAATTAAGCTTGATTGGGGGCCTATTATTTTGTGTGAAAATTAAATTTAAGCAGAGTGATACAGTTGGAAAAGAAAACTATTTGAATAAGAACTAACTAATTTTTTATTATTTTATATTTTGAGTGAGACCCTGGTCAATCCTGAGCTCGATGTAATGGATGTTCTGAAAGAGGAGATCAAACCATCTGGAATCATTGTGGCCTTGTTCAGATTTGCCTCTGCACTTCACAGACAATGGAGAGGAGAGGGGTTACATCTGAGGCAAAGACAATCGAACTGTCCGAATGTGTAGTGTTTCACTTCACTGACAGAAGGACAAAGGCAATCACCAACCAACTAATAATCTCTCTTCAGGTGCCTACACATCAACCACGAATGATCCGGGAAGAGCGGCTGATTTCAATATAAAGTTTATGTAAAGACGCGATAAGGCAGCCTGCGGCGCGAAGGTTCCAGACCACGCAGCATGGGGGACGTGAATGCTGCGAGAGATGAGGCATGGCAAACTGGACTAATCGCCGGAATAGAAACCTGATCTATTCAGACGAAGTTCGCTTGCGTGGCAACCAATCGGGGGGTTGCTCTTGTAGTTACATGTAGTTTTATGAAGCGGAAACATGCGCAACAACAATGGAGAAGACTGAATCTGAATAAAGCTAAGCAAACTAGTTAGTTTATTTATCAGAGGCAGTGTGCAGGAAGTTGAGAGAGTTGAGGGACACATTCTGTCCTTGTGTTTGCTGTCTGGTCTAAACACCCTGTCAGATTGGTTCAGAGTCATGAAGGCTTCAGAGCTGGGAAAAGGGAAATGGCTAAAAGATTAAGTATTGTTACACTAACAAAATAACAAAAATGAAATGGTTTTGGAATCAATAGGATTACTGGAACCTATAAAACTCTGCTAAGCAAACACTTATTTCTCTAGCTATACAATTAGTTGACGTTGAATGTACAGATTTTAAACTGATTTGGGTGCAAATAGATGTAATAGGATCTATTAGGCTCTAAACATCTGTCAGATGACATCTCTAGGGCAATTTTTAGCCTCTGACTAAATTTAACATTTGCTATCGAAAAAGTATCCAGGGTTCGCAAAATTGATAGCACGACATCCCTGGGCTATTGTGTCTTCCAGTCAGGGTACCAAAATGTATCCATGTCCTGCCCGTCGGGCTATCTTACAGGGAGAAAGAATATACAGTAGTAACTTGGGTTTTTCGTAACATGAAGCAATCGTATCTCAAGATATATCGGAACTAAATATTCTTTGATTGGCCATTTATGAGACAAATTCCAAGATACGAAAAATGCCCGCGAGAAATACATATTCGAAATTTGAAATTTAGGCGAAAGACAACACTGGTTATCATGTGAATGTATTCTACTCACCACCAACAGTTCTGCTCTCTTATTGGTCAGTTTCATCCCTGACTCTGTGTGTTGAGGCTTAGCATCCTGCTTTTCTATTAGTCAGTTCTATATGGGGTTATTATGTAGCAATATTATTTGCAAATGTGTGAATCTGCAAACATGCATCAAGTCAAGCATTTGTAAATAATATTGGTATAGTAATAACCCTATAGTTCTTGCCCTGCCACTGTGTGTTGAAGCGTAGCATCCCTCTCTTCTCTTCGTCAGCTCAAACCCATGATGCCTTCCCAGAAGCACTCTTCCGGTATTCACGTACGCTTTCATGTTTCAGTCCTAAACTAGTCGATATTTTCATGTTGCTTTTTTAACAAAGCTCTACCCACTACCTTCCGTTCTCCCCTCCCCTGATATCACCATATCGCCTCACTTGAAAGGCAAGTTTTTGTTCTCATTTATTTTATATGTTTTCTTTTTTTTTTTTCAGGGTTTTGTTAATATTCATTAGACGTACAAAAAAAATCCGACAAACAAAAGCCACCCTGGAAAGAATTCACTTCGTAGCTCGAGGTGTCACTGTATGTTACTGCTTTACACTCTTTTACAAATATAGTTGGGTAATTATGTTCTATGTAGTTAAGGGCAACGATAACAGTAAAATCTTAAAATTCATTTTTTTAAATCATACTTTCACTTTTGATTGGCCATTGCGCAAACGGCGTTTAAGCAGCGGCAGTACCGATTGGTCAGGGATGTATTTGAATGCCTATGAGATAGTCCTGTCAGTCATTACTATCCTTACTTGACACTTGACTAATTCGAATATCACGTATGTTTATGTGTGTGCGTGGGTGAAAATAAGCTCGGAGGTATTTTAGTTCTGCTGTGCAAAATAAGACAGTTCAGGGTAAAGAAGGGAAGAAATGCAGACTGCCACAAAGCTGAAAAGTTCAGAAAAATTTGACTACGAGACAAAAAGAAAGCGCAGTTGTTTCTCATATTCACAAACTGACTAATTTATGTTATACATTTTTGTTGCAAGTTCATACATTTTCTGTTCAGTTAGAAAAAAAATAGTTGAGTTGATTATTATTTCGACTAAGTACGCCCCTACGAGTAGGAGGGTCGCCACGGTGGTGCAAAAGCTTGGGGTGCAGGCCCGAGTGGCGCCACTGCGGGTGAAGATCTTGGTGGTAGTAGCAAATATTTAAACGAGCGGTTTGACGGCCTTGTCACCCACCTCCGATAGAAGGGCTTGGGTTCAGATAATCAAACTGCAGTCGGGCGACTGGAGCCCCGGGAAGAATTCTCTTTTCTTTGGAAAGGGCAGGGCGCCCTGGAATTGGATCACCCAGAGAGAGAGGCCCGCGCCCTGGAAAGCGATGTGGGTCATGCAGTGTCTGGTAAACTCTGGTCGGCCCTTGAAAATCTAGGTAAGGAGATGGTGAAGACAAGTCAAAGTGAGGCCGTCTGGAGGTTCGCAGCGCAGGACTCTGTCTCGGGGCGAGGAATTTAGGTCCATTCCATACTGGTTCTAGAGGAACCAGTTTCTTATTGGAACTGGGTTTCGCTACCCAACCCTAATTTACCCTACCTGATTCACACTACTTTGAAAGCAACTGCTAAAAAAATGCTATATAAAAACATTTTGATTGATTGATTGATTGATTAAAACCATCAGCTAGTTTAGCTTCATTGTATTTGGGCAGTATTCACAATGTTATGTGCCCTCCAATGTATTAACTAGCCAGTGACCAGCAAGCTTTACACAGCGTTCACTGGTACCATGAGAGACACCTTATTAAAGATTGTTTATATGTTGGAGTGTTTAAGAAGTGCTAAAATACCTTGGGATGCACTCCTTCAATTGGCACCATCTCCATGCCGCACTCCTTAAGACCGTTGGTGAACATGGCCCGGAACACCGGTGAGGCTGATGCTAACACCACTTTGTGGGCGATGAATTCCACTGGTGCCAGCTTATCATAGCGGACGCACAGCTTAACATCACAGAGCTGATGATCGCTCCGGAGTTGATTCATGATAGAGAAGGCTGCAGTCGCATGGCTCTCCAGGGTATAGCTAAGCACTCTCTGTCCACTAGCAGCCGATGGCATCACCTCTGCACGGCACTCAGTCATCCCAGAAGTTGGCAACATGCTAGCACCACAAACACACTGTGCCAGCACAGGCAAAGAAGCTACAGTTAAAGCACAAAGAAAATCTATGGCCACTCTGCAGTTTTTGATGAAAAAGAAAATTTTAGCAGAGTTTCGCACCTACAAGTGTCTATGATTACCACTACTAATTAGTAGTGAAAGTGTTCTGAGCCCAATGATTTTCCCATAAAAACGGTGTTTCTGTGTTATCCCAGAAGTTTCAAACAGAGGTGCAGATCTACTTCATTTCTTGGCCCTAGAGAAAAAGAATGAGATCCTGGGTTAGGGTTAGCAGAATTTTCTGTTGTGTCCTATCTACAGTAAAAACTTGCCTGCCGAAGTTTAGAATTTAGATTTGATGTGACCGATCACGTTAATTTAATTTTGACCTGAAATGACAGGAACTTCAACACCAGGTGGCGCAGCGACTTGTTTTAGCGGAGCCCGGGCCATTTCTAATTATCGCTCTTCGTCTAATGATACTGATCAGATCAGAATCCATCTGTAGCAATGTCAAAAAAAGGAAAGGTTGACAGTGATTGCCGGGTGTTTAAAAGACTGGACGTCTAAATTCTATTTTACTGAAGTCTGGTCCAAAGCTGTAGTGTCTTACTTGTCTAGAAACCTTTGCGGTTTTAAAATAATACAACATCAGCAGTCACTTTTCCACCAAGCATGAAAATTAGGCCAGCAACCTTTCAACACAAGAACATACAGCTACCGCTGACAGCTCGCTTGCAGGCTCAGCAAAACACCTTTATTCGAGCAACTTCCATCCAAGAATCTAGCACGAAGACAAGTTATTTACTGGCAGTAAAACTGGCGAAAGCCAGCAAGACATTTTCTGAAGGGGAGTTTCTTGTGTAACGATGGTGTGCTACAAGTTAACATCACAGGAAGTCTGCCCAGAAAGCTCTACAGAGATTGTTCAGCGCGAACATCAGCCAGCAGAGACGTCATACAGGTATAAAGTATTTTTTATGGCTCCCCTTTCGTTGTGTTGTTGGTGTAGTACAGCCATAAGTGTACCCATTAGTCTATGACAGTGTTTCAAAAGCATTCCATAAGACTTTGTAGTTGATCTACAGGTAAAGGTTGCAGCCGAGCCATGTCACTGAGTGACTAACTCCCGGCCATTAGCGAGAGTGATTTAGACAGGCTTCGGTCTAGGTTGTGGTGGGACGAGCCGGTAACGATCAGTCAGCTGCTGCAATCTAACCATAGTCAGGGGCCTATAAAGTAGTACAGTGTTGCTGCCGCAGAAGCGCCAGCGGAAGCGTTCGACCTCCTCAAGTGAAGACTACTCTCAACTCTACCTGTGCGACTCCACAGTGTCAACGCCCAGGAAGCTATATTCTTGTATCTGTTTCTCTTTTATTCCCATCCCTTTGTTTTCCCTGCTACTTTCCTCACACATCTGCTAACATGTGCTTTCAGTACATTCGTCATCCTCTCAGATACACGTTGCTCCGCCCGTCCTCCCAGAACACACTCAAACCCTTCAAACCTCCACTCACTTCCTTTCACTTCCCCAGAACCATGCTCCCTCCGTGTGGGACTTTGGAACTGTCAGTCTGCTGTCAACAAGGCAGACTTCATCCCTGCTTTTGCCCTCCAGTCTTCGCTGGACATCGTTGGTCTGACTGAGACATGGATCCATTCATAGCACAACCAACAGTTTGCACCACCTAGCACCCAAATTCATCCACAATCCTTAACACCATGCATGTCCTCATTCACTCCACTCACAGAAGTTTAGGAGTCCAAACTCCTTCACTCAGCGCATCCAACCACCTGCCCCCTCAATCCCATCCCCTCTCACCTTCTACAAACCATCTCACCTACCATCACACCTGCCCTCACTCACATCATCAACTCCTCGATCACTACCGTCATTTTCCCTAACACCTTCAAGGTGGCCAGAGTCACCCCGCTTCTTCATCACTGGTGGAAAATTACAGACCTGTCTCTTTGCTGTCCTACACTGCAAAACTCATTGAGCAGGTCATCTTCAATTATCTCTCTACTTTCCTGACTCAGAACAACAAGCTCGATGACAACCAATAAGCTGTCAAAAATGGACACTCAACTGAGACTTTGTTGTCTGTGACGGAAGCGCTGCGAGGTGTCATGGCAAACTAAAGATCATCGGCCCTCATCCTACTAGACCTCTCTGCTGTGTTGGAGAAGGTCTCTCTGCGAAGGACATCACTGGAACTGTACTTGATTGGCTTGAGTGCTATCTCACTGGTAGATCTTACAGTGTCAGGTGGAGGGGTGAGGTTTCCAACACTCATGGACTACTCACCGGGGTTCCCCAGGGTTCAGTCCTTGGCCCCTTCTCTTCTCTATCTCGTCTTCTCTGGCTCTTGTCGAAGGCGGTCGCATCTGTCTCTCTCTCCTTCCCCATATCTCTCCTGCTGGCTCCCTCTGTCTAGCGTCTGGTGACTGAACTCTCCTCGTCCTGCTCTCTAAACTCTAAAAAGCAACCATGGATCTGATCAGCTGGTCTCTGAATGCAATTGAAATCATCTTCTCGGTGAGAAGATCAGGTTCGGGGAAACCCATCTGTCCCTGAGGTAAAGTTTGCAACTGGCTACAAGATGGATGGATGGGAGAAGTGGCGCTTTGTGTGCCTGGCTGCATTCTCTCTGGAGGAAATTGAGGATATCTATTTATTTGGAGGTCTGATCACAGGGTTTCGGCTTGAAACGGCAGTTGGCAGAGCCGTCAGTAATCAGACAATGGATATATACACCTCAAAGTGGACGAGAACCAGAGGACACTTGTGGCCGTGTATCGGATTTTGACCAAAACGGAGGCCAGTGATGGACATTATGGACATTAGAGGTCTGTGAAATTGATAGATCTCGACCCCCCTGTAATGTGTTGTCTACATCTTGGTCAGAGGGGTCCAAATTCGCTGCATGTATCAGTGTACTGACCTATAAAAGTCAATCAATCAATTAATCAATCTACACCACCTCCCTGGGCCCTATCATCCTCAGACACGGATTCTACTCCCACTGCCATGATGATGACACTCAACTCTATGTCATTCCCCCTTGATGAACTATCAGTAACTACCCACATAACTGACTGCCTGAACGACATCTCTACTTGGATGAAGAACCATCACCCACAGCTCAACATGGCCAAGACAGAACTTCTGGTCAATTTGCACTGCACTACATATGAAAGATCAGGCCCTTCTTAAATGAGCATGCAACTCAACTCCTGGTTCAGGCTCTGGTCCTCTCACGTCTGGACTACTGCAAAGCTCCCCTAGCGGGACTTCCAGCAAACCACTGCAGATGATCCAAAACTCTGCAGCTCGACTTATCTTCAAGGAACCAAAATAAGCTCATGTTATTCCCCTCTTCATCACTCTTCACTGGCTCCCCATTGCAGCTTGGGTTAAATTCAAATCGCTGATACTGATGTACAAAACTATCTCCAAATCAGACCCTGTTTACCCCCAAGAGCTCACACACTCCTACATGCCCTCCAGAAGCCTGCGCTCAGATAAGGAGCAGCGACTCGTGGTTCTGTCCCACAAAGGCAGAAGATCTCTCAGCAGAACCTTCTCTCTCACTGACCCTGGCTGGTGGAACAAACTCCCTGATCCAGTCAGGAAAGCAGCAACACCAACAGCTTTCAAAAAGCAACTGAAAACTCTTCTCTTCAGGGAACAACTACTTAAAAAAAAACTTTTTCCTCCTCTGTCTTTATCTTCTTCCTTTATTCCCTCCCTGCTATGGTTTATTGATCATGTAACCCACATGATCTAGTTTTCCCGTACTTTTATTTTGGTGCGGTGTATCCCTTTAAGATTGCGAGTGAACGAGCATTTCCGCCTGCTCAGGTCTGCTGCTGTCTGTGTGGTTGGCGTGCTCCTGGAATAACAATGGTTTTTCCTTCTCACGTCTGCTCAGCGGTGAGTTGTTTAATTTTTTAAAACTTGGTAAAAGTTAACTGCAGCGCCATATTCACCAAGCCGGTTACGCTAACGGCTAAGCTAGCCTTATGATTTATCACATGGTTAATTATGAATGTGGACGAGTACCATTTATGTAACAATTCAGGTTATTTGATATTTTAATTAGCTTTAATAGCTAATTTGACTGTATACTTTGCATTGGAAACCTTGTTTTGAATGGCCATTCACTTAGTTTATTCACTCTCACTTATTCATTGTGATTGTTTACTTTTGTATTGATTGATTTCATTTTAGAAGGAAACGTATCATTTAAATTTATGCTGAATTTTATTTTGTGTTTATTAGGTCAGGTTTTTTTTTGGTTCTTTTCTCTTCTTCCAATCTCCTCATTGAACCAGCCCAAGATGGCGAGCCACCAGACTACCGCAACAAAGTGGTAGGAACATGAGGACCATATGTGTATGTATTCTCGAACGTATACATTCAGAGATTCTCTTGGACTTGCTCTACGGAAATTGGAGGACTTTATAATAGGAACTGGACTCTCTTAAAATAGTTTAATTATTTGTTTTGCTTTGTATTGTTTGATATTTTCACAATAACACATTTATTTTTGTAACATTTTTGTTGTGTTTTTATTCACACATTTAGGCTCCACAGCCGAACTTATGTTCTGATCATTGTGAAGTCAGGTTCATGCGCACCCAAGCAAGTTAAGTGCGTTACAATCAGTTTATACAATTTCGATTATGAGTGAGCTGAGATAGACTTTGACTGTGTAACAGATTTGACTGTGTAAGCGTATTGTCTCTCCCCTACTGTAAGTCGCTTTAGACAAAAGTGTCTGCAAAATGCATAACTGTAAATGTAAAATGTATAATGAATTGATAAAATACAAATAATGAATGAAGCAAAATGTTGTTGAATTCAAGAGCATGAGCAGCAATAAAGCAATATTATTAAATGTAAATTAGAAAATGTATACAGTATATATTGGAAAACATTATTGTTCTAAAGCTGTGAATAAACCCTGTGTATAAAAACTGTATCACTTACTGAGGTTGAGATGGTGACACTGCCTGCAGCTGTCTGTCCTCTTCCACAAATCTCCCAGAGGACACAAATCTTCCACAAATCTCTCCTCGCGATCTTTTAACAAAAACTTACAAACAAAAGCAATATTTATTACAAGATCCTCTTGACATCTTTCTCCACTATTTGCAAGTGTTTTGGCACTGAAATCTAACACCAAGTGTGCCAAAAAACAGTGGAAGAAGGCAAGAAACATATTAAGAAAAGACACAGTTTAACGCAAATGCGGCAGAATCACGGACGCGGCAGAACCATGGGCGCAAACACAGTAGTAAAAAAAAAAAAAAACGGACAATCTAATGGTAATAAACATATAACTGCAGTGAAAACAATGCCTATACTTTTATATACAATACAAATATAATATTTAAAATGAATAACAGCTCAAGTATATGCTAAAGTCATTGATGCGTGATTAAGCACTCAACTGTCACCACTCTCCTATGCTCCCCACACTTCCTGCCCCTGGAAAACAAGCAATGTTGTCATTACCGTAATGAAGGTCATATCCGTTTTTCAGTTTTCAGAATCAGTTGAAATTTTTCCGTTAGTGTGAAAATAACGAGAGCTACGGTAGTTTGAAGTGCACAAGTAACTATTTTGCGACAGCTCCGGTGTTGTAGGGTTAACTGGCAAAAAAGTGAAGTCATTTACATCATATTCTTTGGCACTGGACGACAATTACCAAAGTTGATTAATTAAAACCCCATTCACTCATTCAAATAAATAATTAAATATACACGTTATTAGATGTGGAATTCATTCATTTAATGCAAATGTTCTTTTTTTTTTAACTATTAAATTAGTTAATGCATGGTCTCAGTGTTGCAGCATTTCATAAAAGTATTCCATCTGTCAGTCAATCACAAAGTGAAGAAATAGATTCGCTTTAACCCCGCCTACCTGACTTTGATTGGTGATTGACAGATAAAATAAACTCCTGAAACTGCCTTCATAGGGACCATGGATTCACTTGGACATATAATTTTTATTAAGAAAATTGATATTTTATGAATTATTACACATTTAAAAACACATGTATATTTTAAATTAAAACCTTATTTATTTAATCAACAAATTGCCTATTACTTTATCTAATTGTGGCAGATTTTGCTCTCCATAATTTTTGGAGTCAATATGAAAATGTTGACCAATATAAGACATAAAACATTTTTAAATTTTAAAAGTTTAAATTTTTTTTTTTAATAACTGATTTTTTGTAAGGAAACCTCCTTTGTCATTGTTTAATTTGAAGAAATAGCCTACTCATACCAGGTTGCAAAAAAAATACTATATACAGCTTTTTATGAAGGAATTCAATTAATAATATTCAGATTTGAGTTCATCATTTTGAAACTCCTTGAAACTGGATTAGTTTTATTAAGTGTTGCCAAATCTCCAAACGTTCTGAAGATGGCACAGAGGATACTTGTGTTGTTTGGCTCTACATATGTGTGTGAACAGCTTTGTGTGATGAACACCAAAGCACCCCACAGATTCCAGATGATTGATGAACACCTCAGCTCTGTTCTGTCTGTTCTGACAACTGCCACAATAGAATTACAACCAGACTTCGATGCACTGGCTAAAATGGGTGTTGCACAACACTTTTCTCATTGAATCTTATTGTTTAAAGCTTAATCCTTTTTCTATTTATGTTTGACATGTACTGTTAACAAATGCAGTTTTGTGGCCCGTCTGTCAAATTTTTAAAGTCAGTGTGGCCCCCGAGCCAAACAGTTTGCCCACTCCTGGACTAGCCTATTTATTTGACTATCTCCATGTCCTGGACACTGGACTGATGAGTTGAATGAAGATGATCAGCATGGCTCCGATAGTTCAGGCACTTATAACAGGAAACAGTTTTCACATTCTGTTTTGGTCCATTCCAAACCGGTTCCAGAGGTACCGGTTCCGTATTGTTTCGATACCCAACTCAAGTGCCGAGGGAGTGTGCTTAGATGAAATTACGCATCCTTCTGATCTATTGGGAGTGGATCAATCCCCTGTACGGTCTGAGTGGTCAGTGCGTGTGAGAGATTTCACCCTGAACAAAAGTCTCAAGAAATGAGTGTTTAGAAGATGAAGATCTAGGATTGGACACAAACCACCTGTTAGTTTGGAAACTAGAAAGTATGTCCCCTGATTATGTTGGGGGGGTGCCCCTAAACAGAACTGCTCCTTTGTCGACTCACAGTAGCCACTCTTGGTCGCTGTCTCCGGCGTGAGGGCTGATGTTTCAGGGAGGAATTAGGAGGTTTTCTACGGCATCAAGCAGGTGGTGGGGTGCCGACTAAGAAGAGGACCTGCCACTGCTTTTCCTACGCGGCTACATAAGTTCTCCAAGGTCCTCTGTCTGCTTCTTGACCATAGAAACACCACATGTAAAGTCATCTACGGCGATGCCAAAGAGGCCATCTGGGACCACAGGTGTGTTGACGAAATGTTTCTGATCATTTGACAAGATCTCAGCCTGTGTCAACCTGGCGGCTGTGGACTACCAAAGTATACATTGTGCGGCCAAGCTAGTTTGCCGCAACTTTTGTCGCCTTAAGTGCAAAGTCCCTGTTCAGCTCTCAGGTCATCCGTAAGACCTGGGTGACAACTCCCCTCCTGCATATCTTTCAGGGCCTTGCTTGGAACACCTGAAAGACGGCATGCAGAGGGGCGGCAGCTTGACCCAGATTCAGGTCCAACGACAAGCTTAGATGGAGGGATGGAGGCCTCAGCTATTCACACTAGGCGGCAGGATTACCCAGGCATAAATGTACTGCCAGTGGCTGCTCTACTGGGGGAAATCGCATGGTTCCTCCTAGCTACCGCGCTATCAAGGAGAGCGAGAGAGGGGAGACTGACCAACCGTGCAGTAACCAACCTTGGTTCTGGTCTGCTCCTGATGCCCTCCTGGAAAGAAAGGGATTAGAACTGCTGTACTAACTACTTCAGGAGATGTGCTGTCTCTCCAATAAAGCAGTGGAGATCATATCATCAGGCACAGAGGAGTCTCCAGAGGATGCAAGCAACATTCTCAGCAACTGAGAAAGCCTCGACAAAATACAGGCTGACGCTGATAACTTCACCCTACTTTACACTCTCATAGAAAGTAAATCATATACTATAGATTATAGAACGTAGATGAGAAATGAAGCACTTCAACGTAAAATTGATTATTGACAATTTTCTGAATTTGAAATCTGTTAAAAAAAGTGAGTTAAAACTTGTAATTACAAAATTGTAAAACTTCAAAATTCTAATTGTTACAGAACACGTGGCTTTGTTTTGTGGTTCTCAAACCACTTAAACAGAGATGCTCAATTAAAAGTCACTGAGATCCAGTTATTTAAATGTCCCCCACATAAACGCTTGTATTTTATAGGATATTTTGCATAAATAAAATCATTCCCAGTCAAACATATATACACTAAGGCATCTTGAAAAATAGGGAACAAAGTAAACAAACATAAATGCAAGTACAACTTAAAGTATTAAGAAAAAAAAACATAATATGGCCATTTTAGATGGAAAATAGAGACAGAACCACCTCTTTGTAATATTTTTTCCCTGAAAAATCTGACTGCCATTAGTGCCCTGCAAGCAAGTATATAAGAGTTGCTAGTGGTAAGAGATATAACTTAGCAATAGATTGCCCATTCAGTGGCTGTGTAAAACCTTTTGCTGTGAAGTCTCAAAGAGGGGAACCCGCAGCGACTGCCTTGACAAGAGAAATATTCCCGTCGCAGATACAGTGTGATAATGGACCAGGTTTCACAGCAGCTGTTTTGAAATCAATGTGTTCCTGGTTGCAGATTGATTTGATGCACGCTTCAGTGTATCCCCTAAGGGTAGAGTGAAAGAATGAATCAGACTTCAATAATTTGCTCTAAAACCACACTGGACAAAAGTTTTACCCATTGCATTATCCACCATAAGGAACAGCACAGATCATGAAACCGAATTGACCTCTCATGAAATGGTTGCAGGAAGAGCAATGCCCCGACCTGATAGAGAATTTATCAGCTGTGACAATTTGAGTGATCTAAGAAATGACATGGATACTTGTATATCTCTATTGGTTAAAAAAAAAATCATCAGCATGTTTTACTGACCAAGAATCAAGGTATTCTCCAGAGTAGTCTGAACGACCAGGTTCTATATTGGTGTAAATCATGTTTACATAATTTTTTTTAGAAGGAGATGGGATCAGCCATATGAAGTCACACCTACTGCTGTGAGAATCAAAGGGTCCAACCTCTGGTATCATATCTCACTGCTTAAAAGTAAGAAATCATGATGAGAACACTGGAGAGTGTGATACAATTGCCAAAGGCTCTGTGGATGACAGAGTACTTAAAATAGATCCAAAAGCCACAGACAACACAATGACTAGAAACACATTAATTCCCTATAAGGAAGAAGCAGAATAATTCGTTCAGGAGGATCCAGCTATTCTTGCTGTCATAAGAAATGACATAACTAAAGAAGAACCTTGTGTTTCATTTTTGTGTTATAGGTTACTACAGGCTGAGAACGCTGAGAGCTTAAGACAGAAGTATTCCTACGTTCCCCTTAGATCTTGTGGTGGATCGAGCCCCGATTGGGTCTACATACTCCAGTGCTAACTCAGCTAACTTTCAAGCTATACATCGGAATAATAATCTCATACAGTGTAAAAAGGAAAAATTGGGAGAAAAATCTTCTTGCTTACCTTAGAGTTTATTATTATGGTCTACTAGCCCTATCTGTAGAAATGACTTCAAAAACGACTAGTCAAGATACCTTGAGTAAAGGAAAAACATTGTTTCAGCCGCTAAGCATCTTTAAAATGCTTATAAGAATATATCGTAATCTGCTTAGCAGTGATGTTACCGTGACTATTAATATTTCAGAGTGGATTACTTGTAAATTTGTTTCAATAAAATAAACCAATAAAGCTAAAAACAAATTGATAGCCATCTGATTTTGACATTTTTCTCTTCATCTAGACATCATGAGAAACACAGAATTATTAGCTCAATTAATTAATTTATTGGTACTAGCATAGCACATGAATGTATGTTTGATGGAAGGCTTGTTTACGCAACTTAAATGAAAAAAATCGAATCGAATTGACAATTGATATGCCAGTTGTTGTACAAACTAGTTTATGCTTATAAAGAACACAAACAAACAAACATACATACAAACATATATATATATATATATATATATATATATATATATATATATATATATATATATATATATATATATATATATATACATATACATATATATATATATATATATATATATATATATATATATATATATATAAGGGCTGTAAAAATTAACAAGTTTAACACTGTTTCTTCTTGTGTGGCGGACTTGCTTTAAATGAAGTATGATGAGGAGAAGGCACGGGGGACCGCTGGGCTTCTGTGAGCAATTACAGCCACTTAAAATCACAGCGCTTTTTGTTGAAATTGCATTCATTCGATCTAACTTTGTGTAAAACTGAGGAACGGCGGAACACAGAGTCAAGTGTTGATTCCTGTCTCGAAGTGGTGAGAGACAGGGAAAAGCGAGGACAAGTTAAAGTACTCTTACGGTGCTCATAATATGTTTGCTGCCACAAGACTAACTTTACTTTAATGTGAACACCTGCATAAAATAAAATTAAGTTGTGAGTAGTGTAAAACTATTTTTAAAAGTTGAAGTAATATATTAGGTGTTGAATAATGTAATGTAAGTAAAATAGATTTTCTCCTGCTCAGTGGTGTTGCCAGAAATTATGGAGTGAACAGAGGACGATCCGCCTATAGTTAAATTCAAACATGATTTTATTTCAGACAATCTAAAAGAAAGGACAGCACTAATCTCACACGTATGAAGCTCTCTACTGCAATTTATTCCAAGGTTTGAAGACCTAAAGTTTCTTCTCAAAGATGAAAGGAATGAGGCTGTCTAACAGCCCCCAAAGAAGAGAAGCAAAAAGTTAATTTGGAGGATATTGATTTATTGCAGCTATATTGTCCACATGACAAAACCTGTGTTACAAGTTAAACAAAAAAATTCAATAAACAATCATATTTTGAATTGAAACAGTCTCTTTGTCTTCAATTTACATTAATTATTTACATTTTACATTTATAGGTGTAAAAAAGTTTCAGTCTTGTCATTGTGACAACAGATGTTTTTTATTTAACAGATGTTAAATGTATTGACAATTAAGATAAATATAAAAACAATTAAGTTCAGTCTGAATAAACATGTTAATTGATTGGCTTGTTATATTATACGCAAATTTAGGATTTCTAAAAAAAAAAAATGAAAAAGAAAAAAAAGCTTCTTTAAAAGTTAATATTTTGATGGAGACAATCCTCTATTTTTAAACAATGCACAGAAACAGCACAGCCGTGAGCTGCTTGACTCAGTGCTCTGATTGGTGGAGAACACGAGCAGCTCTGAAGTTAGGGATACTAACCCAAAACGTGCGAGAAGAGTCTCAAAAGGAGCGAGCACAAATTCAGAGCCGAGTGTACTCGTAAGTGAGGCTGCAAATCCACAATCATCAATGAGTAAATATATCTCACACAAATCGTAAACATTTCATGAGAAGCAGCTGACAAACTTAATAAAAGCAAATCTGTGAACCTGTTTTCAAATTAATTCAGGTAAAATGCACACGTGTACAGATTGAGGGGAATATTTATGCTTTCACTTGGAAATATACGAACATTGTTTTGAATATACCGATTGGATTTTACATTTAAATTGTGCTATATATTCATTCATTTATTGAACTGAAATGTTTGAGAGCAATCTTGTTGAGATCATTCTGGGTCCAGTTTGCTATCCTGTTTGTTATTTATATATATATATATATATATGTAACTTAATATTGAAAATGCTAAAAATAAAAACATGTCAAAAAAATCAGCATCGCTTAAATAAATTCACATTAAAAGTTGTAGCAATATTTATGTCTCTGCAATCATTAAAACATATTTAAGCAGGAATTTTAACAATTTGTGGTACAATTTAAGATAATCCCATTTGCATTTGAATGCTGCAATATTGACCTCAAATCTATCAATAATCGCAAAATTAAATTTTTTCTAATCAGAATTTCGAACGAATGTTATTTTAACTACTGACCACAATATAGTGAAATAACTACATAAACGACCTCAACCAAGCACCACAGTATTCCTATTATTACGTGGCTTACATTTGGCGTCAATGTTGATCAAACTGACGCTGAATTACCGCGCTAACTAAAAGGCCTCGAATCCCCGGGCAGCAGTTCGAGCAAAGCCCCTGCTCCAGCGTCCCAGAGACGGCGAGTACCACAGCGAACGGCTCGGTGTACGGGCAGCGCTCCAATCAATACTTTATATAGTCACTTTGGTAAAACATAACTGTACACATTTGATCTTAGATCAATTGTTTGTATGCATAATAAACATTAGAACGTTAGAAGATGTATGCTTAGATCCGATCGTATTGTTAACATTGCATAACAAAACTGAATATAGCAACAAAACCAGCATTATAAAACAAAAGTACAATTAAACGACAAAATATGTAACTGAACAATTAACCGTGACAGTATAAATCACATGAAAACACTTACTTGTCATTCGCTGACTCGCCCTCATACTCAGAGTGACTAAACAATCCCTTTTATTTTAAGGGCTCGGGCATTTAAAACTACTTTGCCACTTCTGGTATTAAATTCATCACTTGAGCTACCTATTTTCAATTTAACTAACTCCTCCCACAGATTTTCTCAGACCAACTCTAAACTTCTCAGGTCACATGCTGATTAGCATTGTAAGGTGGCAAACATTACAGATTCGCTCGCTATCCACAGCCACACCCAACATAACATAACTCTCATAAATCGTGTCTCAAAAAGTGTCCCCCAAGTTACCTAAGCTTCTTCCCCACGGAAGTTCTGCACAAAACACTAGATTATACAACGAGAAACAACATAACTTCTTCTTCTTTTGGCGGTTGGCAACCAACTTTTGGAGCATTACCGCCACCATCTGGACTGGAGTGTGGACCAGGAGTTCGCTAATCCATAATAATTGTGATATTAAAAATACTAGTCCCAATAATAATACTTATTATATATATAAAAAAATATATATATATATATATATATATATATATATATATATATATATATATATATATATATATATATATATATATATTTCCCTAATAGTACCACTACTACTACTACTAATAATAATACTCCTAACAGTAATACTAATAATAAACTAAATTCTGCCACTTAGTCCCGTGGATTGCAGAAAACTATTTACATCCCTAAAACAAATATTATCTGTATTTAATTGTAGAATGTTCTCTATATTTAGTTCAACTTGCTTTTCTTGTAGTTTTGTAAATAGTCTTTGTCTTTCCCTGCAATACAATGGACAATACATAATTACATGCTCTATAGTCTCCTGGTTATTCCTACACTCACACATCCCATCAGTGTGTTTGTTGATTCTATGTAATGTACTTTTAAGTGCTGTATGCCCAAACCGCATTCTTGTAAACACATCTTCTTCCTTTTTGCTTCTACATATAACCCTACCTTTACCCACTTTGTTTTGAATAGTGTGATACTGATGTCCTGTATCCCCATTATCCCAGAGGTGTTGCCACTTGTCAGAAATTTTATTTTTAACAATGCTTTTAATTTCTGCTTTACTGTACTTTATATCAATATCTACTGAAGCTATTTGTGTTGCTTGTTTAGCAAACTTGTCTGCCAACTCATTCCCCCTGATTCCTATATGTGCTGGTACCCATATAAGGGAAATTTGAATTCCTGATTTAGACAGATTATTTACCTTTTGTATTATTTCATATATGATATCTTGTCTGGATTCTGATTCTACATTTTTAATACTAACAAGTGCAGAGCTTGAGTCTGATGCAATCACTACTTTTTAGTTTTATTAATCTCAATCCAATTTAATGCCAACCATATTGCTATTAATTCTGCTGTGTATATTGCTAAATCATTATTAATTCTTTTTGCTGTTGCAAATTTTAACTTTGGAATGGCATATGCCACTCCAACCCTTTTACCAATTTTTGATGCATCTGTATATACTACAAGTATTTCATTATATTTTTCCCTTATATACATCATCACTTTATTGTTGTTTAACTCAGTTTCTTGTTTGACCGTCATTAATTCTAAGTTGATGTCAACATCAGCAATCAACCATGGGGGAACTACTGGGTACACTACACTAGGAGAAATTATAACTGTACTTAACTCCATTTCTGTTATTTTCTGCTTTATTGTCCACCCAAAGCTATTGCTCCTTTCGTTCTCTCTCTCTTGACTCTGGAGAAGGACCGACTGTGTCATATGTTTGTTATTATGTCCCCTCAAGTTAGCCCAGTACACTATAGCCAGCTGATCTCTTCTAAGGTGGAGAGGCATCTCTCCCATTTCCACCTGCGTAGCTGCATATTCTAAGTGCCTGATTGTGCACTACTTCCAGCTGTTTCAGTGCTGTTTTAGCTGCTGACCCATACACTATGCACCCATAGTCAAATACTGATCTCACCAGTCCTGTGTATATAGTTTTTAATGCTAGCCTGCTTGCACCCCAATCTATTCCACACAAACATCTAATTATATTCAAAACCTTTTTACATTTGTCAATCATCTTTTTAATATGTACCTTCCATGTGAGTTTCCTGTCCAACCACAACCCTAAGTATTTAAAGGATTCCACACTTTTTCTTCTTCTTCTTCTTCTTCTTTGGTGTTTTATGGCAGTTTGCATCCTTTCTTTTGGTGCATTACCGCCACCATCTGGGATGTAGTTTGGACAATTGTTCAAATGGAGATTAATGGAAAAAAAAGAATAAATAAATAAATAAATAAATAAAAAATACACCTTTCTACAGATATTCCAACCTATACTAAATGTAAGTGTCTAAAATGGAAACACATACCTGTACCCGCTTATATTCTGTAGTCATTTTTAGTTTTTTTAAGAAAAATCAAAATACTTTTTCGTGCATCTTTTAATAAAGTCGAGATTGTACATGGTTCTATTTTCATTTTTTTTACTTCTTTCATTAGACTGTTTCTCTCCTCTTCATAGGTTTTGCAATTCATAATAACGTGTTCAATAGATTCCTGCTCTCCACAGTTTTCACATTTTCCTGTTCAGTGATTTCCTATTTTAAATTGATGTTGATTTAATCTGGTGTGTCCTATTCTTAACCTTGTTATGATTGTCTCTTCTTTTCTGTTACTTAAAATAATTGGTCTTTCTCGTACCTTTTCCTGTATTTTATAAAGATCTCTTCCAGCTTCACCCACCGAAACAACCAAACAACAGAGTTATTTGCCTTTAAAGGCGCTTAAATCATTCCTCTATGAAGTCACTCTTTATGCGCCACTGCCCCGGAGTCAAAAACGCATGCGCATAAATTATATAGCTGAATCGAGTAAGTTTTACTTTTAAAATAGTTAATTTTTTACTACAATTTCATTAGATAACAGGAACTGAGTAAATATTAATACAATAATAATACGGAGAATGTGTTGATCAGACGCGGTCTTACTGATCAGAATATCTGAATTTAACAAAAGCCTTCTTTACTAATTTTAACTTTTAGCTCCAGGTAACTGCATCCGGATACAAACAATGAACAATATACAACTATCTATACGATGTCACTCCAGGTAACAGAGACGATACATTAGAAGTAATGATAAATAATGATTTTCGGACAAACTTCCAAACAAACGATTATGTCAATTTATTAACCAGGTAAATCATAAACAAATCCAAATCCAGTTAAAATGCAATCAAATACATTCAGTTCAGTAAAGTTTAAAGTACAAATCAATCATAAGAAGAATGACTTTCCAAACAAATGCATTCTGATAGACCCAATAACAAGGAGAAAACTTAATCATTATTTACCTGATCATAGAGAGAGGCTGCGCACCACATGACCTGCTGCGGGAGCTCTGATTGCAGAAACTCCTCGAGCTTCGGGAGAAGTCCCTTCAAATATCCGAGATATCAATATCAAATTACATCATTACACTGATTGGTTCTTTGACTTTGGAAGGCTGTCTTTCTGTGAAAACCCTTTAATTTAAAAGTTGCTTGTGTGTGTGATTGGTTCATAGAGAATAGTGAGAGACTCGACATTGTGGTGCGAAGCAAAATCCTTGACGGTTTGGTTAAACTGGCTGTGAGATCAAGCTGTGAAGTCAAGCTGTAAGATCACTCTCGGTTCTGTTCCTAAAGAACAGCTTGTTTATTTAGTTTGCATAATCATGTCAGAGGCATCTCAGCTCAATCTGTGCCCTTTGCCCAATATACATCTGAAAAGGTGGTTCCTGCATTTAAAGCAAGATCAAAGCAAGAGGATCACTAAAAGGCAAAATTCAGTTTCTTACAAACGACCCTTTTTGATCGCGCGAGAAGGCCACAGGGGATTGAGTCTTGGTTTGGAAGTACCTTTGTTTTTTACCTGTCGTGTCCTACTTCAAAGCAACTCCATGAGAAGGAAGGTGCTTCGCCCTGATAGTTTCCATACTAGTGGACTTAGCAGTGGGGTCCGAAGGTCTAGGTGAAGACCTACCTGGGCGTTCAGGGTTGACCTTCGGAGCAGCATCCGGTTCGAGCCGAGGAGGTCCCACTCGAGGCTGACTCCGTCACAGAAGCTGAGAGTCATCCGGACTGCACTGCATCAGATGCCACGCCCTTGAATGTGCGTCTGAGATGAGAACTGCATTCGCATCTGCAATGCAAGCCTCCTGCCTGCACACATAACCCAGGGAGTTCAAGTTTTGCATATTTAATGAAAAACTGACTCCTCGTAGCTGCTCTGGTCGACGTATCTTTTGTTACATTGTATGTATGTGTTTCTGTCAGGATCTCTATCTCGTTTTTCCCTCTGTCCTGTCCGCGTCTCGGCTAATTATGTTATCTGTCGCAGCTGCTTATCATCTCGTTAATTGTCTCCGCTATTTAATGTTCGCTGATGCTCTGCTCTAGCTCTTCTCTTTTGGCTTGTCTCGTTTACGTAGCCGGTGTGGAGCACTGCACTCAAGCCTCACCCGAGGAACCGAGGATCGTGGTGGACTGACCGCTCGGACTAACCCTACCTGCACCTCCTTGAAAGAGCAGAGGACCTGTCGCCTTCCGCGGGGTTTAGCGCACCTGCCCCAAGACTTTGTTTATGTTTTGAGACTCTGAACTGTGTTCCTGTTCTGTTGAACAGCGGTTTTGATTTAACCACTTCAGTCATTAAAGACTCTGGGTACCGATCCCTTGCTTCTGGGTCCTTCTTACCTCAGTTACACGACAGATTCATTGTTATTTGTTATAAATGTGTTTTTTGAGGTGATGAAGTCTTCAGGTTTCACATTTTTAATCTACATTTTATTACTTTATAACAAAGTTGTTTATTTTCTTTTTTTTAGTTATTCCCAATAATACACAACAAAATGTTTGTAATAAAGTATTTATTAACATAATGTAAATGTTTTCTTACTATTTATTGTTCAAACAAAAATATTATTAATAACATTAACAATCATCACTTTCTTATTTATAATAAAACATATTTATTCTGAAAGTGCATGATTCCTCATCCTTGTGAAGCTGCTTTGACAAAAGTTATAATGAATAGTTTTATGCATATAAAAAGATGACTGAATTTATGAAAGGCAAAATATTTGCATTTATTTGACATTGACCAAGGAATCCAGAAAAGTGTCTCCGTCAGGACAAACACAAAAGTATGGAATGTCTCAGACATACCTTTTCTTTTCAGTTTACAAACTGCAAAGAAAACCGGTGTCAGCTGTGGGTCTACCAACTGTGACTTTTCACTCAGCTTCTGGCCAACTGCATCGCTGACGTAGGAGCATCAAACTTAGTTGCGTCCAGAAACACCTCAGCATGTGCTTGAAATTCCAAGATTCCTGAATTATTCCAAAAAAATGCAAAAAAATGAAATAGAAGATCTTGAAGATCCAACAATCAAGATGGACAATGACACACACCACAAAACAAAACACAATTGGACATTATTCAAATGACAACATATATGCTGAGGTCTAAAACAATTCCAGAAAATCTTTCACAAGGGCTTGTTAAAATAGAAATTGCCATCCCTGACCGTGACGCTGTCAGTGGCAGAGTATGAAGCGTAGACACGAAGTGTAGAAGACAGGCGGAGAGAGAAGGAGATAAAGAGATAAATGAAAGTCTCCGGAGAGCTAAGACGAGGAAATATGACGCGTTTATAGTGCTTGGCTTCACTGTGACCGTGGTGGGAGACGAGGAGAGACAGGTGTGCTTACTGAGTCTAAAAATGTTGGCAGCGGACAGCATGAAGCCAAATAAATGAAGGCGTCACTTAAAAGACATTACACTCCAATCATGCTGAAAAGCCATGTGAGTTTTTTCAGCGAAAATGTGCAGAATATTGCCAGCAATCATGTTCAGTTAAACAATATTTATAGTTTTATTAAGGAGTTAATGTTTTTTATACATTTTACATGCCCCTTAATTCTTTTCTGCTACAGTTAATAAAGCTATTCCTTGTTGTAAGTTGGTCCATATTTCTTTTTTTTTTTTTCTTATACATTAATAAGGATATTGTGTTATGCAGAGGTGTACTTTAAACAAATGTAAAGATAAATAATACTGTTTATAGGTGCTCGGGGGTGATGACAAAAAATAACTGAGAAACAGGGGACTTTCTACCTACAGGGGAGGCACAAGATAAATAATATCTGGAGATCGGTTCCATTGATGGAGGTATACCAGGGGTTATTATTGTCAAGCATGTAAGTCACCTATGAACTGCTGCCGTTTACTTCATTCTGCAGGTTAATGAGTCATTGTAGTATTTATTCCACTGAGATATTATAAAGCACAGTCCATTCAAAAACACAGCAAGACGGGACTAGAAAAACACCAGGGGGATATGAAATAACAGAGCATGAGCAAGAATTTGCAAGGTAACACTGAAGCAGACAGAGATTAATTAGTGAATACAAGAAAAAGTTTTTTCTCTCCATTTTCATCTCAAGAAAGCTTTGTGTCAAGCAGCGCGTCAGGGAACTTCAGTATTTACTGAACTAGTGTATATGGTTTGCCTCACTGCCAATAACATTATTCAATATGAAGACCTTGACTGAAAGCAAGCAGTTATATGAACAGAAAGTGTAAAATAAAAGTGAATGAAAATCATTGACCATTGTTAAAGTCCTTTAGTAAACCCCACACTGGATTGCGGTTTCACCAAAAATGACTCAGCGTTGAGGTAAGCGCAACTAAATTTTCCCTTTATAAACAAAAATGTATTTTACTTTGCTCCTTCATGGGAAAAGAGATAGAGGGTCTTGTATTCCGGAAATAGAGCTGCAGTTATGCTTCTTTCCCACTTTGTTTAAGACAGAGTAAAGCAATCCTACAAAATAACATTTCACTAAATTGTCAGACTGGTGGGGCGGCCATAGTTCAGGTCTCGCCAGTAAAACACAGACTTTGTGATTACTGTATTTTCTACACTATAAGGCGCACTGAATTATAAAGGCGCACATTCAACGAATGGCCTATTATAAAACTGTTTCCATATATAAGGCACACTGCATTATAAGGTGCATGCAGTAGACGCTACAGTAGTGGCTGAGGTTGCATTATTCATCCACTAGATGGAGCTCAGTCAGTCAAACATTTTTTTATTCAGTTATTTATTAACTTTCATTAATAGAATAAAACCAGCATTCTGACAACTCCATTCACTACCAAAAAAGATAAACAGCTGTTTTATTTTTTACGAGTTAATGTCAGTGACATAGTATTTTCGCAGTTTATCTTCTAACAACAGCAAGGTGTAACAGTTAGTGCAACATTTTGCTAAACACGTAAAAGAAACAGACTGATACCGTTATGTAAATCAAACGTTCTATTGGTCAGTTTCAGCCCTGACGCTGTGTGTTCTTGCGTGGCATCCTGTTCTCCTATTGGTCAGTTTCAGCCCTGACGCTGTGTGTTCGTGCGTGGCATCCTGTTCTCCTATTGGTCAGTTTCAGCCCTGATGCTGTGTGTTCGTCCGTGGCATCCTGTTCTCTTATTGCTCGCCTGATCCCCCAAGACATCTTCCTGGAAGAGCTCTTCCTTGTTTTGATGTCTGCTGCGTTCACACCAAGCACGCGGATGGAACGCGTCTTCCACCCTTCTAACAGTTTTAAACGCGGTGTTCACTCGCATGAAGACATCCCATCCCTCCCTCTGAATGACACAAACCCAGGTGCCAGCTTTCTGGGGAAGGGACTTCAAGAGGCCTTCCTTGTTTTGGAAAATGGCAGCCTTGGCTGAGTATGTGAGGCTCTGGGTCTGCAAATATTTTTGAGGTTTTTTTTTATGGCAAAGCCTATTTTTATGGCCATGGCGACCATCCTTCCTATGTAATGGTTATTATTTTTTTTTTAATTTTATTCTGTATTCACTGGTTTATTATTATTTATTAGATGTATAATGTGTACTTTTAAGTTTTTTTCAGCACACAAAGGCCACCCTGGAACAAATTAATTTTGTATCGCGGGGTATGACTGTCCTACTACTGTTAATGTCCATATTCAAGATATGGCCAACATTGTTCAGCTGTAAACATACAAAAGAAACACATAAAGCTCACTATCTGTTCATTCCTCATTCACAAATTATTGAAGGCTTTTAGGTGCACCTTGTTGTGTAGAACATACGCTAGTTATGTTATGTTAACAAACTAGATGGCTTTTACTTTTTTTAACAAGCTACAGCACCTGTAAAAAAAACACTTCAAACCACTTTTCAAGAAAAAAAAAACTTTTTGTCTACAAACCGAAAGAAGGTTAAGGTTCCTCGACTGCATGTACGGCTTGAATGACATGCAAACGCATAATCATGGTCAAGAAAATAACTCCAATTAATCAGCCTCTACAATGGCTACAAGCAGCAGCCTCCTACTCCTCCTGGCTATGCTCAATAGGTAGTGATTGAAATGTAGTTGCCTAGACAAGCCACTGGGGCAGAAGGAAGCAAGTCTAGCTCACTCCCATGTTCAATCTGCTTAGCATTTTTTTTTTTTTTTTTGCAGAGTTGATTGATTCAGATCGCTAGTTTTGACCATCAAGGACACTCAAGGGGGTGTGTAAAATATTTTTATATTTGTTAGGCTGAGTTTAAAGCTTTGCTATGCTTTTATCCAACCTCTGTGAACCCATAATGGCTGGCTCCCCCCATTTTGAGTTTCCCTTCAAACAAAAGTAATCCATGGTGTGTTATACATAGTCAATGATCAGATACAATTACACTTTAAGGACAGATTTTTGGTTTGTGGAAAAACATTCAATGTACACTGCATGCTTATGAGTCATTACGCAGAAATGTAATTGGTGCATGACTTTCAGTTTGTTTATTGTGAATCCTGTTAAATTGTCTCTAAAACAACTATTTAGAAGAATAGAGTTAATGAATACAAACTGATGAATGAGGTATAAATGAGACAAACCATTGCCCTTTAGAAGATCTTCTCTTGAGACAGAAAGAAGGTCCACAAGCGAAAAACATTGGATAGTAAACGTTTATGGAATCTTTTTAGTTCTATGATTAACAGACGAAAACAACAGATTAAGGTTTATCTAAATATTTAAAGGCAGAACAAATGAAGATGTGTCTGTCAAGCAGGTTTACTGGAGGTTGTGGATCATTTCTTCTTTGGCAATCAGATGAGTGGTTTTATTGACCAGAGCCATGAGAGAGTTCAGTTTCAGAGACCAGTCATTCAGTAGATCGTTGGGATCTTTTGGACGCTGGAAATTTACAATCCCTGCAAGACGATCCACTTTAGCATAGATTGTCTTATTGACCACCAGAGTTGATAGAAACTCTTCAGATTCCTACAAGAACAAAACTCAAGCATGAAATTGAAAACAGAACTGAAGAAGTTCAATCATGAGAAAATTTATTTCAATTATTCATTAATGCAGAACTTATTAACTGATCTTTTTTGATTGATTAAACAACAAACATATAACCTTATTTTAGCAATTACAGGGCTAGGATTAAGAACACCAAAGATTCTCGTCTCCTCCCACTTATCCAGGGCCAGGTCGCGGGGGCAGCAGTCTAAGCAGGGATGCCCAGACTTCCCTCTCCACAGACACTTCTTTCAGCTCCCTGGGAGGGATCCCGAGGCGTTCCCAGGCCAGCTGGGAGACATAGTCCCTCCAGCGCGTCCTGGGTCTTCCCCGGGGCCTCCTCCCAGTGGGACGTGCCCGGAACACCTCCCCTGGGAGGCGTCCAGGAGGCATCCGGAACAGATGCCCAAGCCACCTCAGCTGACTCCTCTCGATGTGGAGGAGCAGAGGCTCTACTCCGAGCTCCCCCCGGGTGACGGAGCTTCTCACCCTATCTCTAAGGGAGCACCCAGCCACCTGGCGGAGGAAGCTCGTTTCGGCCGCTTGTATCCGGGTTCTAGACCTTTCGGTCATGACCCAGAGCTCATGAGCTCGTGAGAGTAGGGACGTAGATCGACCGGTAAATCGAGAGCTTCGCCTCTCGGCTCAGCTCCCTTTTCACCACAACAGACCGATACAGCGACCGCATCACTGCAGATGCTGCACCAAACCGTCTGTCGATCTCACGCTCCATCCTCCCCTCACTCGTGAACAGGACCCCGAGATACTTAAACTCCTCCACCTGAGGCAGGAGCACTCCACTGACCTGGAGAGCGCAAGCCAAAGATTCTATATATTCAAAATAGGGTTGGCTGATGTCAACCAATTTGGCATTGTATGATGTCTAATGAGAAACATTGCGCTGGACTATGGCATCTTCTTTAATATTTAAATACAAATATTTAAAAACGATGTTTGACATATGTGCCGTCATTGCTCCATCATTTATATTCTTTTCACAGCACAGCAGTGGATGCTGTCATTCCACTACATGCTTATTAAACCCAGAGCTGATTAACATGTTATTTTTACTTAAATACATTTCTGTCTTGTTCGTTATGTTGACATCAAAAAGGGCATTTTGTGGTAGTTTGCTAAATCTAATTGAGTTAAAATAATTTAGTTGTTGCAGTTTTTCAATGTAATATTTATTAAGGTAAACAAAGTTTAATTTGTTTGGAGTTCACTGTAATGTGTTTTGTTAACAGCTTTGTTATCTTGTAATTATTTCCTGACCATAATAAAACAAGTATAGACGTAGAAATTGCTGGCTCAGCATCACAATGTCTGTACCATCGGCGATAGACGATGGTCTCGTCTATAGACCCAAACCAAATTCAAAATCTCTTGAAGCTCCCTTAGAACTTTCTTTTAGCCTGATACCAAGGTTTAAACTGCATCATCAAAATATTTGATTTATATTCTTTTCAGTATATTCTTTCAGTTATATGATATTCTACCCTATTCTGTCATTTTTGCAGCTTTGCTTGACATCCGAGAGATGATTATGGCAATACTATTGCTAATAAAATATTTATTAATTTTAGCAACAGTTAATACTATATTGTCAAAACTTGGTTACTTTTTGCATTTAAACTAGTACATTCTTAGCAGTATAGTATTCATTTGAGCAAAATATAAGCTTTTTTTTAATGCCATATTAAAACTCTAACATACCATAACTACTTCTTCATTCCAGCTGCAGACATTAACGGTTAATTAAGTTTTAAGCTAACTTTTAAGCTACCATCTGCCGTCATGACAGGCACGCACTCGCACAGAGGAAGATACTGCGCATGCATGTGAAAAGCTTCACTTTTAATCAGAGTCATCGGCGGAAATACCTTTTTACCTGTGCAGAAGTAGTGTCAACAGTGTTTTGACTGCAGACCCTTTAATTTCTACAGTTTAAAATAAAACTCTATGTGAGATTGGCCAGCAGCATCTCTGGTATAGATGTTTTAAAATGAACAAATTATATACAAGATCACAAACTAAAAATTATTAAAAGAGTACTGATCGGGATGCAACTTCTGATTTAGTTTGTCCCTAATAAAAATGTTTTATCTTATTAATAATTGAACTGGTAATATCGAAGGATGGTCCACTTTATAAATGTCTCTATATAAACAAAACAAAAGTATGATGGACTTTTAAGTGAAAACACATGTAGTAAAAAAAAAAAAGTGTTATTTGTAATAATTTATAAATAAGCCAATAAATTAAATTGAATACATGAAATAAATAAAGATATTGGATGACAGTAATATTGTTTTATCAAACACAAAGACTATGTTGAACCTATAAGATTTTTCTCCAGAAAAACATTTTTAGCATTTTTTACAACTGATCAATTTTTTAGTTAGACACGGTAACTGAACGTGTTCTAGATCCATTGATCGGCTTCTGTGGTGGAGTTTTGTAGGTGGAAATAACAAAATTAATTAACATATAAATGGATACTTAATCTCTTAACTCACATCAATGGAGAGACCGAGAAGTGCAGCCATTCTTCCCATGGTGATGCTGGTGTAATACTTGGCCATTATTCTGATGTTCTAAAACAGACAAACACAAATTTCACATTAATAAGTTCAAACCAATCATGCGTTACATTGATGTACCGCATGAGGTGAATAAAACATGACAAAAAAAAGATTTAAAGCATGCAAAAAAATGTTTCATCATTGCATGAACATTCAACTTATTGACACAAAGTGTGCTAAAAAGATCTTCCACACATTACACCACCTCGACCAGACTGAACCATTGATTCAAGGCAGTATGGAGCCATGCTTTCAAATGTTAGACACCAAATTCTGCCCCTAACATACAACTATGGCAGCAGTAATCAAGACTCATCAGACCAAACAAAGAATTTGCTGAACAAACTATTTTCTAGACAAAAAACATTTGGCCATTTCTTATATACTAGAGAGAGTCAAAGATTTGACACAAACTCAAGAACTTCACAGTTTTCAAGCACCATTTCTCTACAATTTGCCCAGGATACATATATTTACACATACTGTAACCTAATTGATTAATGACTTTAACCTCTACATCTCAGCTCAAAAAAAGGAGGCAGCAATTCATACTCACAGCACCCAACCAACACATTGATTTGATTATACATGAAGTCAAAACCTTTCCACACAGCTACCAAAAGGTGATCTCCAGAGACAAGCCTCTTTCTCCCAGGGGAAACCTCCTGTTATCCCCCTCAATGGGTAAAAAAACATTTTTTTTAACCAAAGTTTAATGTACTAAAAATAAAAACATTGAGATACGCAACTTATGCTGTTAAAAATTACCAATAATAGCCCTAAAAAATTTGCTTGTGTGAAATCTGTGTTTGATGTGCAATTTAAAACAGATTTAAACAAGCTTCATCATCAGAAAAATTACTCACATGTTCCACCACTCTGTTTTTCAGATCGTTCCATCTCTTCTCGCCTTCTTCAGTAGAAGTAAAGACCTCTGTGTCTGGAGTTCCCATAGACCCCTCCCGCAGTTCCTTCCCATAACCCTCCATAAGCAAGGACCAGCGCATCAGCTCCATTGTGGTGAAGAGTTTCAGGAGATCCCTGGCAACCAAGAACAAGACAAATTTAAGTCTCAATTAAAACGTGTTCCGAAAATCCCCAAAATCTAGCATATTTTACCTGTATTTTGGGATTTCTTCCAATTTCTTGTCAGTGCTGATTCTGTGAACTAAATCAGACTGCTCGTTGTCATAAGGTGCCAAAATCACGTAGAGCACAACACTCTTCAGAGCCTGAGAGATAAAATGCACCACAATGTTTAGTCTAGAATGTCCACTTTTCTTTCATTCTTTGCCAATATTTTAATTTAAAAGCTGACAGGGTCATTAAAAACTTGTTTTAAAACCAAGTTACAGTTCCCAGTTCAAGTCTGTCCTTAGTAAAAACTTTTTTAGCCCTTTTGGGTTAGCGTGGATTTATTTAAGATATTGTCGAGATAGGTTCCTTCTCCTCATGGAATTATAAATTGGACATTCTATAAAGATGTGTTTAATAGATAAAATAATTTTGCAATGTCTACATAAAGGCATTGCCTCTATTTTAAGAAAAAAACTATGAGTTAATCTTGAGTGCCCAAATCAACATCTGTTAATCATATTTGATGTCTTCTGGTTCCTCAAATTGTTTGATTTACTCCTAGCTCTGGAGATATTTTAATATTGTTTTTGGTTTGTTGGTTCCATTCTTGCAGCCAATGTTTCACTACTTTGTTGTATAACTTCAAGAATTTTCAATTCTCAACCTTTTAAACTTTATTCTCGTGCTTAATTTAAAGACATTACATGAATTACAGTACTAAATTAGTATGTGCTTGCAAGAGAGGTATTCTTGAGCTGCATTCTGCATGTGTAGAGCAGATCTAGGTTAAAGGTGAAGTAAGTAGGCCAAAAGTTAACTCTGTGCAACTGTGAGTCCGCCTGGTGGGCAAAAGAGGTAGTGTGTGTTATTATGAACATGACATGATTTGGACACGAGCTGGACATGCCGAGAACACATGAAAGACGAGCCAATGAACAGTCGGGATGGGAATGAGTCAAAATATGAAGACATACACTGAGTAGACAGATGTGCCAGTGGAGAGGCTGCGTTTCCAGAGCCATATGACACCTGATTGATTGATGATGATTGAGGAAAAACGATGAAAAGACTTTTGCTTTGAGAAACCAACCATTTTTTATCCACCATGGATGAGTACTATTTAACTTTATGATGATGATTATGTTTTGTACTATACTTGCAATTACTGACCATCAAGTTTTTGCTTTAAAAATTATTTTTAATCTTTGATGAAAGATTTTTTTATGTAAAAGCTTAAGGGAAAGAACTGACCGCAAAGGAGTCTTCTGACCAAGCATTTAAAGCATCGAATTTAGGGCAGATTGGACTTACTTAACCTAACCTGAGCAGAATAAATAAAATGGTTGAAGGTGTAAAACATTAATGAATTAATTGAACACCATAAAACAACTTGATGGTTTATTTTCTATTTTAGGTCTTTTGGTGGTAAAAGATGTTGACAGCAGGACTCTGGGTTTGTTCATTTTGCCACATTGTCTGCTTTCTCCTTTCCTGTTATTCCCACATGACACGAATCCAGCAGAATACTATGGTATATTCAGTCCTCTGTAAGTTATTTGTTTTTATAATTATTCCAACAACTGCCAGATGGATCGGTTTCATGGATCCTAGAACCTGTAGTACTGATATGGAATCTGAAAATACTATACTGAATATACTATTTTTTGCCTGTTGCGTTTTCCAAATGGTTTATGGCGAGTAGTATTGCATTAGCTTCAGGTGTGAAAACAGTGCTATTATCAGACAGTTTAATGGAGTATTAAAAAGTCTCCTACTAGTACTGCAGTATTGTTACTGCTTTCCATTTTGGATCCATCAGTGAATCTGTGAGGTATGTGATCTGGATACACTGTTCTTATGTTAAAGTAGTGTTGATGGTAGAAATCAGGGTGGATTTCTTGTTTCTTGTATTCAGCCATTTCCAGATAAATTTTTGCTCTCTGTAGATTCCATCGGGAAAGGGCAAGAAGGGTACTAGGATTAAATTTGAAAGATTGTTGTCTAATTTGTCTAACCAAGGTCTGATCCATATTCCTAATGGTCTTATACGATTTGGTTTTGCCTCAGTGAAAAGGTTGAAAAGGGGGTTTGTAGGCTGGATTCTGTTAATTGATGTGTGCATTGAGGTCTCCCATTATCAGAAATGTTGTTGGTAACTGTTCTATTAATTCACAGTTCTTGAGTTATCACTTTGCATAATGATACATAGCTGTGTTCTGTATATATTGTTCCTGACAAAGTCTTCCTCACTGCCGCTACCTGAAGTTTTGTGTTTAAATTGATTTGGCTATGAATTATATCATAACTTACGACTATACTTGCTTCTCCACCAGCTTTTGTCATATTTGGTCCATAAACATTGAGGAAAGTATACGGTTTCATTGTGATTTTACAATTTGGTGCAAGTTGTGTTTCTTGAAGGCAATAGGCCAGCGGATTTACTTTTCCTGTGAGAGATTGAAATTCTGTACAATTACTTCTGAGTCCTATGCAGTCCCACTGGACAATGCACTCCATCTTGTCAAGTAGGGAGAATAATGGGCCGTTTCTCTAGTTCTTTCTCTTGGGGAGGGACTGCGACTTTCTGCACTTGAGTTCTCCAACATTTCAAAGTCCATTAGTTGTTCTGACTTTCCCCCTTTATCTCCATTCTTTACCTTACTTTACTATTTTTGTCTTTAGTTTTAGCAGGTGTGTGGGGATCTTCTTCCAACCAGGTGATGTCAGTTTGTACCTCTATAGCTTTCTTTTGGGGTTTTCTTAATTGGGAATACTTGGGTCTGTACCACGATTCTCTTTGCATCCATATAGCTAACTTTCTTCTCACATTTAATCTTCTGTATTTCCATCTCTTTCATCCAGCAGGAGCAGTTTTTAAATGAAGATGGGTGGTCTCCCGACCAGTTGACACATTTTGGTGTTTTCTTGCAGCCATCTTCATGCTTATCCTCTCCACAAATACAGCAAATAGGTTTGTTTCTGCATCCATTTGCCCCATATCCAAACTTGGCAATCGAAGCATCTTAAATGGTTTGGGATGTACGTATTCACTGGGACGCTAAGATATACAATTTGATTTCCGGGTTATGCAGTGTATTGAAAGTGAAGATGTATGTTTCAGTTTTGATAACACCTTCTCTTTTAAGTGTAATTCTTTTTACAACCATTACATCTTGAATTGCCAGCTCTTTAGCTATTTCACTCTCCTCCATGTAATCCAGTTGTTTTAGCTGAATGACTCCTTTACTGCTGTTCAGAAAAGGATGCTGAAAAGTATTTATGGCTACATTTGCAATGATAGTAGAGTGTGCTAGACAAGTACTTGCTGAAAACCTAAGAGCTGTCCTGATCTCAATTTCTTGACATCCTTGACTGTTCCAGCTATTTCAGCTACGCCTCTCTGAATGGCGTAAGGTGACAATTTTATTAGTGGGAAGTCTGGCATTGTAGATTCTAATAGTATGAACTTTTACCAATCGTCAGCTTTTTTTTGTCCATATTTGTAGTGATTTAGAATAATCACCTATACTCCTCACCCTCCACAGAGCCCTACAAGGGGATGCACAGGGCCACGGAACTCCAGCTGTTATGCATCAAGAATATAGTGGTGGTATACTCAAGAATCTGGGCCATTGGACCACTCCACACGATTGAACCATAGCCAGTGACAATCTTGGAAAATCCATGTTTATGAGTATTCTGACCAGCCGATTGATCGAGATGAACTCTGAGCCAAAACAATGTATTAGTCACCTAACAGCCGCAGCTAGTTCCCTCAATTGTCAGGATCTCTTCATCCACCATCACGGGTCGCAACTTACGGCAAACAAGTTGCACCATTTTCCGTCTCTTACATTTAGCAAGGGGGTGATAAGGACCTATTTTGCCCCCACGCGGGACTATCATGATGGATATGATGTATGCAACGAACAATAATAATCTTCAAATGTAACCCTGGTGAGGGG
Organism: Danionella dracula; assembly: GCA_900490495.1. Lineage (NCBI taxonomy): Eukaryota > Metazoa > Chordata > Actinopteri > Cypriniformes > Danionidae > Danionella > Danionella dracula. The sequence continues at coordinate 12,485,800 of UELW01000067.1, forward strand.
GGCTTAAGGGTTAATCTCTCTTGCCCAGGGAGAAGACACTAGCACTACAGAGAGGAGTGAACCACAGTTCCTTTCACAGGCTGCCATCAAAGATGGGTTCTGCGCCATACCCGAAGAATGCCCACTTCAAATTCAAATGATACATTTCCAGAGGTTATGGGGGAGGTCTCTCACAAAAGTGCACAGAGACCAAACAAATCCAACGCTGAGCAAGGAAAAGACTGTTGCATGGAAAACCAGACCCAAAAAACTCAAACTACGACAAAAAAAAGTGTGATTCGTGGAAAATTTGACCTATCAAATCATTGCCTGAACGATTTGTCAAACATGACTCAAAAATTGAGAAATCAAGGTCATACAAGGACAGCTTTCGTTTCATAAGACATACTTAAGGTCAAACTCCCTTATCACTTAGGTACAAAATTTAGTAAGCTTTCCTTAGACACACAATTCACAATATACCAGTGAGTAGAAAACAAGACTTTACAGCAATGGTTTTAATAAAAACACCAAGACTAGGAAATTGAAATACCTGCTGCCATTTGGAGGGATCTTCAAGGATACTTGGAGTGTCATAAATGGCTCTATAGTGTTTGCATATGGACAGATAAGAGCCCTCGTGCTGGTCAACTTGAATCATCAGATTATAATATTTTAGTTTCAATTCCTAGACATAAAAAAACAAGTGAAAGTGGATGCTGCATTGCTACTTAAAGAATTAAACCATCACAGAGTGAATAAAAACCTCAGATCCCTCTTCCTGGAAGAACTTGATGTTGATCTTTTTGCTGATGATCTGTGTGCGGATGTAGTCCTTGACAGCGATACATAGCCTCATCTGCTCCAGAATGAACTCCACCTTCTCTTTTTTCTCCATTGAGCCATAAGTCTCCACCTAGACACAACACCCATCCAAAGGAAGAGAAAAATCTGAGGAAAAAAGCCATTTCACCTGAACAAATATCTTTTCAGGGTAAACAAGCATTTAATAGTAGTAGTAGAATTTACAGTTAGTACAGCAAACTTTATACTGGCTTGAGGGAGATGATCTATAAAAGTTTAATAAAGCTTTAGTCAGTTGGGGAATGTTTTTAAAACATGTGTTAAAAGAAATGATAAAGTATTTAAGAAGTTTCAATAAGACACAACACATGATGTTATTAGCAAGAGATCGTTGCTAGGGTAATAAAGTCTGGTTGCTATGGAGGTGTCAGTAACATTATATAATGTTACCCTTGTCAAAATGAGTTGAAACAGACCCAGACTCCTTAACTTTTTTGAGATATCTTTTTTAATATTTTTTTGAGATCTATGGAAGTGATTGCTAGGGTAAACAGTATGGTTGCTATGGAGGATTCAGTGACATGATATAATGTTCCCGGTTTAAAAAAAACCCATCTAAATAAACATGTTTATTTATCTGAAATGTTTTACATTTAAAACATTTTAATTTATCAAAATAAAGTTTGCATTTCATTTCCACCATTCGTGAAAATTGTTTTAGGGTTAAAGGAACTCTCTAGGCAGACATTTTTCTTAATTTTCTGTATATAGAGATTCCACACACACACATATACATATATATATATATATATATATTAACATATATATATATATATATATATATTAGTATTAGATATATATAGATAGTAACATATATATCTATATATATCTATATATATATATATAATATATCTTATCTATTATATATATATATATATATATATATATATATATATATACACATACACACTTTGAGTTAAGCTAGAAACTGTTTGTGTGCATTGTTTCTGTACAGTTTCCACCTAAATTATGTGAATTCTGAAGATGGATTGAAAAAAAAAAAGCAATCACCTTCTACTGGTAGCAGCAGCAATCAACTGATCTGGGATCGACATTGCTCGCATTCGCTTTGCTTTTACAGTCATTGAGGATTCTATCGCAGCGGTTACAGTTCTGTTTGTGTGGGCTTTTTTGGTTGCCAGAATCTGAGCCAGGAGTGTCTTTCCACAGCTTCCCAAAAGCACCAAAACGACATGTTAAATGCTGTATTATGAAATAAAACTTTGGCGATGACGTAAATAACCTTCCTTTGCTATCTGTGCTGAGTTTTAGCTAGCTAGAAGTTAGTATTTTCATAACACCACACTGTGATATTGATTAGTTTAGAAGCAGAGCTTTCACAGCAGCAGCGGATGTTTGTAAGAACTTCTATTGAAACGATTCAAAGTAAGGTAAACAAAACCTGTCTTGTTCGTAGCTGTGTTGTGTTTTGGTTTGCTAGCAGTAGGCTTTCTTATCAAACCAGTATTGATCAGAGCTATAAATGCTTTGTTTAGTAATGGGTGCGAGGAGCTTCCGCAGAGAGCAATTTGCTGAGCTGACACTAGTTATAAACAAGTCTCAAGTGTGTTCCTGTTTAATTTCTTTTTACAGTAGATATATGTAATTCTTTTCGATGCTTATTTTAGATGTAAAAACGATGAGGGTCAGGTTCAGATCCTACTGTAAACTCCCTGATAAACTGTCTTTTAAAACCTAAACACATCTATTCATGTACTTTATTAATAAAAAAATATATCTTAATTTTTTTCATTTAGATGATGTTTATGTTAATAAATTACATCTGTAAGTCAACAAAATGTTGCGAGTGAGGTGAGGTGAGGGGGCAGTGCTTCGTCAAGCCTGAATTTTTAAATGAAGCACAAAATACTGGTACACCTTTTCACCTAAAAATATGATTAAAAACTATTGAAGAAATTATCCTAGTTCACGTCCAACATGCCCATGAACACTGAACATGCTCTATTGATTTTCTTTATTGAAAAGTTTTTCTGAAACTGAAAACAAAAACACTTTTCTACTAATTATAGTGCAGATAAAACATGATCCTGGATTTTCTTTCCCTTGGTTAAAACAACAGTAAGGATTGCCTGACCTTTTCAGTAATCAGAGCAAACAATAAAAAATAATTCGGAATCACCTGCAGCTCCTGTAGAATGGATGCGGCCTCATTCACATCTCCATTCTGCTCTTTGATTTGGGCTAAAGTTTTGGTCAGTCTGGCACGCTCAATCTCCACATAAATCTGGAGAAAAATTAGGACACACAATAATACAGATATAATACTGAGGTTCATAAAAGGCATGCAGTTCAGTGAAAAACATTGTTAGGAGAAGCAGGCTGGGACCTTTCCAGCAGTGACTGTCCGAAGCGTGTCAATAAGACGCAGTTTGATTGAGAGGTCATTCACAGCATCAACATACTTATAGCACTCCTGAACCATTTTTGCCACAGCCTGAAAAAGAAAGAATTAAACTGGGGTTAACCATATAAAATAAATGTAACTACTTTCTCATAAAACACACACATTGCACTTTATAATATAGAACAGAACACAGTAACAGAATTAAAATAAAAGTTTCACTTGAAAATATTCAGTTAAATATCGAACCACTATCTTCCTAAAGAAATCATATATTTTTGTGATTGGGTTTTAATGAAAAGTGCTAACAATATTGCCATAGTGACATTATGCGTTAATGTTTAACGGCTTTATTAGTTTTTCCTCAATGTTTAGCAGGCATATTCCCTGATAACATTGCATTATAAGTACTACAGTACCCGTAATGCTTAAGCCTGATTTATACTTCCGCGTCAACTCAACGAATTGCCTTCTGTGCATGCTCTGTGATTGGCTGAAATGGAGCCAAGAAATCTCTTCCTCTCTCAGGGCTTTCACACCGGGTTATACTGCTGGATATAAAAGTAAAACTTTGATGATTAAGTAAATAACCTTCCTTTGTTATCTGTGCTGAGTTTTAGCTAGCTAGAAGTTAACCTGGTGATCCTGCCAGGTTGTGTTATTAATCAGTTTAGAGCACAGGCGTCAAACTCAATTCCTGGAGGGCCACAGCCCTGCATAGTTTTGAGCTAACCTTAACTGAACACACCAGACTCCTTTAATAAGCTACTCTTGGCTTGTTTAATGCTACTCATGTCTCTCTTGGAATATGGTTGGGACAAAAATCAGCAGTGGCTGCGGCCAGCCAGGAATGAGTTTGACACCCCTGGTTTAGAGACAGTGTTTCACAGCAGCAGCACGTGCTCACATTGTTGATGCTTTAACTCAGTTATACATCAAGCGATTCATAAATAACATTACACGAACATGTGAGCAGGAACAAGTAACTCAATATAAAACCCGGTTTCATGGTGAAGGTACCCAAAGCACAAGAGTATGATCCTCTTGAACTGGCTAATACCTCCTCGCTATCTGTAGTCATGCACACTTGTTTCTTTTCATTGAGTTTGTATTACTTTCCGTGAATGGTCTGCTTTACTCAAAACTCTTCCACACCACGAAGTTTATTAATCTTTGGGATTTAAGGCTCCCTCTGAACTTCTTAAAGCCATGCTAGCTCTGCAGCACTGTTCTTTAGCATCCTCCTTTGGGTTTTGAGTGGCGCATAAAAAACATGCATAACTTACGTAAAATTCATGACGTCATTATATCAACACGTCAGACTACCATGATATGAAAATATCCACATTTAACCACATTAATATATGTACCGGTATTATCGTGGCAGATGCGATATGACCCACCCCTAGTGTCCTGTATTAACTTCATACAGCCTATTAAAACGAACACTGCACAACATAAAGATAACTTTTCATAATCACAGTTTGATAAGCCTTTTTTTGCAGATGGTATGACATTTTTGGTATATAATACAACGCAGGAATACAGTAATCCAAAAATGGCAGTAAAAAATCAAATGAAGTATTAGGATTATTATTGGGAAGGGCGATTGCCAGAAGTGTAAACCAGCCAAACATTTTTCTCTTCAAGATGGTTTTGTTTAGTTATTCTCTTCCTTATTCTTATGATTATTGTTTCCATGCAAAAACAAGAGATGTAATTCGATTAAGAAAAATAATCTGAGATATAAGTTGCCAACTCAATCACAGTTAATCTTCCTTATTCTTATGATTATTGTTTCCATGCAAAAACAAGAGATGTAATTCGATTAAGAAAAATAATCTGAGATATAAGTTGCCAACTCAATCACAGTTAATGTTTCTTGTAATCAAATGTATTCATTATGTTAGGATGTTGCGAAAAGTTTAAAAACAGAAAACTTGAACGTAATGTTGAACACAATTTATTTTGTGATGCTGTTTTTTTCTTCAGTTTTTCTTCTGTAATGTTCAATGTTTAGCAGCTGATGCAGACAGGCATCATTTAAAGAATCAGAGTGATTTAAAAATGGATTGTGGCATTGATAAAAAGACAAACACCAGCAGAAGACATGGCTCCCCAAACTTCACACAGAACTTTAAGGAACTTGACTGAAGCCTTCATTAGAAAAAGAGAACTTGGGAGCACTTTGAACTGAGCAGGGGTGTGTAGAATTCAGATTACAAATAATTGTAAGTCAGAAAAGTAATCTGTAAGTATATGAGCACTCATGCCCTTGTTTAGAAGTAGTGAATTTAGAAGTGTTTAGAAGAGTGAAAAAAAAAGAGAGGAAAACAGCCGAATTTCTCAGGAAAAGGTGGGGCGGGGGTTGGCAGACACTTAAAAAAAACATTTATGTTTGGTGGCCAGAGGAACGGAATTAAAAAGGTACTTAAAACTTAAATAATGACACTCAGCTGTTTGTGTCTATTTTAAACATCATACATGTATGTCAAATAATTGAATTAAGATATTGATTATTGGCCTTTACGATAATAAAAAAAATATAATCAAGAAAAAAACAACTATTGTGTTGTACAACTTACTGAATTTGCAATTCTCCTTCCTTTTGAACATTACTTTATGGCTATTGTAAGGATTATTGGTATTATAGATATTGTAGTACTAATTCAAATCGTGTTTAAGTCTGACAAAAAATTTTTAAATCTGCATGCAGAGGAAATGTAGGTCAGATATTGGCATCTTCGATACTGAGCAACCAATTAGCTTACCATACTTTGAACATGCACCGGCAACATGAAAAGCAGCTGAAGCCACTAAGCTTGTGTTCAGACTGCACCATGTGGGGTTTAAGAGATGAAGACACAGATATTACATATGCACTAGCATTGTAGCAAAAATAATCTTCAGTTGGAATGGCACATACACAGGTCCCGGAGTCTCGATGGGTGATGAGTTCATCTCAAGCATACCTGCTTCAGCTGACTTCTCCTCTTGGACAGCAACATGATGTTTTCATTCAGTGCATCCCAGTCTTTTGCTTCATTGCAGAGTTGGACAATCCCCACCAATATTCTAGAGGTTGACACCATGTCTGAAGCCTAGAGACAGGAACCACAAATAAAGCATTTACTGAGATATTTAGAAGGTACAATTTTATTTGATGTTAAAAAAAAAAAACATTGTAAATTATATTTATTTCATCTTGTTTCAGCAACACGTTTTCAATTACAGCACACATACACCTGCTTTTAATAATGAACATGTTTGTGATACACATGTAAACAGTGGAAACGCTAGGGTTGGGTGGATAAACGACGCCATCGTCCTTTGCCGATAACAGGCGATCCTCCAACTCTTCTCTCACTCGGGTACCAGGCTGACGGACCCGCCATTTCAGCAACCAGTGTGCTTAACCAGAAACCAGAAACTACCAACAAATCAGCCCCTATTTACCACTACGAGCTCATACACTCCTACATGCCCTCCTGAAGCCTGCCCTTAGAGAAGGAACAGCAACTTGTGGTTCAGTCCTCCTTTCTCAATGTCGCTGGTTGATGGAACAAAGTCCCTATATAGACTTCTCTATAAAAATTTTTAAGTCTTCACAAGTTTATACAACTTATATTATGAGCAAGCTGAAACGGACTGATATGAGTTATATTGTCTCTACCCTTCTGTAATTCGCTTAGCACAAAAGTGTCAGTGATATGCATAAATGTAAATAACTATAGATGTGGCTCACACTCCGGTGCACTAGTCACCCATGTTAGTTGTATTCTGCCCAGTTCATTCTTGGTTTAACTAGGCTGTGTTCATTGATTTCTCTGCATCTAGACCCAAGGATTGTGAGAAAGGGGAACAATTGCCCATAGTGTTAAAGTGTGAATGTGTGTGTGAATGTTTCCCAGCGACGGGTTGTGGCAGGAAAGGGCATCCGCTGCGTAAAACATATGCCAGTGAGTTGGCGGTTCATTCCGCTGTGGCGACCCCGAAAGGGAATAAAGCCGACATGAAGATGGATGGATGGATTTCTTGTTGCAATGAAAATAAACCTCACTTATTGAAGAAATTTGATTAAAACAAATTCTGCAATATTTTCAAAATGTTTCTCTTTTACCTGAGCTAAAGGTTGAAACACTGTTACTGTGACATAATCGAGACATCTATTTAATACTGTAACATCGTAACTAGTATAATATTGAAAGCCATGAGCAGCTAAATGGTCGATAAAAAAACAAATATGGAAAACACAGCGCTGTACTGTTTACCAGCGGTATGGACCAGTTCACAAGGAGGTATTGGGAACAGCATTAGGTCTCATGTATACTTACAGTTCTGGTTTGCTTCTCGAGTGACAGTAGACCCTCGACGGCCTCTTGTAGTCTGCCATCCTGCACAAAACAATAATCATACTTAAAGACAAAGCATTGGGGGTTTGGTCTACATTAGCCACCCATAGAGGAAGCGTGATCAACGGTAAAGCATCAAATGATATCTATTATTTTATTAGAAAAGTTCATACATTGAGTTTGGCAGTCTCGGAAACCAACATGCAAGATCACAAAGCACACTGTGGTGCATATTTAGAAACAACATAGTTTCCTCTAGACTACACAGCTGTGCTTATAGTGCAAGGCCCTTGAGATGCATTTGAATGCTAGACAAATGGAAAAAAAAAAAAACTTGAATATAATATGACTTAAATGACTACAGATATCAGTGCAAATATGATTAAGGCCTTGGAGCTCAACAGCTGGGGTGTTCGGACATGTTTTGGCCACAGACTCCACTGAGCGATTGGTGAGTACACCGAAAAACATTTATTGTCCTTTGTTACAATCATTCAGAAAATTGTTCCTATTAAAATATTATCTAACCATAATTGTTTATTTCTATACCTGAAAAATGGTAATATTGAGAGGTTCAATTTCTATGCTAAGTGCATCGGTATGTGTAAACATTTTTTTATGTGGCAAAAAATGTTTGTTTAAATGTTTATATATAAATATTAAAAAACATTTTTTACTGTATACAACAAGCTAAACTGAAGTAAAACATTACAGTTTTAAAATTGGTAAAGACACTTTTGTTGTATATGCAATGCAACGTCTTTCTGCAAGAAACCTTCAGCACACCCTCCTTAAGCTGAAAGAAAAAGAGGAATTTCAGTAGCGCTCAAACTGACTTTAAGCTACACAAACAGAAGCTCATCACCAAGCTCCCAACACAATGGGCTTCAAGACTCAACATGATTGAGCAAGTGTTTGGCCAAGGAGACAATTTCTCAAATTCTGAAGACACAAAAAAAATCAGGCCGTACATGACAAGATGCTGACGTGATGAGTCTGCTCCAAGACCACTGAGAAACTTTACTAAGTCACTCTTTAGCAAGGTCTACATGAGTGGGACTTATATCAAGACAGAGCTTAACATGCTGAAAACAATTTTTGGAGCCTGAAAAATGAAGACACACAACATCGAAGACAATCATTTTCTCATATCTAACAGAAAAATATCAGGACCACACCACTTGCCATGGCTTCATTAGTTGATCCCAGATTGAAAACACAACACAGGGCCAAAGATAAGAGAGAATACAAACTAGAGCGGTGTTTGAAAAGGAGTCTTTTCTGACCATAGGCACGCAGTATTTATCGAACTGTTCTAAAACAAACATCATTGCGGCAAAATTAAAGTCTGAGGTATAGAAGAATTTCATGTTCAAAAGGTAGTCATGGTAAACCTACAACAAAACTTGACAAAACTACTGTTTTAGAGAACGAGGGTTTTCACAATGTTATTAAAGTTTTGGAACCACGCTGATGGTAATGCTCAAGTGCCACAGTGAAATGGTATGTCCGAAAAAGTTTGTGTTTGTTTGTTTGTTTGTTTGTTTGTTTATAGCCAAGACAACAGCAAAGGTTATTTCATGGCTACATGTTGTATTTGGAGCGTCACGGTGGCGCAGTGGGTAGCACGGTCGTCTCACAGCAAGAAGGTCGCTGGTTCTAGGCTCGGCTGGGGCAGGTGGCTTTTCTGTGTGGAGTTTGCATGTTCTCCCCGTGATCGCGTGGGTTTTCTCCGGGTGCTCCGGTTTCCCCACAAGTCCAAAGACATGCAGAATAAGTGAATTGAATAAGAATAATTGCCCATAGTGTTAAAGTGTGAATGTGTGTGTGAATGTTTCCCAGCGATGGGTTGCGGCAGGGAAGGGCATCCGCTGCGTAAAACATATGCCAGTGAGTTGGCGGTTCATTCCGCTGTGGCGACCCCGAAAGGGAATAAAGCCGACATGAAGATGGATGGATGGATGGATGTTGTATTTGGTATGAAAAGGTCTAAAACTTATTTAAAAATATATATTTCCTCAACTATTAAAACAAGTATGGTAAGTCAGTTTTGAAAATAAAAATGTAATATTTTGCTAGGGACTGAGAGCATTTCTTTTAAGTTGTTAGATTTCAGATGTTGTTTCCTCATGGAATCATATACAGGGCATTCTATAAGCAGAAGTCTGACCAAGAGTCTGCATTTACAGTTCTTACATTTTGGGGCAGTTTCTCCTTTGAGTAAAAAGCTGTGCGTCTACAGTGACCTATTTGGCTTCTAGTAAAGAAAACTTGTTCTCTTCTGATCTCAGGTTTATGATATCATCCTCCAACTTTAGGCTGAATTTCATATACCTTGTTTCTTTGTGGTTTCTCCCATTCTGCCTGCCATTCGGTCTGAGGTAAGGGAAGTTATTTTTGGCTTCAGGTCCGATGGTGGAATTGATCGTTGGGATTTTCTGTGATTTTTCTTGGTAGCAGAGTCTGTCCTCTCATTTCCTACAAGCCAAATATGGCCAGGGACCCAGCAGAAGATGATATGGAAGTTATTCAGGTAAAGTTGATTTACTTTTATCAGAATAGAAGTGCTAGCCGGGTGGTTTGATCCCATGAATGTCACTGATTGAAGACAGGCCTTTGAATCAGAAAAGATAATATAGTTCCTTTGAGTAGATCTTTCGATCCTTTCTACTGTCAGTAACAAGGTTTATGGGTCTGCTGAAAAGCTGGAACTATTGTCTGGAAGACGGATAACTTTTTGATCATTTACAATGATACTGCAGCTGCAGTAACTTGAATCTCTGATTTTGATCCATCTGTGAATATTGGAGAATAGTTTGGGTATAAAGTTCTGATGTAGTATAACTGTTTGCAGGAGTTGGGATCTTGTCTGCTGTAGTAACTGGTTTTTAATCCTCAACGAGTCAGACAAAGATTCAATGCGGACTCCAAATGGTTTTATAGATCTCTTTTTAACTGTTTACAGTTGCTTATACCAGGGGAAAAAGGTAACGATATAGGCTGGATTTGAGGGGTCTGCTTTTTGTTTGGTGGCATATTGGAGGGCCAGTTTCATCCTTTTGATATGTAATGGAGGTTCATTTGCTTCTATGTAAAGGCTTTTTATGGGAGAGGTCCTAAATGCTCCCAAGCAAAGTCTTAGGCCAGTGTGGTGAACGACATCCCGAAGTTTAAGGTAAAATTGCCTTGCAGCACCAAAAAGGATGCTTCTGAAAAACAACTTTGATCTCACTAGCATTCTGTACAATCTTATGAGAACTGTGAAGTTGGCGATCCATTTTGTTCTTGCCAGAATTTTTATAATATTTAGGCTTTTCATACATTTCCTTCAAATTGCCTTGATATGAGGAATGAAATTCATCTTGTGGTCCCATATGACACCTAGGATTTTGACTTTTTTTCTACTTGAATGATTATGTCATCTAGGAATAGTTTTAGGTCCGGGTGAAGAGATCAAAGTTGGCAGAAATGGATGCAAACTGTTTTTCCCCTTTGAGAATCTGAAGCTGTTTGATAGAGACCAGTGGTTGATTTTGTTTATGCATGTTTGGAGTTTCTCCTCGATGTGATTTAGGTCTTTCCCTTTATATGCAATGCAGGTGTCATCAACTTATAAACTACAGAAGATGTTTGGGCAGATTATATGCTATTGATTTTGATTAGAAAGAGGGTCAAAGAAAGTATGCTCCCCTGTGGTACTCTTTGTTCTTGGGTTCCAATGTTAGACCAAATATTTCCAATTTGGACCCGGAAGTTCCTCTTTGATAAGAATTCTGCAAAGAACATGGAGAAATACCTCTAAATCCCAATTGGTGGAGGTCTTGCAGGATTCCATACCTCCAGGTGGTATCATATGCCTTTTCCAGATCAAACAGAACGGCTATCACATGTTCTTTATTAATAAAACCTCCCCTGATGTAATGCTCTATTCTGATCAGTTGATCTAATGTACCTCTTCCTTTTCTGAAGCCACACTGGACATCGTTAAGGAGATGGTCAGATTCTACTTTCCAAACCCGTCTATTATTGATCATCCTTTCCATGATCTTGCAAATGCAGCTCATCAATAGGTCTGAAATTGTTTGGGTTTAAATGATCTTTCCTTGGTTTTGGAACCGATATGAGGATAGGTTCTCTCCATGTTTGGGGGATTGTCCTTGTCTCCCATATGTTGTTGTACAGCTTCAGCAGAATTTCAAGGGAAAAAGGAGGTAGTTGTTTTAAAAATTCATAATGGATTTTGTCTGGTCTGTTGTATTAGTATGACTGGATTTCATAGCAAATTTTAGTTCCATCATAGTGAAAGGTAAATTATAGTATAAATGTTGTCCATTTCAAGCTTTCTTCTGTTGTTTTGGAATTCCACTTGAAAGTTTTTGGATAAATAGTTTTCTTCAAATGTTCTGGCCAAAAGATCAGCAATATCTTGTTTCTGTGTGACTAGTGAGTTATTTTCAGAAAAATGACAAATTGGGTTGTATTTTTTTTTCTCTTTTTTCTTCCATTATCCGGTTTAGAGTCCATATTCTTTTTGGAGAAGTGTTCTTAGTCAGGTTTGATACATTCTTCCTCCAACTTCGTTTTTTTAGCATCATTCATGTATCTCCTGGCTTGAGCTCTACATATTTTCAGTTTGTTGAGGTCTTCTGACGTAGAACGTCTGTTAAAAGTTCGTATGGCTTTTTTCCTTTCTACTATAAGTTCTTTACATCTGTCGCCGAACCAAGGAATGTTTCTTTTTTATCTTTCCAGTAGTTTTGGGGATGGATTTGTCTGCAAATTGAATTAGTTTTTTGGAGAACCGGGACATTTGTTACATGTTGTCTTGTGGGATTTCATTTAACTCTTTACAACATAAACCAGTTTGCTTTGTAGATCTTCCATCTAGCAGGTTTCTGCTTCATTTCTTCATTAGTGGGAAGTGGTCACTCCCACACTGATCTTTCCAGACTTGCCATACAAAATCAACTAAAATTTCTGGTGAACAAATGGTTAAATCTACTGCTGAAAAAGAGCCGCGTCCAGGGTGTAAACATGTGCTCCATCATTCAGTAGGCTGAGGTCATTATCATTGATTAATTTTTCTATGATCCTTCCTCTTGAATTCAAACCCTTCTTCTATGTCCATTTAGGTCTCTCATGATGAGCACTGGATGAGGTAGCTGTTCCATTAGGTTGTCTAGTTCTGAAGAAGACATTACTATCTGGGGGTAAGAACATGGAGCAAATAGTGATAACCCTTTGTAGAGTTATACGGATTGCTACTGCTTGGAGATAGGTGTTTATTTGAATTTGACTGTGCGACACATCTTTCCTTACAGCTATTTCAACTCCTCCAGATGCTCGCTTGCAGCTTGGGCCATATTTTGTTAAAGAGTTTATATTGTTTTATGGAAGTTTTGCATTTTGATGTTAGATAAGTTTCTTGAACACAAAGCTATGGGGTTGATTTTATGTACTAGTAATTGTAGTTCGGACAAATTTGCTTTGAAGCTTCTACAGTTCCATTGAATCAGACTGTTCACTCTGTGGAACAACAAACTGGAGATGCTAGAGCGGTTCCTAGGACAGCAGCCAGCCATATCTGCAGCGCTGCTCTCAACTGAGGTTCGCAGAAGTGAGAAAGATCTTTGCACTTTGTCAACGGCTGACATTACAGCAATAGATGTAGGGAAGGCTCTGAATCCCATAAAAGCTGCCACAATAGCCATGTCTGAAGAATGCTCACCAAGTTGATCAGTCATTGGTCCCCTACATGCACAGCGGTTACAGGAGATGGGAATTGCACTCAGCGACTCCATACTCATTAAGGATGTTAAATCCTCTATGCATGAACACCTCTAGTCAAGGAATGTTCATAGAACTTTTTTTATCCTTTAGTATTGTTGATTTATAAACTCTATGTAAACTAAATATAGATTACATGCACTAATAAATACATATACAACCATTAGGGGTGCTCCGATCGATCGATGGCGATCATGATCGGCCGATAATCGCTATGTGAATAGTGATCGGTGATCGCTAAAACTGCCGATCAAAAGAACCGATCGTATGACGCAACGCTTGCGAGACTTTTGCACGTGCGAACGAAAATGCCTTCACCGGTATGGCATTATTATTTATTTGTCTGGATCATCAACCGCTATCCGTAGTTGAAGACGAAGGGTTCCGACGACTCGTGTCATGTTTGGATCCACGTTACACTATGCCTGGGCGCAAATATCTCACCGACGTATGCCTTCCAGAGCTTTATTAAACGGTGTTTACGCACATTGGCCACCTCATCAAGGAGAACACGACCGCAATAAGCTTCACAAGTGACATCTGGAGTGTGAGGGTGTGTCCCATGTCCATGCTGAGCCTTATGGCACAGTTCATCAATGACAACTTCGAGCTTCAAAAAGTTGTTCTTCATTCACAGAAGTTTTCAGGCTCACACACCGCAGAAGCACTTGCTTCTGCGTTTAGTGATATGTTTTTAACATGGGGAACCCCAAGAGAAAGGTACACGTTATTCTCAGGGATAATGCTAAAATCATGGAGAAAGCCATGAGGGATGAAAATCTACCCAGTCTTTCGTGAATGGCGCATTCGCTCCAGCTAGCCGTGACAGAGGTTCGGAAAATTTTTTTTTTAAGAAGCAAAGATTGCATTAATGTTGACTACGCTTGCATTTTACAATTACAAATGTGTTATTACAATGGGTTTTATTTGTTTGGTCTACTCTGTTAATGGAGTTATGTTCAGAACTTTATCACAGGTGTTTTTTTTTTATTGCGAAAAGATTACATGTCTTTTGTTTAAGTTATTTTAATTTAAAGAAGGATAATTTACTCTGTAACCAAAGCAAGCAAAATGGTTCTGAAAAACAAAGCATGTGTTTTATATTTTTATTACAATGGTGCACAACAATGAATATTCTGTTGTGAATTTGTACTTTGTCTTCTTCTTATTTTAGTAATGAATATTTATTGTAAAAATGGTTTTATTAAATATTTAGCTTAGAATGCTTCAGATAACTCCGGTGATCGGTGAGCTGTGATCGGTATCGGCAGATACAGTTTTCACTGATCGGTGATTGGCTGAAAAAATCCTGATCGGAGCACCCCTAACAACCATATATAGTCTACAACAACTGTTGAATGATTATTTTAGTAATAGATTAGTTGGCCGATTTTTTTTTAAATAATCGGACAAAACTAAATGCATTTTTTATTATTTATGTATAGTAGTGAACTTTGTGGTTTTTGCATTTCTTTTTAGATTAATGAGATTTAATAATGAAATATTAATCCTTAAAAAACAAAGTTTGTTCTTGAACTGTAAAACTTCTCAAAATATGAATAAATAAAAGAAAAAATGTATATATATATATATATATATATATATATATATATATATATATAAATAAAAAAAATAAATAAATAGCAGGACACTTGTTAAACAATTCATTTTGAAAACAGTTAACAAGTTAACTTTGTTGTGGACTAAAAGCTAATAGTCTTGATTAAGATGAAAGGAAATAGTAATTTTCATTGTTGTACAAATGAACTGTTACTTGCATTCACTGAAAACCACAACAATTACTAAACGTAATATTCTACTGTAATTCGTTTTATTTAAGCTCATTTAAAGTAGCACCATTTAACCAATCACTATTTCTCATGAGTTTTTAGAGATTGCAGAAATGTATTGCTGTGAATATACGAGCAGCCCTACACCCAAGAAAACAAACCAATCAGGTGTTGGAAGTGCACCTGCCCTCGTGGCATCAGCTTCCCCATCTCCTAATGAGGCCATAGCAATCAGTTTTTTTAGACGTCTTGATGTTTATACATTGCCTTTCTATTTGTTGGCAATAAAAAAAATTGAGGCCATAGTATGAGAATGGAAGGGATAACATCCACTCCGCGTGAGGTGGATTCGCTAGAACAAAGGAAAGTCAATGAGCCAAACGTTCCAAGAGTTAGCCAACTTGCTAGAAAATATTTAAGCATACCAGTCACAGAAAGCTGCTTAAGAAACAGCTTTCAGCACTGGGAGCAATAATGTCTCGTCAATGGGAAACTCTTGCAGTTGAAGAAGTAAATCTGCTGGTGTTTTTTTACGTGTTCCAAAGGTGCTGTTTAAAAGCCTCGGGCAATTATTGCTATTTTGAAACATGTAGCTTTTTGTCAAAATACACATAATAAAGTAACAAAAAAATGCAATCCACAAAGAAAATGCCGTCTCGTCAACGTTATTAATGATTTGACTTCACGACTTGCCTTTGCCTAAACGCCTAACGTTAATCAACACTAGCCATATATGCGTATGGAAACATATTTCTTCGTATGTGTTAAATGGCAATGTCATTAAACAAAGCAGTCGTGAGTTCATGAGTAACGTACGTAAAGGCTTGGGTTATAGTCTGAGGGTTAGCTTTAGCACGTAGCATGACTCAGCCGCTCATTGTGACACTCACCCGGGCCATCTTCTCACACTCGGGGAGCCGCTGATCCACGGTGACGCTGTAGTCGACCTCCATCTTTACTATCCGTCCATCTGATCTCTCAGCCCTGTCTTCGGACATTGTTGCTTGTATTTTTTACTTGTGGACAAAACCAGAACTTCACAGTAAACTTGACGAAACCTACTGTCTAACCTCTGCTTCTTGTAACGTTTAAAGCACGTGTCAGTTAATGTTTCAGGCGCATTACTGCCACCTATAAAACTGGAGAATGGTCATTTCCCTTGTTTTATACATATTTTGGGTGCCTATCGCCACCCTCAGTACAGGAGCTTGTTGCGTTATTTACTAATCTAATTACAATTATTAAACGCTTACGTCTCAAACCAAAATAATTTCTACCACACAAATTGCATTAACGTAGACACATGGTGGTCACTTGGAGAAGTTTAATCATTATATAGCGCTCTGGGGAGAACAGACAAGTCGGATTGTGCGTCAGATCGCCGGGGGAGGTTCTAACGAGCTTAAAAAAACTTGATTGAAAAAACAAGAAACCAAGCTTGAAAAAAAACCCCACAAGGACACACAGTGTCCGGCAGGCATGGACTGGCCACTGGGCATACTGGGCAATGGTACACCCCACCTGTCACACTTATCCACCAAACACATTCCACCTGTCACACTCATCCACCAAACACATTCCACCAGTCACACTCATCCACCAAACACATCCCACCAATCACAATCATCTACTGACCCCCCCTCCAACCGCCCCCCCAAGCCAGCCACATCCACCAAAAACATTCCACCAATCACACTCATCTACTGACCCCCCTCCAACCGACCCCCCCAGCCAGCCACATCCACCAAACACATTACACCAGTCACACTCATCCACCAAAAACATCCCACCAATCACACTCATCTACTAACCCCCCCTCCTTCCTTAGAACCCGCCCCCCAGCCAGCCACATCCACCAAACACCCCCACCAGTCTCACTCACACACCAAACACCCCCCCCCCACACCAGTCACACACACACACCAAACACCCCCCACCAACAGTCACACACACCCACCAAACACTCCCCCACCAGTTTCAACTTTGAGAGGGGAGTTGCCCTCAAAATAAAATGGCATTATATTTACTCGAATACACGTGCCATCAAAATACAAGACAAGTACTTTTTGAGTTTGATTGTACTGGTCAAAAAATGTGTTTCACATTTGTTGTGCAAATTTGATAATATGATTTAACAGCATTAAAAAATGATGATTGAAAAGGTTTTTGAGGCAAAAAATATCTGTACAGTAAAAATGACTCAAACTTGTGCTGCTAGAGAACACCATAGTAATAATGTCTGAAAAGGTTTTGGAGACTAATTAATTGAAAACATTTTTTAAATTACCCTCAGAGTTGAGAAAAAGTGTCATTTTCAGGGGTAAAATGATCACGCATGACATATAATAAAATTAATGAAAAAAATCTGTCCAGTAAAAATATCTCAACCTTGCTGTGCTGCTAGTTTGCTATCATGATAATGATGAATGAAAAGGTTTTAAAGACTAATTATTTGAAAAACATTTGAGCAAAAGTGTCATGCGCTACGGTAAAAATCAGTACCCTATTGATCTTTAACATTGATCCATGTGTCGAATTCATGTTTTGCTTTGAGATCGCATTCTGATTTGGAAACTTCAATTTAGCAGTGCTCTAACAAAACCGTTCGTCGGACAAGAGGATGAATCCAGCTTCTTATTAGCAGCTTCTTATTAGTGTTTCCCAGTCCACCTGAAATGATGCAAACCGCCTGCGCTCACTGTTTCTTTTTCGCGGGCATGTTAGGAACCAAAGCAATGTTACGTACTCATGCTCTCAGTTTCTTATTTGTGTTCATCTGAGGGACCGAGAGAATGTTACAAACCTGTGCTCATAGTTTCTTATTCGTGTTCATGTTAGGGACCGAGGGAATGTTATGAACTCGCGCTCATAGTTTCTTATTCCTGTTCATGTTAGGGACCGAGGGAATGTTAAGAACCCACGCTCACAGTTTCTTATTCACGTTCATCTTAGAGACTGAAAGAATGTTACGAATCCACGCCCACAGTTTCTTATTCGTGTTCATGTTAGGGACCAAGGGAATGTTACGAACCCGCGCTCACAGTTTCTTATTCGTGTTCATGTTAGGGATCAAGGGAATGTTATGAACCAACGCTCACAGTTTCTTATTCACGTTCATGTTAGAGACTGAGGGAATGTTACGAACACACGCTCACAGATTTTCATTCCTATTCATGTTAGGGACCGAGGGAATGTTACGAACCTGGGCTCACAGTTTCTTATTCGTGTTCATGTTAGGGACCGAGGGAATGTTATGAACTCGCGCTCATAGTTTCTTATTCCTGTTCATGTTAGGGACCAAAGGAATGTTATGAACCCACGCTCACAGTTTCTTATTCACGTTCATCTTAGAGACTGAAAGAATGTTACGAACCCACGCCCACAGTTTCTTATTCGTGTTCATGTTAGGGACCGATTGAATGTTACGAACCCGCGCTCACAGTTTCTTATTCGTGTTCATGTTAGGGATCAAGGGAATGTTATGAACCAACGCTCACAGTTTCTTATTCACGTTCATGTTAGAGACTGAGGGAATGTTACGAACCCACGCTCACAGATTTTCATTCCTATTCATGTTAGGGACCGAGGGAATGTTACGAACCTGGGCTCACAGTTTCTTATTCGTGTTCATGTTAGGGACCGAGGGAATGTTAAGAACCCACGGTCACAGTTTCTTGTTCGTGTTCATGTTTGGGACCAAGGGAATATTACGAACCCACGCTCACAGATTTTCATTCGTGTTCATGTTAGGGTCCGAGGGAATGTTACGAACCCGCGGTCACAGTTTCTTATTCACGTTCATGTTAGGGGCCGAGGGAAAGTTATGCACTCACGCTCACAGTTTCTTGTTCGTGTTCTTGTTAAGGACCGAGGGAATGTTACGAACCCTCGCTCACAGTTTCTTATTCATGTTCATGTTAGGGACCGATTGAATGTTACGAACCTGCGCTCACAGTTTCTTATTATTGTTCATTTTAGGGATCGAAGGAGTGTTACTCGCTCACGCTCGCTTATCCAAGTGAATGGGCTTAACCGTGAAAGCATGTCATTGCTTTGAGGAGGAAGTGAGGAAGTTCTGCGCACACTTCTGTAAAAATTTTACTCATTTTTAACTATGTATTTTATTTTTTCTATTTGACATCGAACAAACAAATCTTCTTCTGGAGGAATTACTCTTTGAGAAAGATGTTGTTTGAAGAGGAAAATTTCAGCATTCATTATTACAAGAACATGTATAAACATGTTGACTATATGTTTTTGTCGTTTTGTAAAATTTTTGTAAAATGTTTTATAAAATATATAATACAAATGTATAAAATATAATACAAATATAATAAAAATATAATTTCATATTCATTCAGAAAATAATCATTTAATCTTAATTCTAATAAATATATATTCATAAATATAATAATATAAATATTATTTTAAAATAATTTCTTATGTGTTTTTATTTCAGCTTCAGAGTACCCTTTGGGCTATACTCTCAGCAAGTTCAGAATATTTTACTGAAGCATTTTTTAGAAAAAGTAATTTTCTACCATTTGAAATATAATTTTAAATATTTTCTTATGTGGAAGTATATTGTTACCAAGTTTCAGATTATTTTACTCTAGCATTAAGCACAAAATATTAATTTCATTTTATTTTTCTTTCTGAAAATCATTTTTGCACAATTGTATTCATTGTTTTAGAATAATTTTCTTATAGGTGCATTTATTATTTGAATCCCAGTTATCAGGGTTCATTTTGCTCTAAATGAAGCGCTTATATCAGACAACCTATCCGTTTAAACAAATATCAAGAGCCAATTATACGAATGCTAGATTAAACAGATATGTTTTTAATTTAGTTTTGATCTCTGTGAGCGTAGTTGAGCTCCAGACAACATCCGGGAGTTTGTTCCAGAGCTTCGAAACTCTATATGAGAATGCTCTTCCCCCTCTGGTGGATTTACTAATATGTGGAATAATCAGTAGTCCTGCTTCTTGTGATCGAAGAGAGCGAGCTGGAATATATCGTGATAGGAGACTAATTTTTCTGCATCTACGATAGATAGCAGGTTCCGCACTTTAGCAATGTTCCTGAGGTGAAAGAAGAAGGATTTAGCATTAGGGCATTTTCATTCATCCAATCATTGTTATCAGCGACACATTCTGAGATCTTATTTAGCTTTAAAAGTTTGTTAGGTTTTGCTGAGATATAATAGGGATATGTCGTCTGCATAGCAATGGAAACTAACTCCATGTCTTCTAATAATTTAGGGGCAGCATGTAGATTGAGAGTAGGATGGGTCCCAGAACAGATCCTTGAGGAACTCCATACTCTACTGCTATTGTGTCTGATGAGTCTCCATTTACATGAACAAACAGACTCCGGTCAGAGAGGTACGAGTTAAACCATCTTAGAGCCTGGCCCTGGATGCCTGCATCATTCTCTAGTCGCTTGAGGAGAATCCTGTGATCTATCGTATCGAAGGCTGCAATGAGCTCTAGCAGAACTAGAAGAGAGATATTCCCTTGATCCCAATCAAGTAACAGATCGTTTGAGATTTTAACCAGC
Source organism: Danionella dracula (assembly GCA_900490495.1). Taxonomy (NCBI): domain Eukaryota; kingdom Metazoa; phylum Chordata; class Actinopteri; order Cypriniformes; family Danionidae; genus Danionella; species Danionella dracula. The sequence continues at coordinate 12,506,496 of UELW01000067.1, forward strand.
GCTGTCTCTGTGCTGTGATGCGCTCTGAATCCAGATTGAAGATCTTCATAACAGTTGCTCTTCTGTAAGAAGGATCTGAGCTGTGCTATTTCAACTTTCTCTAATATTTTTGACAAAAACGGAAAGTTAGAGATTGGCCTATAGTTGGATAACTCAGTAGGATTCTGGTGCATTTTATTGATTAGTGGTTTAATCACTGCATTTTTGAGCTGTTAAGGAACGTAACCTATCAATAGAGATGAGTTTATAATATTCAGAAATAGTTCTTGAGATATTTGTAGAAATCCTTTCAGTAATTTTGTTGGTACAGGATCTAGAGAGCATGTTGTTGATTTAGATGCTGTGATTATTTTAAGCAGTTCTTTCAGGTCAATATTTGAAAAATTTTGCAGCGAGTGAGTCAAAGGCATAGAATTTGAGTTAAGCTGCTTAGATTGAATATGAGTTTTAGTGATTTTGCATCTAATAGATGTCATTTTAATTGAATAAAATTACATCTAAAGTAAAATAAAATAAAGTCATTGCTGCTAAATTTTATATCTGCATTTGAATCTGTCGATGTTTGGCTGTTATAGCGATATAACAATGTCACTGAGGTCAATTTCATGAGAACCAAATCTAGAGTGTGGTTTAGACGATGAGTTGCTCCGGCCACATTTTGCTTAAACCCACAGGAAATTCGGAGGTTTGAAAAGGCAATACCCAACAAGTCTTTTTTTCATCGATATGGATATTAAAGTCTCCAAAATTCCATATTTTATCTGCTTCGACCAAAAGATCTGCAACAAAATCAGTAAATTCAAAAGCTAGAATTGTGTTTTGGTGGCCTGTAGACAACAGCTAATGTTACAGAGAATGATTCTGCCGGTGTAATATGGAGCACAAGTACTTCGAATGATTTCAATTTATATTCTGTCTTTTTGGTTGTGTTTAAAGTATTTCTATATATTGTGGCAACACCCCCACCATGACCAATTGAGCGCGGTTCATGATTGTAACGGTAATTTCTGGGCGTTGCTTCATTTAATCCAAAATAATTGTTTGGAGTGAGCCAGGTTTCAGTTAAGCATAGTATGTCAAGGTTAAGTTCTGAGATTAATCCATTTAAGATTACAGCATTTGGTGTGAGAGACTCTCTCTGAGCGAAAAAAGTCTGCTGAATTTATTGGTTCCCCTTTGATACGTGTTGCCATCAGGCTTCAGGATTGCAGGTAAACGTGTGGCTAAGTCAAGAACCCTAGCATCGGGGAAGCAGTGCATGCACGCTTTGTTCGTACCGACAGTCGCTTGGATGTGTCGAACGATGTTACTGCTAATCACCAGAGTGTTCATCTCAGGATCGCTGAGAACTGTGAACCGGTTCTGGGTGCGGATCTGAAAACTTGGTTGCGCGGGAGGAGTGAAGGCCCCCAGGGGACAGGTTCACCTTCTCTTCTTCTGTTCACAAAATAAGAAAGCGGGACTGTGATGGTCCAGTGCTGGCGTGCTGTTTACTGTAGCATCATCTGTCCTTCTGTGCACAGACGCTGAATTAATATTAGAATTTTTATGAGCGGAGATTGCCACACATTGTTCCTTGAGCTTGGATCTTTTGGCCTGTAAGAGGCTGATCTGAAGCTCAATATCTGCTAATTCGGATTTGATGACGCTGAGATCGAATGACTCCTTTGGTGAGGAACACTGTGGTGAGACCATATAATGTAGAGTAATATCCATCTGCTTTATCAATATTGTTTAGGTTATTATTATAATTTATTTATTTAATTAAACAAGAGTTAAACTTTTTAGCTGCACTAAACTATAGAATACACAAACACTGTTGTTTAATGGTGCACGTTAAAAAAATAAATAAATAAAAGCGGGTTTCGAAGCTTTCCCAGCGATGGGTTGCGGCAGGGAAGGGCATCCGCTGCGTAAAACATATGCCAGTGAGTTGGCGGTTCATTCCGCTGTGGCGACCCCGAAAGGGAATAAAGCCGACATGAAGATGGATGGATGGATGGGTTTCGAAGCCAAATTAGCTTGGTGTTTAACTAGGTTGTAGGGTTAAGGAAACAAGTGATTTGATTATTTTTTTATATAAAACATAAAATTGATTATTTTATTTAGAGATTCAAAATTTTTGTCGAATGTGTTTTTCCCAAAGGTTTGTTATAACTTATTTGTTCAGCCTACTTTTCAGTTTATCCTTCTATGGGTAGATCGGCCTTAAAACAGGTTCGACAGTCACAAGGCAAGCTGAACCAAAAGAGCCAAATTTTTAAGAGCCAAAAGTTGTAGTAATAAGCATTTTTGTCTAATTAATTATTTGAAAACGATGGGTTGCACTCCTCCGAGCAAAACTAGGTTGTTATTAATTGTATTAGTAATTGAATTTATTTTTTTTTACGAACTGAATAATTTTTTGTTATTTTAATTTATTTATTACTTTTTATGTCTAACTGTTAGACAAGATAAATCAAAGAGTTGGTTTGGTTAGACTAGTTGTGCGATTGCAATCTTAAAAGAGCTAAATCCAAGGCGTATTTGTGATTAAAGTAGCTTAAAACCCAAAATGTTGAAAGAGCCATATTGGATAAAAAAAAAACATAAAACAAAAACAAATATGTCTGGAGCCGCAAAAAATTAAAAGCCTTGTATAAGCCTTATAATGAAGGCAACACATGCTGTATGTATCTATATTGGCCAACTACAAAATGAACTAAATTGGCTACAAATACATAATGAGCCTTCAAGATTAAATGTTTATTTTCCCTGCAGTGCATCCTGTAGAGAATGACACACCACATGACTACTCTGTTTACGATGCCGCCTCAAGTTTAACCTCATTACAATATTAATGAATTATGTTTCATTGCTTTGATGAAATCAATGAAATGCGATAACAAAATTAGATTTTGGATGTCATTTTTATTTTGAGGCTTCCAAAAACAACATCAAAATGGAACGTGGATAAAACGCCCCTTATCTGGGCAATTAACAGTGCAATAAAATGCAGCCTGCATTTATAAAAATAAAACTGCAGCATTTTGAAAGACAAAGTATATAAAATCAAATTAATACAGTTTAATTTTGATTTGATAATATCCCAAAGTGTCATTCCAAATATATACTTTGCCAAAATAAGAAATCACTTCATAAAAGAAACACTTTGTTACTAAATACGTGCATGCCTTCCCTGGAAATGTCTTTCCACGTTACTCTTCTTGTTATTTGACAACTTCTCATTACAGAGCAAACATTCAGGAGATCCTTCCGCATTGGCATTGAACCCAAATGATTCGGTCCAAGAAACGTTGAATCCTCTGTTCTCCTTAGATATTTTTCTCTTTGGGATCCAGGGCTCATCACACAGCCGCCGGTGGGTTCTGCCTGGCATCCCACCCCCTTTTATATATTTATTCTACACTCTTTTACAGCATTAGAAAACGTTAAGAATGTTTGTCCTCCAATAGAAACCATATTAAAACAAAAAATATATTTACCATTTTCAAAAATTTTTGAAAAAACTCCAGGGAGCCCTAGGGCAGCGCTAAAGAGCCGCATGCGGTTCCAGAGTGGGTTGCCGAGCCCTGGGCCTGTCAAAGAAAGAACCGTTTGAGTTGAGATACTCTTTCAGTTGTTTATATAAGTTTACATTAGCTTTCTATTGTTATATAATGGTTTAGGGTACGTTAACGGGGCAAAGATGTCAGGTGACTTATGTTTTTAGGGTTGAACGTTGACAGCGGGCGGGTACTGCTACAGCAGTATGGGACCCCTACAAGGGAGTCACCTAACTCCTTGCCTACATATCGGTCCTTGTATCCTCCATGAAGTTGAGGAACTTATGTGGATGTGCTCATCATAACTTGATGAATAACTCCAAAAAATTGGATCTGCATCATCAAAGACCATTTGCCATGTACTAACTATCTTCATTAGAGTGTAGCCTCAGGACAGTATTATAAATCAGAAGTAAAAACATTGTGACATGTTTGAAGAATATCAGAGCAGAAAGAGAATGCTTCATGAAATTACATAAGACAAAAGGACAAACATTTGAGTGTTTGACTTTCTCTTTAATAAACATGAGTGAAACTCAACCATTTCCTTTTAAATACAAGTCCATCAAACTTCCTCCATCGTTAAATACTAATATGAGTACAATAATATTCAGGAACCATTAAGCATTGATTATATATGGCTCTGTTTAATAGCAAGAAAAATGCTGGTAGACAACAAGGCATAGTTTGTAATAATTTTTTTCTTTGCGCAAAGAAATTCTGAAAAAATTAGCGTTCCGTAAAGATTGAACACACTTTCATTGTTATTAGAACATCTATGTCCAAAGTGTAATTCCAATAATAACTAAACCAAAGGTGGGCTAAGTAGTGCCTGGAGGGGCTCTTGTCTTTTGGAGATTCCTCTGTGTGTGCATTAAAGTAGGGTTGGCGTTAAAAGCTCTGGACTTAAGTTAGTTTAGTTCTTGCCATCATTCTTCAACCGTTCTTTTTTTGAGGACGGTCTTTTACTTCATTCTTGGTGCTGAGACTTTTCAAAACCTTCATGGGTTTAAACTTTGCCGTCCGCTTCTTCTGCTGGAGCTGCTGCTCACCTAAGCCTTGAACGAAAAGAATTCTCAAAAATGTATAAAGTTCCATTTGTTACTTTTAGAAACACATTAAACAGCTTATCCAACAAGGATAAGCACACATCTAAAAAAGGTTCTATCTCTGTAAAGCGGGGAGGGTCACATGTGCAGCGTCTCCACCCCTCACCACCACACCATATGAAGAAAAGAAAGGAAAGGGAAGTGGAGAGAAACTGACCTTTTTTCTTTAGCATTGGGGCCACCAATTTATCTTCTTCCTCCTCCCTTTAAAAAAAGAAAAAGAGTTTCTCAAACTGCTCAAGAAGAAGCGCTTCTTTTTCATTTTAATTCCTTAAAATAAGAGTTCTACTGTTTGATTGTGAGGGTATTTAGAAGTTGCATGATGTTCAATACGATTTGGAAACCTAAGCATTCGTGTTATAGTTGCAGACTCAATTCTAATGTTTTCTGTTTAATATTCATCTTGGGAAATTAGCAATGTTTTTGTACAAAGTACAAAGAAATCAAAATAAAAATAGTTCCTAGCTTGATTTAAATATGGATAAAGAAACTACGGTGAAAGCTTTTACAGTTTCACTCAAATAAGTTTGAATGCTCTAAAATTAGTTTTTTTTTTCTTTGGGAAAAAAGTCTGCTTCCATTTAACGGTGAACTGAATGAAGTCATGAACGTTACTTTACTGGAGTAGGAACCAGTGACCACCAGCAAATCATCTTTAACAAAATTCAAAAGTCCGCTTATTACCTCTGCCGGTCAAGATCCATGTTGTTCACTATTTGGTTTCTCTGCTCAATTATTATCACAAGTTGTGCCATCAGTTGTTTTTCTCTGTCCTTATCTTCTAAAGTCCACTCTTTCTCTGTACACAAGACATGAAAAAAGCACATATGTTTGATAAATTATCAAAATAAAATAAAAAAAGAATATGAAATTAAAGAATACCTGGTTTGTTTAGCAAGCATCTAAGCTCATATTCCACATCAGCTTGCCTCTCCTCCAGGCTTTGCTGCCTTGCTCTGAAATCCAAAACCAGCATGCATCGGTATGAGAACCACCACAGAAAAAATAGATATACTAGAAGAAGAGCATACTGTAGATGAACAGTTGGCTTCAAGTTTGGGATGGGTTTTGCTGACTCTGACACCCAAATGGATAGCTTTGAAAATTCACTGGATGTCCTAATGACTATTCCAATTTTTTTAGCATGTTTTCCTCAGTACTTTCATTTACATCCAGATCAAGTTATGATGATGCTGTTATTTGAATACTTTAGCCTGCTACATGAAACTCACCAATGAAAACAAAAAACGTATTACCCCAAACCTAAAACTGAAACACTTTTTAAAAACACTAGATGCCAGTAAATAGTTTCAGATTTCCTGTTGATATTTAAAGGTGTTTTCCAAACCTTATCTTAATTTGTATCTCAGCGTTAAAAGTTGACACCCGATAACTAAATATTTTTTAATCAGTGCATCCCAAACACAAAAGAGCTTCCTCCTCTTCCCATTCTGTCTGCCATTCTCTAAGCGTATGTGAAGCGATACTGTCAGGAGTATTATCTTTATTTAATTGATCATTCTGTTATAACCTCATGTATCTCAGTTAATCCCTGTATTCTATTTGACGAAGGTGAATAGCGTTTCTGTGTAAGACCTGTGCCATTTTTCTGTGTCTTCTAAGAGCCACTGTTATCACTTGTGTAATGTAAATGACGGGAATGACGAGACCAGAGGATACCTGCTGCTGATCCACTCTTCCTCTCCTATTTTCTTCTCTCCTTCAAAAAGTGTTCCTCAACCCTCTCAACTTTTTCATGCACACTCTCTCCTCGTCTCTCGCGGTATTCATGTCCCCCGCGCTGCATGGTCTGGACCCTTGCGCTGCGGGGAGCCTTATTGCGTCTTTACATAGACTTTACATTGAAATCAGCCACTCTTCTCGGATCATTCGTGCTTGTTGTGTAGGCAGCATAACACTGCATCCAAAATGGCAGTATTTATTGTTGGGCTTGTTGGACTCTCCCCCAGATTTAAGACATGGTTTTCTGTGTATTTATTACACAGAAATAAAGTATGCATAAAGTGGGTGCAAGCATGACACTCTTCTTGTCTGTTTACTGGAGCCAATACTCTCAAGATTTCACATCGGTGTTGGATTATATTGCCCTTTTGTGGATCAAGAGATTTGGTGCTTGCGGCAACCAACGTGATTCCCTGGCTGTTCAGAGTATGACTCTCGTCTTTCACTGCCTATAATCAACCTAGCAAGACTCCTCTTTGTAGTAGCGTTAGAGCACTTGTTGCCAGTCGACTATATGTAGCGTGTTTCCAAACATATCGGTTGTTTTGAGCGTAAACATACCCACGCAGCAGTTACAGGATCAGAATGTGTAGACAAGTGCACTGTTCTGTCATTAACACATTTGAACGAGGCTGGAGTTCTTTAAAACCGCCATCAAAGACGTTGTTTACTGAACTCGAAAGGCACCTCTTACTGTAAGAAAGGAGGTTGGTCAGTCTCCCCTCTCTCGCTCCCCCTTGATGGAGTGGTAGCTATGGACCACAATGCAATTCCCCCGGTAGAGCAATCTCTGGCGGTGGATCATCCCCAGATAACCGTGCCACTTATGTTGGAATAATTATTGTATGTGTCACTACATATTGAAATGCTGAGTGGTCAAGATAGCTCAGATGATGTTTTATACACTCTGAAAAATTAGTTTGAATTGACTTGAATACTTGTGTGGTCTTCTTCTTCTTCTTCTTTCGGGTGTTCCCAGTTTCTGCTATTCTGACAAATGCATTTCTCCCAGTGTCTATTGTGTTGAAGCTTCCTGTGGCCGACTTGACCACAGACCATTGTTCATTGTATTGAAACTTAATCAGGAAGGAGGAAATCTGTGGCCAACCTGAACACAGTATGTACGAACGGATCAAAGACATTCTGTATAAAAGAGGAGTCAACCTATAGACTCCTGGCTCTTCTAAAACAACTCGCACATACTCCAGGAAAGCAAGTTTTTGAACTTGTTTTTGTCTTGGCTCTAAAAATAGAGAGTTTTGTAACCTTTATCTTTGTTTGGTACTTTTTATAAATAAATATAAGTTAAAACTTTTCTCTTGCTGTGTGGACATTGGACTTCTTTGCGCAGACATTGATCTTCAATTCTACAAAAGTGTTGGTGAGATGCTTTTTAAAAATTTTACACAGTTAAAATATTTTTCGATCCAAAACTATAGAAACTTCGAGCTGAAACATACTCGCGGGATTTTGGTGTGGATTCAGTTATTGCTTGGGATAAGGAAATTCACTACACTTGGCATGATAAGCCGAGGCCCTATCTAGCTAACTAAGCTGTCATTGGACCTGCTTTAGAGAGCTTACGCTGCTGTGGGTCACTGCCCTGCATACCATGGCAACCTTTCAGGTATTTCAAATCTAGGTCTGAAAGACATGCCGAAAGGGAGTTATCGCCCAGGTCTTATGGATGATCTGAGAGCTGCTACAGACTCTAGCGCTTACTACTGTAAAAGTTGAGGCAAGCTCATTGGCCACACGATGTCTACATTGGTAGTCCACAGGCGCCATCTTGGTTAACCCAGCCTGAAGTGTTGTCACACGATTGGAAACATTTCCTCAGCATACAGGTGGTTCCAGATGGCCTCTTCGGCGTTGGTGTATAGGGCCTCACATTGCGGGTCTCTTTAATCAGGAAGCAGGTGGAGGGTCTGTGAGAACTCATGATGCCACGTAAATGGAGATGTGGCAGATACACCATTAAGTCAGCTCCCCCAACACCTGTTCAACGCTAGAGCTTGACGCCTGCTGGAGCAGAAATTGCCTAGAGCTTCGAAGTGTCCCTAGCGATAAAATGCTTCAGGAGAATGCTGCTGGGACATCACGTGTTGGTCAGGATGGAGAACAAGACTGTGGTGGCATATGTCAATCTACAAGGAAGGATACACACACCCCACTGTCAGCTTTCACTCGCAGACTGCCCCTCTGGAGTCAGCACTGGGGGTTGTCCCTAGTCGCAGTCCATACTTTCGACGGGTTGAACCTTTCAGCAGATACACTGTCTCGGTGGATACCCCGATCAGAAAATTGGCAACTCCATCCCCTGGCAGTCCAGCAGATCTGGGAGTGCGCTTTGTATAGCGGAAGTAGACCTGTTCGTCACCCCATAGAAAGCTCAGTGCCAGCTGTTCTATGTTCTGTCCCAGGCTCCTCTTGAGATAGATGTGCTGGCGCATTGCTGACCCAGGCAGAAAAGTCTATAAGCGTTTTCCCCCGTGAGCTTCCTTGCACCACTTCTGTGCAAGACCAGGGAGGACAAGGCAGAGGTCCCAACGGTTGCACCTTATTGGCCTAATCGACCTTGGTTCATAGAACTCTGCTCCCTCGTGAAAGTCCCTCCCTGGTTATTGCTAACATAATGCTACTTCTTTTCCTAACTTTTAAAAGACAGTAGCGGCAGTTGTCAGACTTCTGCAATGCTTCACACAGGACATGTGGGTGGCGGAGAGAATGACAGCTGCACTGTGATGCAGAGAGAGCGAGAAGCGAATGACAACTGGGGAACAGCAGTGCGGGCAGGACCTTATATGCCATCAGGTAGTGGGACTTTACCTGGCATTGTCTGCGCGCTTCTGTCTTGCCAGACTTGGTGCAACTGGATGCTTCTGCAGAGGTCAGGTATGGAAGCCCTTCCCATAGGTGGATCTCCACCATGAGATGATGGAAGAGAACTTTCTTATACTGATTGTATTATAATTTGTTCTTTTTCGTTTTACTTACGAGTAAACCAGCTCAGCCTCTCTTCTTACAAGTAAATGTTTTTCATGGATGAGGGTAAACCAGTCCACCAGTAGATGCTCCTCCTTCTCATCTGGAATGACGAAGCACAAATAGAGAATAACTTTCCACCAAACACTGGAGAGTTTCTGTATCGCATCAGCAGCAGAAAAACTGTACAGAGATTGAGAATTCGAATCAATAGAAAAGAGTATGGAGAGCTAATGATGCCATTCAATGAAGGCACAAGTAAATGAACTAGATTTTAAAGTGTATCATATTACTTAGATGTGTGTTAACCTTTTGTTAGAGACTCCCAAAGTAAAACAATACACTTTTCAAAATCACTATAGGGGTACTTTAAAATTCAGTGCAAAAAATAGCCATTAAGGGGCCCCCAGGAACTATACATATTTGTCTGTTGTATTTATTATCAGAATCTGAACAATCTAGTATTTTGAAAAACAAAAACAAAAAAAAAAAAACAACCACATTTATTTAGAAAAAATCTCCAACCTTAGAACACCTGAGGGTTAAAGTCAGGTGGCTCTTACAGGAGGGAGAAAAACAGGCCAAGAAGCACCAAGCCTATGAATTGCCCTGTGCATAGGCTGCGCATATCATTATGGATGACTTTGATGACACAAAGGTACATGTGGAGCCTTTGCAACATGCAATTTATCACACAAATTACAAACCCAGCAAGTGTAAGGTTCTTTTATTACCGTTGGAACATTCTCTCAAGCTCCTCTCCAAATCTACCCCACTCTGCTCTAGTTCATCCAATCGCCTCTCCAGAGCGCTCATCTCTTCATCGATGTCTTCTACAGGGATGAACTGGTCTGACTGAACCTATCACACACAATCACAGGCAGCAAACGTTCTAAAGCAGCTTGGTCAAATTAACTATTCAATCTAGAGCAAACAAGCTATATGTTTTACTTTTTGATCAAATATATTTAAACAAATGGAAACAAACAGTTAGTCACATACCTGAAAGTAAAAAATATATAACAATTATGAAGTTATAATAATTAAGCAATTAGCTACCAAGTTAGTGCTCTGAAAAAACTTCTCTCTTCTCTTTCTTCTTTGGGAGACGGATCAGCTGAAACAACTTCTGTTGTGAGCCATCAGCGTTAGCCTTTGACTTTGTAACAAATTGCATACTGTCTCTCCCTTTAGTGCAAGTCTCCGATTAAGCATCTGTAAAATGTTTAAATGTAAATATAGCATTTGTTTAATATTTTACAACCTAAATTGTTTGTTTGTTTAAATCCCAGTAAATAATTTTATTATGTACTCCTTGCTTGTTGAGGTGTGTCAAGAATCACAAATCACGGAACAAATTTGTTGCGCTAAAAATAGAAATCTTAACTTTCATATTTGAAATAAATACTGTGTCAATTAGTAGCTAACTACAACCAATCTCCCATCTGCGTTAAACAACATTTGATAAAATGATCCCTCTTAAAGTGTTATCGTAAACTGATATTTGGTAGGATGTGGACGAGACCTGACCTGCTCATAATCATTCTGGGTCATTCAAAAAAACTCTGTTCTCCTTTGAACACGAGAAAACATCTGAAAGTGTATGCGCCTCACTTTGCGTTTTATAAGAGGAAATCCATGTCCCGGAGCTGGGGGTCGTGTGGGACGGGTCCCTTTTGGAGGTCTGGACACTAATGAGCTGAGAGAGATTGCCTTCTTCCGGTTGAATGGATTCTCTTTACAAGTACGCTGAATGAGAACATGGAGAGAAAAAATTATCATGAAACGAGATAACAGTTCTTTTGGCAGGAAAACAGTTCATTTGCAATTAAATCTGACACACATCTGGTCAAATGAAGTTACATTTACAGAAAGATTTTAATCAAAAATAAAATTCTTACTTAAAAAAACACCTAAACTTCCTCGATTAGGTACAACTTAATAACTGCATGAAAGCAGGTTTAATTTAATATAAATCAATGAAAAAACAGAGGCTTTCCAAAAAGTCTTCATTTTGGGATATTTTCTAGCCGAGCTAATGGGGGCATACAGGGTTTGGCCAGAGTTGAGACAACACTGAAAACTCCATCCAGGCATACATGTGAAAATGAACCTGAGCTGCAGCAGTTTCAGCAGAAGGTGTCTGTATTGGACATGTTCAATCTTAATCTTTTGTGAGAGCACAGCTCGGAGGAATCCTGTCAGAAACTCCCATACAAGGAGCAGTCACAGCACTTCTTTTTTACACTTGAACTGTGCTTGATCTTTGGAATACCACACTTTTAAATCAATTATTTTGAATGAATGAAAAGGCATTTTACTGCCTTTTTAACATATCTAAAAAAAACAGTAAACATCCATAATACCATTCGTTCAAAAAAGGCCGTTTTAATTTTGTCTAGTAGGTAATTGTAAAAGTGGCTTGGGTCATTGAAAGTTCTTTTGTGCCCACTCCTATAGTGTGTTATTGCAGTTTGTTTGAAAGTAATCTGTGGTGTAGCGTCCGCCGCACATAACATGTGCCGGAATAGTTGCCGGTTCATTCCGCTGTGGCGGCCCCGGAAGGGAAAAAATTTCCTATCACACCTTGTTTTTTTTTCCATTACCTATCATTTGTTTTGTTTGTGCGCATCTCTTCAAAAGCCAAAGAATCTTTCCCTCACAGTTGCTGAAATAATTTTCCCCTGTTCAGAAGAAGTACATTTGGACTAACCTTATCTGGAGCGATGCTCGTTTGGGCAGAGGATGAAATGTTTGATGCTCTCATACTACGGTTGGTTTGTGGCGTTGCGGGTGCGGAGCTGGTGTTAGTGGGTGGTACATTTGGAGAACATCGCACTGGAAGCTCAGCTGTGTGTGAAGAGCCAGAAGCAGGAGCGTTTGTAAACGGTTTAGGCACACTATCGAGGAACAAATGCTCCAACTCAATATTAACATGACTCTGGGGGACTCCACAGGAAAGGTTCTCTGCGCTCAGAGCTAAAAGGAAAAAGAAAAGAGGTTTGAGATGATGACAGAACTAAAGACAAAAACTGTGATGTGTTTACAGAAGGACAATTCAATCATTGTTTTAAATAAATAGAAAACAATTGTATAACGGACTTTGCCAAACAGATAACCAAACAATGCTGGAACGAAACAAGAAAAGAGCAAAGTAACTTCAGTATCAACTAGTTTAAAATTTTAATTTAACATAAATAATTACATTTGGTCAATGTTTTCAGGACTACGTACGTGGGTAGAGGAAAGTTGAGATTAACAGCTTTTTTTGAAAGAAGGTTTCTTGTTGTTTGTTTATTTTGTAAATATAAAACTTGGCCAGTAAAATAATTAAATTACAAAGTAATAACTCTCTTTCCAGGTTTTACATTATCACTTTTAAAACAAATACTATGACATCTTTTTTTAAGCTATGACATGATTTAACAAAACGATGTACAATATTGTTAGAATTCTTAGCTATTAAATATATTAGCATGGATTTAAACAAATAATATTGTTATACACTGTAAAAAATCACGTTAAAAAAAGCGGTAAACTACTGGCAACAAACAGACAGTTATTTTACGTTAGAATTCCATTGAAATGTACATTTCAGTAATTTAATATTTAATGATTGTGGACTTACAATTAAATGTTTTCTTTAAATGTATTATCTAGTATTTTAATGGCATAAAATAATTTATCAACACAGTTCTACCTCTAAAACACAAGTAATTAAGTTTACATTAACAGGTGTTTGTGGTCATTTTACATGCATTTAAAAGTATATAAACGGCACAGACCTGGTGACTAGCTTAATCCTACCATTAAAACAGGCAAACTGGCTACGATTACAATGACTTTTTCATTTATTTAAAGTCCATTATCAAATAAAAACTGAAATCTGTTGTCTATTCACACGGAATGAATCATAGGTAATGTATTAAACAGCTAAGAAAAACATACAAAATATAATCTTTACATTGTTTTATTTATAGACTGGATCACCAAACATTTGATAATTCACAAAGTTAAAACAGACGCACAGGCACAGGGCAGAAGAATATTTACAATGGCACATCAAAAACAAATTGAAATCAGGAATAGCAATCAGTTAAATTAAAAAGGCAGTAAACACAAAAATCTCCATTAAAGAGATACTCTACCTCAACACATTAAAATTGAGTAATTAAATGCTTAGGCCTGTGCCGTTCCAAACCCAGGAAGGTTCCTGTTCACATCAGTGTTTTAGAGCTTTTACATCAGTTCAGGGAGAAAGGGACTCCAGAGGAACTCATGGCTCGCGCTCCAGTTTAAACTCAAAACATCTCCAACGTCCTCCATCTGTCATTAGCAGTTCGTCAGCAAATCTGAACAGCAATAGTTGATTTTGGAAGAGCTGAAAAGAAGGTCCACAGCTCCTGAGATCACGAGTCCACATTTCTCCATTGAAACTCAAACCTGGAAAAAAATTCAAAAAATGAATAACCATCAGTTTTTGAGAATAAACATGTTATATTTTTGATCTCTTAGCTTTGAAGGGCAGCAAAGCACTGGTTTCCTGATTTCTCCGCGGCATCGCTGCATGCCCCCCGAGGCAGATTCCCACCACTCATCACAGCTTTCCCACCGCATCGCTGGTTAAGTGTTGATTTGGTTGGCACTCGAACGGCTGAAACGTAGAACAAAAAGTGTAAAACACTCTAAGGATTGCAAGCTGCTTTAACTTAATCAAAACAGAACTTTTTGAACTTTGTTTTCATTAGCTAAAACTTTTGTACCCAATTCTTCCTAGCTATTTCCAATTAGGATCATTAGAATTTAAAATTTGGACTTCGGGGCGGAAAGGTGGGGATGTTGCGGAGTTGGTCAGCATGCAACCAGAAGGTTGGCGGTTTGATCCCCGCTAGGTCCATTTAGCCATTGTGGCCTTGGGCAATCCACTTTTACCACATTGCCATTTATGGATGTGTGTTTGGTGGTGTGCAGGAGGTTGTAGGTGCAGAATGGCAGCCACGTCCTGTCAGACTGCTCCAGGGAAGCTGAGGGCTACCAAGGTAGCTTATCACCAGCAGAGAGTGAATGTGGAGTGAGTGAATTCTGCTCTGTAAAATTTGAAAAGCATCTTTGAGCTATTAGAAAAAGCAGTATACAAGTCGAAGGCATTATCTCTGCCCAGCAGTAACTGTAGACATAATTACCATGAATGATCGGTGTAGGAGTCTTCTCAGAGATGAAGCATCAGGGATTACTCTGGAAGGACTCCTGGTCAGGATAAACAGCTGACAACAAAAAGAAAATACAACATAAATGAAAGACATTCATATTTGTACATTCATATTATATTCATTTTATAAATAATCAAGTGTACTGAATAATAAATGTGCCGGCTAAAGTGAGAGTTTATAGCTAAGAATTCATTCCACCCGATCCCATACAAATATCTTATTAGGTTGCTTTGAATCAGATTGAATCAAGCCTGGGTTCCTTTCCTTCTTCTTCTCCTTTCCTTTTTTTTATGATTTGAGGAGGTTCATTTTCATTAACTTTTACATCATTTAACTGGCTACAAATGCTCCCGAGAATGTGATAACATGACTATTTTATAAAAACAAATGCTTCAAAACAATAATAATTTAGTTTAGTCATGCTTTAAACACATTTTAAAATACTGTTACAGATTTTCATTTCACTAAAGTACATTAACATTCACGTTTATCTTTTAGACAAAAATCTATTATTAAAAATAATCTATTAAAAACCTATTGATCTTTCCCATAGGCATTTAAAAGATGACAGTTTTGGCAAACATTTTTGCATGGCATGAGTTGATTTAACGTTACTTTATCGGTAAATAATTCATGATCTAAACAATCATTCATATTTTAACAGGAATGCGGATCGGTCGAATGCTTCAAGTTGCTGTTCATAAACCTTCACTGAAAGGATATTCGAGAATCTTTACTAACCATAACACTACAGTTAACATTATATCACTTTAAACAGTAGGGTTTATTGTTCATAGAACCGTAAATAAAGTTGAAAATAGTATACAGCGGCATTATAAGAAAGCGCATCGTGCATCAACATAAAACAGATTTCATATAAAT
Organism: Danionella dracula; assembly: GCA_900490495.1. NCBI lineage: Eukaryota > Metazoa > Chordata > Actinopteri > Cypriniformes > Danionidae > Danionella > Danionella dracula. Next base: position 12,521,970 of record UELW01000067.1, read on the forward strand.
TCAACAATCTTACCTTTAGTCCGGATGAGAGATGAGAAAATCCTTCTGGAAGATAACTGCTGGTGCGAAGCTTCAAGATGGATGGACAGCTTACTTCTTGCTCGGCGATAAATTCAAACTATTGAAAACTACTGATTGGTGGAACATCTGACAGACAACCGTTTCATCCAATCAGTACGCAAAACTTCTGTCTTCTGATATTCCGTTTAAAAGTCTTTGTATGTGTTAAAAAAAGTACATTTACATTTAAATAAGAGAATGTCCATGATCTGATATTTACTAAGATTAACTTTAGAGGATTAACTCTAATCCCAACCCTAATTCACTTAACATTCCCTCTCAAACTGAAGCCAGCGTAAGAAACTGAATTATCCCTCTGTGAACTGTTTGAGAAGGCCTGGCTATTTGCTTTGAACCCACAGAGACGGCCACCTTTTCACACGCACATCAGGCAGAACGCACAGACTCAGCCAGAAGCGAATGAAATAAACGAGCTGTCCATTTGGAGCAGAGCCGAGAGTGACCTCACAGCTTGGCTCAAACATTTGGATGACAAGGCATGGAGCAAAGGGACTGGTTCTAGGTGTAAAAATGTGATGAATTTATTTAGTTTATTTAATTAACCAAACCCATGAGTCGTTGTTCCACACTAGAAAGAATGTCTGATCCCTCACCTTCATCTCTCAGAGAACCAATCATACTCGAGGGCATTTTTTAAATAATGGGTTTTCACAGAAGGACACCCATCCAGAGTCAAAGAACCAAGATGTAATTTGATATTGATATCTCGGGTATTTGAAGGGACTTCTCCCGAAGCTCGAGGAGTTTCTGCAATCAGAGCTCCCGCAGCAGGTCATGTGGTGCGCAGCCTCTCTCTCGATGATCAGGTAAATAATGATTAAGTTTTCTCCTTGTTATTAGGTCAATCAGAATACATTTACTTGGAAAGTGATTCTTCTTATGATTGATTTGTACTTTAAACTGAAATGAATGTATTTGATGATTGTATTTTAACGAGAAGTAGATTTGTTTATGATTTACCCGATTAATAAATTGACATAATGGTTGTTCTCTATTATATTTTAATCCAGAAATCTTTATCATAACATCTGTTGTATTATCCGTTACCTGTAAGCTTATTGTTGTATTTAAACGTATTATCACAAACTAAAAGTTATAACTACTGAAGAAAACTTTCCTTGTCTTCAGTATGTATTATTCAGAGTTATTAACAGCTTGTAATGGCAGAATCTTAATTTTAGAGTAATATTTTAGTGAAGCGATATGTACTATAATCCCTTCAGCGATTAAAGTACACGTCTGCAGCTGGCTCCAGATCGCCAGGGCTGAAGTAGGTTAGATTTCTGGAAAGTGACAGTGTTCTGAACCTTGATAAATGTTAAATACTGATGAAAGGCAAATTTTAAGAACAATTATGTCTTTCTAAATTAATAGAACTAACCGTAAAAGTTAATATAATGAGTGGAAGAGAGAGAAAGAATGACCATGAATTACTAATTTAATAGAGACAGATTTAGAGGTTTTATTGGTTTTATCCAAATTTTTAATATTACTATGCTGTTAGCGCGTTCACATTTATTTCCTTGTTCTTGCCATGTTTATCCAGCAGAGGGCAGCAGCATGCAAAATCACCTTCCCGTCACCTTTGATTTTGTCTTTGGGCAAAATGAATGGCGCCTTACACCAGTTAAAGTCTTTCAAAAGAAACTTCATAAATAAATAAACATTTAGTTCATTAAAAGTAACATACAGTCTATGCATTTTACTGACTAAAAATGTTGTGTCCGTGGCAGAAAAATATGTTTGCTTTCAAATTATTAAAAAAAGAAGCAGAGGATGATTTTAAAACTGAGGATGTGATTAACTTTAGTTTAAAATCACAGAGCTTACTTTAAAGATGTTTAATTTCTCGTTTTCCAAGAGGTTTAATATGCAGCAAACCTAGTAATCTAGTTTTTCAATTGTTCTATTGTGGCAGTTTGACCGCAAATACGCAAATAACAGTAAGCAAATACGTATGAGTTCAAGTGTATCTGGACAAGGTATCAATCAGAGCTATGTGTTTCAGAGGTTCTCCTGTCTGTGAGCAGAACAATCATAAACACAGATATGTACGCATTGTCTTTTTCTCTCTCTCTGTTTTCAATCTCAAGGGAGCATTTTGTGCTCAAATGTCGAGTCCGGCAACTTGAGGGATACAATCACAGCTGTCTGTTACACTGCAATGCGAAAACTGGTGCATTTATGGAAACTGATGCATTAACGCACTGCATTTTTCCCAGCTGGTGTGTGAGGTCACATTAGCCCTTGCTTGCAGCAGATGCATAGATGTGCGAGGGCATCCACTGTCTGACACAGGAACATTGTGCAATTTAATGTCCTAAATCAGTGGCCCTCTCAGGGGCTCGCCAAGGTCCACAAGGGGGGCATCGGAGCAGATAAGTGTAGAAAAATTTGTGGTTTTATAAGCAAGGCAAGGCAAGGCAAGTTTATTTGTATAGCACATTTCGTACATAGGGTAAATTAAGGTGCTTAAGAAATAAAAAGAAAGTACATTTGTTACGATCCCCGTGAAATCGTTATTATTAGCTTTATTTTTCACAATTGTTTTCTTCCAGTTCTCATGTTTGTTTCTGTTCATGCATTCTGATTGGTTGGAGGCGATGATGGATGTCGCCGGTGCCCAATCACAGTGGTCCCATGTGCTACAAAGTCGTCTCTGCAGTCAAACTCGCTCTCGAGCATCCCTCAGAGAATCCTCATATCGGAGGAACACAAAGACATCTCACCTGATCTGAACTCTCCTCTTTTCTTCCTCGTTCAAATAAAACTAAAACTGCTATTCTATGTGTTCAGCAGGAGTTTGAGTGTGTGTGTGTGTGTGTGTGCGTGCGTGCGTGGGTGTGTGTGTGTGTGGAAGAGTATTGTGTGTGGAAGGAATTGCAGAGATCACGTGTGTGTCTGCAAGTTTGTAAAGACCGAAAGTCGTTGGTTGTGAAAGCAGGAGTAATCAGAGATTTGTGTGTTTGCAATGTGTGTGTGTGTGTGTGCGTGTGAGATTTAGTTAGAGCGCAGCTCTCCACTTACAGTCAATACTCTGTTAGTCAGTGGCTAGGTGGTTGTTCTGTATTAAATTAGCTCGACTTTATCCTTTTTCAATTTATCCTGTTTTTCACTTGTTTTTTTGCCATTTTGGTTTATTCATTAATTTTTTTGTGACTGTCTAATTTATTAAATGATAATGAGTAGTATTTAATTTCTGTAAATATTTTACTACTGTGAACTTTCCTTTCACTGTTCCCCTTGTGTTTTGCAATTATTCCAAACTCCAACCAGCAATTTTGCATCTCAAAGTACACTCCATTGAGTCACGTGACATCCGATACTTGGGGGCTTAACAACATTTAATAAAACAAGGCATATGAAAGCATGTTGACAATTAAGACATAGATAAAGATGGTGAAGTGCAGAAATTAATTAGTTGTTTGGACGTTGGTTCTCAGTCGACAAAAGCGCAGCCAAACAGGTGAGTATTTAGCCTGGTTTTAAACGTGACTAAAGTGTTGGCACCCTTGATCTCCTCTGGAAGCTGGTTCATCTGTGGGCCGCATGGTAACTAAAGGAGGATTTTCCCTGTTTTGAATTTACCCGGGGTAGATCTAATTCATTTGAACCGAGGGATCTCAGTTAAATGTTTGGTGTGTATTCACTGATCATGTCTGTTAGGTGTTTAGGTGCTAAGTTATGTTTGGACTTATATACGAGCAGCAGAACTTTAAAATCTATTCTGAAGGAGACCAGCAGCCAGTGTAGAGACTTAAGAACTTGAGAAATGTGTTCTGACTTTCTAGTTTTGGTTAGAATTGGAGCCGCTGCATTCTGAACGAGCTGGAGCTTTTTAATGGTGTTTTTGGGAAGACCGGTGAGAAGAGCGTTACAGGAGTCCAGCCTGCTGGAGATGAACGCATGAATCAGTTTCTCTAAATCTTGTCTGGAAACAAAGCATCTGATTCTTGCAATGTTTATAAGATGGTAATAAGCTGATTTGGTCATTGCTTTGACGTAGTTTTGAAACTAAATCAGAGTCCAAGATCACCCCAAGATTCCTGACCTGATTTGTAGTTGTTAGGCGCTTGGCATTGAGATACGTGTTAACCTTAACAACCTCGCTTTCACTTCTGAATGCAATGACTTCAGTTTTTACTTTGTTCAATAGAAGAAAGTTGTTTTCCTTCCAGTTTTTAATCTCATCAAGACATTGGTAGAGAGAGTTTATGGCTTTATGGCTCATTTGAAGCAACTTCTAAAAAACACTGCATATACAAATTTTCTTTTGATTGATTATTATCTTTGTGTGAGCTGCTTTGTCCAGGCATTGAAAGGAACAACCTGTGACATGCCAACTGTGAAACTAGTTTAAAAGCTTCTGACTGACCCATATAAAATAAAGTAGAATAAATAATATAAAATAAAGTTTCATTGGGAACATTTTTTTGTATTTATATTTCTTAATTTTTTTAATTAAGGAACAGTATAGATGACTGTTCATCAGTATGTCTTTAACTCCATCATCTTGAAAGACATTGCATTGGTTTTATTTTTTATTTTATTTTAATTCAACAGATGTGTACATAATTAAAATTTTTAAACATTTGAAATGTGTCTAGCCTCATTCTCAGTGAAAAAGTCAGTCACTCCATGGTTTGAGCATCTGCTAAAATATCCTTCCACTATAAAATTGATGAGGGACGAGGCAGCGGCCATGTAGACAACATCTTCTGTTCGTAAACAGAATCTAAATACATACTCAAACAACTTCTTGTCTTAACGTTAAATCAACCTTGAGATTTTTCTATTTGGAGAACATCACCCATTCCAGTCCCTTTCCATTTTGCATCAATTACAGATTGGAACAATAGTTAACACTCAGACAGCTATTATGTGAGTATAAACAAACACATTTTAAATATATTACTGTTACTCTTACCGTTACACTGACCTGAGGGGTAAGGAATTTTGGGTGCCAATCTCTTCTTCCTTCTGTTACTCATTGTGCATCCAGGAGAAGCAGGACTTTTACTCATGTCTCCACCCTTGGCTTCAGCGATGGGAGTTATTCCATACCATGGGTGGTTGGTAAGGACTAGAGCAGGTTCATCTTCAGCAACAGCCTCAAGCTCCTCTTCTTCCTCAAACTCAAAAGGGTTTGTAGGCGTGGAAGATCTTGGCCTACCATCATTTAGAGAAGGAGAGGAGTCAGCTCTGAGGGGATTGACTGAACCTGGGGGTGGTGGAGGTGCTGGATTCTTCCTGGGTTCTGACTGAACAAGGAATAACCAGAGTGGGTCCTTTGGTTTAGGTGCGTCATTTGCAAAGCTAGAGTAAGGAGATAAACATAAATATAATTAATGGAAGTCACAGAAAGAAAGAAAAAAAGACACACACACTTTATTACTATTTATATATATATATAAAAAAGGTTTTCTTACCAGACAGTAGAGTACTGTCTTCCCTTTGGGACAGGAACTTGAGGGGTACATGAATCAGGACCTCCAAAAGAAACAAACAAAAAAAACTCTTTTGAAATAAAAAGTTATTCATTACTTGCGCAACCAAATTGATGCCTTCAAACAAAGTTAGTCTTTAACACTTCTGCTATTGTAACACTGCTGTAAATAATACACTACATATTTAAAAAAATGTAAATAAAAGTGGAATGCTTATTAAAAAACATATCGTAATGACACTTAAGTGTGTTTTTATATTTTCTTATGTCTAATTTTTATATTATTCTTATGTCCCCAGGAACCTGAATAACTCCACTGGTCCCACAGTGCTGTTCATGGTATTAAGGGAAAGGTGTGCAGGGGGGCTTCTCGTGAAGTTCACTACCATCTCCACTGTTTTGATGGTGTGGAGCTCAAGGTTGTTTAGACTGCACCAAAGAGCCAGCGGCTCCACTTCCTGTCTGTACTCCTCACAATCCTGGATGAGACCAATGATGGTGGTGTCATGTGCAAACTTGAGGAGCTTTACGGAGGAGTCGTGTGAGATGCAGTCGTTGGTGTAGAGCATGGGTCGGCAACCCAAAATGATGAAAGAGCCATATTGTTGTACGATGCCGCCTCAAGTTTAACTTCATTACAATATTAATGAGTTATGTTTCATGTCTTTGATGACATTAAAGAGATTGAATAAAGACATCAGATTTATTATGTAATTTTTATTTTGAGGATTCCAAAAAACAACATCAAAATGGAACATGCATAATGTGCCCCTTATCTGGGCAATAAACAGTGCAATAAAACAATGATATGGTCCAAGAACCGTTGAATCCTCTGTTCTGCTCTGTTATTTTTCTCTTTGGGGTCCAGGGCCCATCACACAGCTGCCGGTGTGTTTATGATAGCCCCCTGCCTGGCATTCAGTCCCCTGCTGGTAAAAGCATGCGTCACAGGCTATGACTCAAATCTTCATTGACAGAAATATTGAAATTAAATATTTATTCTACACACTTTTACAGCATTGGAAAACGGTAATGTTTGTCTTCCTATACAAACCACTTTAAAACAAAAAATATATTTACCTCCCATATCTTTTTCCATTTTCAAACATTTTTGAAAAAGCTCCAGGGAGCCATTAGGGTAGCGTTAAAGAGCTGCATGCGGCTTGAGCCGCAGGTTGCTGACCCCTGGTGTAGAGGAAAAAAAGTGGAGATAGATCACATCCCAGAGGACCGTCAGTGCTGGTGGTTCGGGTGCATGAAGTGAATTCCCTCATCCTCGCAAGCTATTGTCTGTCTGTCAGGAATCTTGTGATCCACTGACCAGGGATGAAGAGCTGGAAGAGTTTGTTTTCAAGGACTAATGGGATGATGGTGGTAAATGCTGAGCTGGGTAAAATGCAGCCTCATGTTAACCGCATCCTCCACAGACCGGTTAGACCGGTAGGAAAAATGCAAGGGGTCCAGTGTTGTTCTTCACGTTGCCCAGCACCAGCCTTTCAATGGACTTCATAACCACAGATGTCAGAACCTCTGGTCTGAGACCTGAGATTTTAGGCTTCTTGGGGATGGGGATGATGGTGGAGCGTTTGAAGCATGCAGGGACTTCACACAGTTCCAGTGATCTGTTGAAGAGACACCATCAGGACCTAGTGATTTACTCCTCTTCTGTTTCCTGAAGAGCTGACAAACATCACCCTGTAAGAGCAGGAGTGGGAGGAAGGTCTGTGCTGAGGGTGTTTGTAAGGGTGTGTGCTGGAGGTGTTCATGGCTGCTCAGGGAGACAATCTGAGGTTCTATCAAATCTGAAGTAAAATTTCTTCAGATCATTAACCAAGGTTTGCTTGTCCATTTCTGAAAATGCTGGGGCTTTGTAGTTTGTGATGGTCTTTAGGCCTGACAGTACTGAATCAGGATCGGTGGTAGCAAACTGGTTTTGCAGCTTTTCAGAGTACGTTCTTTTATGATCTCCTTATTTAATGTATTTCTGGCCTGTTTGTACAAAGTACAGTCTCTATTTCTGTAGGCCTCTCCCTTAACTTGATTTTGATACAATCCGAACAACAGTTCTCAGAAGAAACCTTGAAGTGATATTTTAGAGACTGTATGAGCAGACATGCTAGGGCAATAATTAAATATAATATGTTCTAAACAAGAACGCACTGGAGACAGCCTAAAAATCCTTTAATCATGAAACAACTAAGTCAAGATATTTACTCTTCTTTTTGGCTTTTAAATCATCAGCAAACAATGAAGAACGTAGAACTGCTCTCCAAGAGAAACACCTCTTTTTTCCTCATCTCTCCAATATTCTGCTTGAACCGAAAAATCAAATGATTAAAAAGTACTCGAACCCAGTTGCTGGAACTGTTTGCTGTCATTTTGAAATCCCACATTTGGAGACTTGTGTTTATTTTATTTTTAATGAAAGGTGTCTTTGTACAGTCCTAGGAAAGAACTGCATCAATTAAAACACATCTGTGATTCTGATGTTTTTATATAAACTGTATATACTATATTACAATGCAACTTAAAGTTGTACAAAAAAATAAATAAAAACTAACAAAAAAAACTAATTCAAATTAAAGCTGGGGATTGCTCTTACATCTTCGGCGCTTTCACCATTGCCACAACCTCTCGGTGTTTAAAAAAAAAATAAATGACTAGTAGTTTTCAAAAACATGATATAGGTGCATCCCTAGTTGTAATATGAATGTGTTAACACTTGGACTGTCATGTGAATGATAATTTGGGACCGATCGAACAATGTACAGTGCTATAAGAAACTATTTGCCGGATTTATGTGTTTTTTGCAAAATTACCACTAAAAGATCATCAAACCATTTTCACCATCACACAGAAACAACCCAAGGAAACCCAAAAGGCAGTTTCTGAATGATGATAAAAAAAAAATTTGGTCATAAAAATCCCAAATTCTAATTTTATTTGTCTCATACACAGCCATACACATTACGATATGCAGTGAAATACTTAGGCAACTGTCCTGACCTAAATATATAACTAAAGATGAAGAATAAATGTAACTAAAAAACAATAAAATATCTGTATATACAAGATACAAAATAAAAACTATAAGAAGGGCATGAGAAAGACACAAGAAAAATAAGAAAAACCTAGCTGTACAATAAAAAAAATTGAAAATATAGAATTGTGGGAATGGGGAATGGAGTAATCATAAAGATCGGAATGTCCATGGGTGTCCAAGTACGCAATAAAGTGACATGTTAAGAGGCTTGTGAGCATATTTAAAGTGTCTTATGTGCATAATGTCCATAAGTGTGTAGGTGTTCAGTGACCACTAGGTCAATGAATGTTCAGAGTAAGTGCAGAGCGTGTGCATGTGCAAAATGGATCAGTACTGTCTGGTGCACTGATTAAGAGACCGTATCGTCTGCGGGAAGGAGCACCTACTCAATCTCTCTGTGTCCGTAATTAGGGCCACCACGACGGTGTTTTCCACAAACTTGATGAAAAAGGTGGAGTTGCTAGAGGCTACGCAGTTGTCCATATACAGTGATTACAGTAGAAGGCTCAAAACACAACCCTGGGGAGCTCCAGTGCTGAGCGTGATGGAGGCTGAGATCTGTCCACCCATCCTTACAGCCTGTGGTCTCCCAGTTAGGAAATTGGAAATTCACTGACACAGAGATGCTCCAGCTTGGTGGTGAGTGTGGTAATAAATGCTAAGATGTAGTCAATGAATAGCATTTTACCATAATACCCCCTTGTAGTGTCCAGATGAATACAAGAAGTATGGAGTAGATGAGAGATAGATTCATCTGTAGACCGGTTTGAACGGTAGGCAAACTGTAGTGGATCTAGGGTGTCTGGTAGTGAAGAAATGATGAAGTCTCTGACGTTGCATGCAATGGTGCAAGATCTCAGAGCGTCGCAGGTGGTTTTATCTACCCACGGCTTCTGAATGTGAAACGTTCTGATGGCCGTTTTCTGCACAGTATCATTCGCTAGTTTCACGACGAATACCACTATTGATTCCATAAACACGCTGACGTCATTGGAGCTGTTCCAGAACATGTCCAAGTCTGTATCATCGAGAGCGTCCTGTAGCGCAGCCACCGATTGGTCTGTCCAGAATAAGACCTCTCTCTGAACCGGAACTTCCTGTTTGAGCCTTCGTTTTTATTTTAGAATGATGAACAGATTTAACAAACGGTAGCTGAGATTGTGTCTTGTAGGCATCCTTGACTGTTGTGTAAAAGTGGTCCAGTGTCCTTTCGCCCCTGGTTGGGCAGGTGATGTGCGGATAAAAGTTCGGCTCTGCGCGTTTAAGATTGACACTGTTAAAGTCCCCGGCTACAATAAGCGCCGTGCCCAGGTGTTGTCTGGTGGTCTCTCATGAGTGCCTCATGCATAATTGATGGTAAGTCTTTCACATCGCTCGGAAGGAATTTTGTCCCACTCTTCAAAATTGTTTCAATTCTACCATATTGGAGTATTTTCTTGCACTAACTGCCCATTTAAAGTGACGTTTTGTGCCCTAAAATTGAGTCATGACTCAGAAACGGCATTTTGTCTTTCCTCAGGTTGTTTCTGTGTGATATTAAAATTGGTTTGATAACCTGAAAACAGTTTGAGTGATAAGTATGCAAAAACACAGAAATCGGAAAATACTTTCTCACAGCACTGTTTGGCTGAGCATTACCAACTTGCTGTTTATATCCAAATTTGCACATTCCTTGGACTCCAAGGCCACCCCCTCAGCTGTATTCAAAAAAAGCTTTGCAATTTAAACATTGGATATACTTGAAGAATATTCTGGCAGAGTTTAAAAATGAACGTGTAAAATTTAGTTTGTTAAAGAATGAAGCCTACAATTTTGCTAAAAGTGTACTTTAACCGGTTTCCTGTCCAGTTTGAAAACACGACCCAACAGACTTTTTTTGTAGGTCATAGTGTTCTACAAGTGTAACAAATTTTTTGTGTGTGTATGATATTGACTGCATAAAATGATATTGATATTGGTAAAACTACAAAAAACCTTGTCAGTCGTTCACCACTAGGTGGTGCTATGACTGATAGTGTTTGTTGTCATATGAATATGCTCATGCTTGAACTATGATGAGAATGACATCAGTTTGAGCCCGCTCAGACATTGTATAGCCTAGCAATAATGACTTCCAGTTTCAAACTAAAACGTGGACATTTGCCAGCCACCATAGCCCCGCCCTTTATGGTATTTAAACAGCCAAAACGTGTTAGGTGACGCTATAGCAACTTTTACCACTTTTTTAGCTTCGGAAATTATTATTGGACATACTTTATGATTATACTTGCTAAGTTTAAGAACGAACAGGTAAAATCTCTAGGAGAAGTTTGTTAAAGTATGATGCAGGTTCAAACATTTGTGACTTTTTGTTCATGTTCAGGCCCTCAAAAGTGTGAGCAAAGAAAATAAAGAATAGACGGTAAAGAATAATAATAGATATAGCTCCAAGCAGCGATTAGGGTTTGAAGTCATGTGGTACCGCAAAGCCTGGTAGCCAGTAACTCAAACTTTATTTACAAACACTTTAATTCAGAAGCATCTTCAAGGAAGAAGTGTTTGTTCAGAATTAACATTCAACATCACGTGGGGATTAATATATGATTTGTTACCAGTGCTAATTATTAAAGGTTGCCATGGATGTAGAATAAACAGAAGTCGAGGAGTGCAAAAAACACAATTGAATTTTTATTCAGCATAATGTATATTGAAATTGTTTGTTTTAAGATTTTTAATGTGATTTGTGATCACTGATGGGGGAGTGGTTTTCTGAGGAGATGTGTCTACGTCACTACAGTTAAATGGGTTTCCTAGGTGTGTATTTGTTACAGGTGTAGTGTTTGCTGGTTACATGACATCCTCAAGTTGAGTTTCAAAGGCAAGTACTTTTTATATGTATTGATTGTTGTTAGGGTTGACACTCATTTCTAAATTGCTGTAATATTTTATAGATTTATTTTTTATTAGAAATGGCAAGTCCATGCAAAATACCTCTCATTGGTGGAGAGTTTAATAGGTTCAGTGATGAATTTTACTTACTCGCAGTGAGCATTATTAGACTGTCATGAAAAAAAATTGTTCTTTTATTCATTGTTCAAATAACTGTATTTAGTACTGTCTCTCTTTAGTATACAGCTTTAGATGAAATAAGTAGATAGATGAAATCATTTGTGCTACAGAGAGCTTCAAATTCTACATTATAAGCGAGTGTGGCTAGGCCCTGCCCTTGACCCCCCTGATTCCATCTTCTGCCCCGTCCAGATGAGCCCTGAATCCAACAAGTGCGTCATATTTTGAGACCCTGAGGTTTTTAACGTCTTCGTGACAGCCAAAGAAGCGTTATATACTTTAAAGTTTTACCATGGCAACGCAATTTCAGATATTAGCAATACTTTTAAAAATACACATTAGCCAGGTGTGGCCATTATTCTAGGCAAATTTTCAGGTAAGTAGAATAAATGTAAGTTTATTTTCAAAAGCATTGAAATTGACATACTTTCTATGGCCAGTTGGTGGTGCTGTATCAGAGACTCACTATAGTCACACTAATGTGTTTGTAGTCCTATAAACATCAAAACGCTAAGGTTTTAAGAAAAAAATGTATGAGGATCTAATGACCCACTTCTTGTTTACAACTTCTCGCCATTATTTATTGCCTCCCCACGAGAGAACCATTCGATAGATCAAAATATCCGGTTGAAATTTTTCATCATCAATGTCTGTAGATGCTTCTGAGCGATTTTGTTGTATGGGGGATAAAAACCGCAGGAGGAGTATGTTAAAATGCCAAGCATGCGTTTTTGAAACCACCTTAAATATCTCACTTCCTGTTTGGCGTACATGAAAAGTTAGAGCATCCTGATGAGTTCTACATGTGATTTCAGTTTGGGGGCGAAAGGTCAATCAATCTGGCTGCTTACCATTGTCAGCAGCTCGCAGGGAGATTCTGGAGTGACGCTGTCTTGGTAGAGGTTGAGGTGCAGGGGTCTCAGAAAGTCGTCTAGGTGCAGGAACTGGTCGTTCTTCTGATGCAGGTCTTTTCAAAGCCGCTTCTAGAGAATCGACATTGGCTTCATCATCATCATGTGGCATGGGATCATTCAAAAGTGTATCCTGATCTTCCTCTTCAGACTCATCAAATGGATTTTGTGGAGTGGAAGCACAAGCTGCTTTATTCTCTGTCTCCTGGTCCTTTTTTGAGTACTCTTCTTCAACACTTATTCTGTCTTTTTCATGATCTTTATGAGCTGTATTTATCTCTTCATCCCCTCTGAGTGAGCAACCGTCCAGAACCATGGGGGTGGTAGGTTCATTAGTTGTCTCTGAAAAGCTGTTCTGTTTCCTGGAGGAGGGTCTGGAGAGGTGGTGTGTGCAAACATATGCTCCTGGATCCTCTGTTAAAGTGCAAGAGCCTGGGAGTAGTGTTCTGCTACAATCCCTACATCTGAAAAGGAGCCACAAGGAATATACTATTGAGTAAAACTTTTTGTTTCATATAGGGATAAAAGTAGTAAAAAATAAACTTTTAAGTGATGTTCAATGTCTGAATTAGTTTTCATAAAGTTTACCTTTATCAATATTTTTGTCTTAACAATTTACTGTTTAAACAATAACTTGCCATGTTGAAACTACACACTATAAGTTGCCAGCACATTGTGTGGATATGTAGCAAAATGTGGTTTGGTTATCTCAATATATATTTATTCTCACTGAAAAATAGTAAAAGAAGATAAAATCATGTTTTGTTATTTAGGTGTTGATATCTAACAAGTAGACTTATCAGTACAAACATCTTGGTTGCTTGAAAAAGCCATGGAATGGAGATGTTATTTGAGGTTACTCAGGTATGACAGACAGACAGGGAGAACACCAACACTCCGTGGTCTGATGATAATAAACAGATGCTAAAAAGAGAAACCAGAACCTATGAACATAAATGGAAAAATAACTTTATTGGAAGTATTCAAAATTGGCTGGAAAGAGAGAACGTTAAAAACATAGACTAGCATTAAAAACTGCAATAACCAATACTATCACAAATTAACAGACACAAACCAAAATAACCCACGCCTTCTATTTGAAACAATGACTGATCTACTAAACAGTCAAACATCAACAGATTCAAATGCAGCTATTCGATTTAGCAGTAATGATTTTATTAATTATTTCTCAAACAAATGACATATATTAGATGCAAAATCACTAAAACTCATATTCAATCTAAGCAGCTTAACTCAAATTCTATGCCTTTGACTCACTCACTGTAAAATCTTTCAAATATTGACCTGAAAGAACTGCTTAAAATAATCACAGCATCTAAATCAACAACATGCTCTCTAGATTGTCTACCAACAAAATTACTGAAAGAATTGCTACAAATATCTCAAGAACCATTTCTAAATATTATAAACTCATCTCTATCACTAGGTTATGATCCTAAACAGCTCAAATTTGCAGTAATTAAACCACTAATCAAGAAAACGCACCTGGATCCTACTGAGTTATCCAACTATAGGCCAATTTCTAACCTTCCGTTCTTGTCAAAAATATTATAGAATGTTCTAATAGCACAGCTCAGCTCCTTCTTACAGAAGAGCAACTGTTATGAATATCTTCAATCTTGATTCAGAGCGCATCACAGCACAGAGACTGCGCTGGTTAAAATCTCAAACGATCTGTTACTTGATTGGGATCAAGGGAATATCTCTCTTCTAGTTCTGCTAAAGCTCATTGCAGCCTTCGATATGATAGATCACAGGATTCTCCTCGAGCGACTAGAGAACGATGCAGGCATCCAGGGCCAGGCTCTAAGATGGTTTAACTCCTTCCTCTCTGACCGGAGTCAGTTTGTTCATGTAAATGGAGACTCATGAGACACAATAGCAGTAGAGTATGGAGTTCCTCAAGGATCTGTTCCAGGGCCCATCCTATTCTCAATCTACATGCTGCCCCTAAATTATTAGAAGACATGGGGTTAGTTTCCATTGCTCTGCAGGTTACACCCAGCTCTATATTTCAGCAAAACCTAACGACCCTTTAAAGCTAAATAAGATCTCAAAATGTGTTGCTGAAATCAATGACTGGATGAATGAAAATGTCCTAATGCTAAATCCTGATAAAAAAAGAAATATTACTTGTTGGATCTAAAAAGCAATTACAGAATCTCTCAGGTTAAAATATGGAGCTGAGGGTCACCCCTAATTTTTCCACTACAGTTAAAAATCTGACGTTTAAGAACCATATCTCTTATGTTACTAGGACTGCCTTCTTTCGCCTCAGGAACATTGCTAAAGCGAGGAACATGCTGTCTATTGTAGAAGCAGAAAAATTAGTGCACGCTTTCATGATCTCTAAAATTGTAACGCTCTGTTAGCCGGCTGATCAGCCGTCACACTACATAAATTACAGTTAGTCCAGAAAGCAGCAGCTAGAGTTCTCACAAGAACAAAGAAATATGACCACATTACACCGGTTTTGTGCACCGGTTTTTCACAGTCCACTGACCAGTATAAAAAAACTAAAAATATTTATAATGGAATTTTAGAAGACTGTATACATCCATTTTCTATATTCCAGCCTGAATCTAAAAAGCATTTTTAATTTCCAGATAGAACATGTGGAGTTTTACTGCACCACAAAAAGCTTGCAAAGGCTC
The DNA here is from genome assembly GCA_900490495.1 of Danionella dracula. NCBI lineage: Eukaryota > Metazoa > Chordata > Actinopteri > Cypriniformes > Danionidae > Danionella > Danionella dracula. The sequence continues at coordinate 12,537,174 of UELW01000067.1, forward strand.
TGTGTCAGAGCCAAAAGTGTCTCCCATGTCTATATCCAAGTCAGTGCAGCCTCCTAGTTCTGTTTCTAAGTCAGTCATGGCATTCAAAGTTATCTTGAATCTCTCTTAGCCATATCTCTCCGAGCAACACATAGCTCTTAAATCTATCCCTAAGCCAGACAGGGCTCTACTATCTCTTCTAGAGACAGAAACACTGCTTTGTTAATTGTTTACAGCTTTTGGATCTATTCATTCAAGCCAAAAGTCTCTTCGCTCTCTCACTGAGTCAGAAAGGGCTCTAGTCGGCCTCCAAGCCAGAAAGGGCTCTTCGTTCGTCCTCTGTTAATGAAAGGGCTCTTGGGTCGGCCCCCGAGCCAGAAAGGCCTCTTGGGTCGGCCCCCGAGCCAGAAAGGCCTCTTGGGTCGGCCTCCGAGCCAGAAAGGCCTCTTGGGTCGGCCCCCGAGCCAGAAAGGCCTCTTGGGTCGGCCCCCGAGCCAGAAAGGCCTCTTGGGTCGGCCCCCGAGCCAGAAAGGCCTCTTGGGTCGGCCCCCGAGCCAGAAAGGCCTCTTGGGTCGGCCCCTGAGCCAGAAAGGCCTCTTGGGTCGGCCCCCGAGCCAGAAAGGCCTCTTGGGTCGGCCCCCGAGCCAGAAAGGCCTCTTGGGTCGGCCCCCGAACCAGAAAGGCCTCTTGGTGAACAGCTGTAAGCTAAACATGACAATACATCTGCTGTTATTACCAACTGCTGTTTTTATCTGAGCTCATGCACAAAGTGGACATTAATTCCGGGACATTGAACACAAGTCTGTTCATGAATGGAATGAGCAAACTCATATCAGAGTTGTTAAAATTACTAGATATTAATGTTAATTAGTCTAAGTAAATGAGTTTTTAACGGTCTAAATATGCTAATAACATCAAGGTCATCGTGCCCATAATACTAAAAAGAGACTAAATCTACTAATACAACCTAGTATTCACCTGAAGCAGATTCGGTGAAACAGTTTGCCATCATGGAGAATCCTTTGAACCAGATGAACATGCTTTCCACAGGCTGAGCAGGAGCTGCTGAGAGTGCCATGTTTGAACTGCCGGTCTGCATCAGACTACACAGTAAAAGAAAAAAAACACAGAACAAACGGGTTGTGGGTGTGAACAATTAATATACTTTAAATTATAATTCTCAAAACGCTTCAGAAAAATGGTATTAATTCCTGCCTTGAAAGCCTTGGTCTACGAAGTTCTTAAAGCAGGGTTTCAATATCTTTGAATAAAAATTATTTAAATTAAAGCTGCTGTATGTATATATAATTAGAAGAAGTAATGATAAAATGTTTCCATAAAGATGGTAAGGAATCATGTTCAGATGAAGTACTTAATTTTGTCACAAAAATTGTGTTTTATTATGTTGCACTGTGAATTGCAAATGACATTTTGACACCATCAGCAAACTCAAAACAAAATTAAGTGCTACACAATATCATTATGGCAAATGTTATTTATGTATGTATTTCTCATTATACAAAACACTCAGCTGGAATTTCCTGTCTTAAGGACAATTTTAGGGGAGAAGTTTAAACACTCGGACTGTGATGACAAAGGTCATTTTATTTGTCTGATCATAAATTGCTCTGAAATAAAATTTATTGGAAGTATACTGACCTGATTCTTCACTGGATGTCTACATTTCCTTGTTCACTTTTAATTATAGAGTTTGATTTCCTCATTGTTTTGAATGAATGTATAGACAGACTGCAACCATGGCGCTCTTCAAATGTCAATGAACAGGGCTGTGATGGCCTATCTGCGCTCCCAAGAAGTGGAAGCAAGCATCTACTTCAACCATCAGAACCGACTAATCAGCTAAAACAGGCTCACATTTCTTTAATATTCTTAATACATTGAACCACTTGGTTTTTCTGTACAGACAATTCTGATTTTTCTGACCCTAGGTACCGCAGAAACACGATTTCCTCTGTCAATGTTAAACCTCGAAAACGTAAGTCATTCGACATCTTTGCTCCGCTAACGTACTGTAAACAGTTATATAACAATAGAAAGCTAACATAAACTTTTATAAACAACTGAAAGAGCTTCTCAATTCAAATGGTTCTTTCTTTGACATGCTAAAAGCTAACAAACATATGCAGCTCTTGTGCTTTTTGCACTCTCTGCTCTTTAAGCAGACTTTAACTATTGTTAAACTTACTTTAATCACACACAACTAACTCCTCGGATTCAGCTCTTTTAATATTACAATCTCACAACTGTCTAACCAAAACACCTCTTTGATTTATCTTGTCTAACAGTTAGACATAAAAAGTAATAATAAAAAAATGTATTCATTAAAAAAAAAGAAATAATTCAATTAGTAATACAATTAATAACAACCTAGTTTTGCTTTGAGGAGTGCAAAAGACCGCTTTTGAAGACCGCTGAAGACCCCTTTCAGGCTCAGAGACTGACCAAAAAAGCCTTCCAGGGCTAAGAGACAAACCCAAGATCCCTTTTTGGCTCGGAGCCTGACCCAAGAGGCCTTTCTTGCTCGGAGGCTGACCCAAGTGCTCTTTCTGGCTCGGAGAAAGCTCTTTTGGTTCAGCTACCCTTGTGACCGACGGACCTGTTTTAAGGCCGATCTATCCATAGAAGGCTAAACTGAAAAATAGTTTTAGCTTCGGTTTCAGCTGTCTCTGTGAATGACGGACCTGCTCAAGGCTGATCAATCCATAGAAGGCTAAACTGAAAAATAGGCTGACCAAATAAGTTATAACAAACTATTAGGGAAAAAAATAAGAATTTGAATCTCTAAACAAAATCAATGATCAATCAATAAAGTAAATAAATAAACTAATTACTTGTTTTATTAAAGCTACAACCTAGTTAAACACCAAGCTAATTTGGCTTCAAAACCCACAGTGTTAGTGTATTAAATAGTTTAATGCAGCTAAAAAGTTTAACTCTTGTTTAATTAAATAAATAAATTATAATAATAACCTAAACAATATTGATAAAGCAGAAAGATATCTACATAATAATATGGCCTCACCACACTGTTCCTCACCAAATTGCAACGATCAGGAGTCATTCGATCTCAGCGTCATCAAATCTGAATTAGCAGATATTGAGCTTCACATCAGCCTCTTACAGGCCAAAAGATCCAAGCTCAAGGAACAATGTGTGGCAATCTCCGCTCATAACAATTCTAAAGGTACTTCACCGTCTGTGCACAGAAGGACACATGCTGCTGCAGTAAACTGCACGCCAGCACTGGACCATCACAGTCCCGCTTTCTTATTTTGTGAACAGAAGAAGAGAAGGTGAACCTGTCCCCTGGGGGCCTTCACTCCTCCCGCGCAACCAAGTTTTCAGATCCGCACCCAGAACCGGTTCACAGTTCTCAGCGATCCTGAGATGAACACTCTGGTGATTAGCAGTAACATCATTCGACACATCCAAGCGACTGTCGGTACGAACAAAGCGTGCATGCACTGCTTCCCCGATGCTAGGGTTCTTGACTTAGCCACACGTTTACCTGCAATCCTGAAGCCTGATGGCAACACGTATCAAAGGGGAACCAATAAATTCAGCAGACTTTTTTCACTCAGAGAGAGTCTCTTACACCAAATGCTGTAATCTTAAATGAATTAATCTCAGAACTTAACCTTGACATACTATGCTTAACTGAATCCTGGCTCACTCCAAACGATTATTTTGGATTAAATGAAGCAAAACTCAAAATTACCTTTACAATCATGAACTGCGCTCAATTGGTCATGGTGGGGGTGTTGCCACAATATTTAACACACAAGCACAAAAGAAGACAAGCAAAAATTTATTTGGAGGACAGTGATGGTGGTTGAATGCAGGTATGTTGTTTACATCAGCGGTCCCCAACCTTTTTTGTGCCACAGATCAGTTTAATGTCAGACAATATTTTCAAGGACCGGCCTTTGAGGTGTGGCGGATAAATACAACAAAATAAAATAATACAGCCGGCATGTAAACGGTAGGAATCTTCTTATCTAAAATTAATAATAAGCATGAATCCACCCTACCTGTTTGCTACTACAGCATTCATGTGGCAAAGCAGTGGGAATCTCCTGTTGAGATAAATCCATAATTTAAGTAGAGCTTGATATTATCTGTTAAATGCTGCTTTCTTTTTCTTGGAAGTTGTAGGCTCTTTCTCTAGGGCCTTTTCCTCTCCGCAAAAAAACTTTCCTAAGACGTGTGTTTTTTACTTGCTTTCTCCTGCGCTTCATTTCAACGGTAACCTATTATGTGACAGAGAAGAGTGCCTTGACCTGCGTCAAGAGTCACATAGACGGATGTAACTAACAAAACGGTGTAATTTTTCTAAATAAAACATCATTCAGATTACAAAATAAAATAAAACAGAAGTAATGCAAGTAACCGGTCTGTGGCCCTGGGGTTGGGGACCGCTGGTTTATATGACAAAACCTGTTGTGCGAATAATTAGTTAATTTTTTTTTTTAAGTTCGACAGCCCTCTCCTGGGATTTGTTTTTCATTGAATAGGTTTATTTATGTTTAGGTGCCAAAATCTGTATAAAAGATAAAACTAGTTAAATTTTAACCCAAATTTGACCCAAATTTAGGGTGATTCCTTATGACAACAAACACCTATAGGGCAAAACCTTTCGGTTTTGATGTTGAATGAAAGGATATTATTCCTTTTTTCTTATTTCAATTTGTATTGTTTTGTTTTTTTACAGCGTATAATATAATATAATATATATATATATATATATATATATATATATATATATATAAAGAGAGAGAGAGAGAGAGAGAGAGAGAGAGAGAGAGCGAGGGGGGGATATGGGTAGAGAGGAGAGAGAAATATAGGAGACAGAGAGGAGAGAGAGAACAGAGAGTGTAAATAGGGAGAGAGAAGCAGTAGGAGAGAGAGAGCACATGGGCTTATTGTTCTCTGGCAAAACAAAGCAAAATGGGACACTTCAGTTGTAAAGGAACAATGTTGTAAAAGGTCAACATAAACGTTTTTAAGCTTACCATGTTCTCATTCGAGTTTTGATGAAACTATACTCACTCGTAACAACTGCCATTTGCGAGATATCTTACTGAAACAGTAAGGGGTTAAAGAGATGATTTTCTGTCTGGTGCCATATATGTTCATATGCGCGCACACACCCACACAGACTGCTCACAGAACTCAAGGCAGAAAAAAAGGCTTGCAGACTGTGAACAGCGGGGAGGATTCTGGATGATCTGTTTCAGACTTTTACATGACGTTCAGTCGCTGTCGGTAAATATAACATGCCAAGTTCAGCAAGCCGATCTCCTTATCCATCGGACCACAACTCTCGACAATCTGAAGTTTCATTTGGTTGCTGCCATTGATTCATTTCCCAAGGTCCGTTCATGTTTCCTTGTTTAAATACAGATTTTCAAAGTTGCATTATTCTTTTTGAATCACCCTGTATTTTAAATCATTCTAGATTTTGCTTAACTTTGTCAAGTTATTCTCATTTTAGTTTACTTATAGTTACTTACATCCTCCACTATCATAAAAACAAAATAAAATAAAAAAAAACTTTTCTTACCTCAGCTTGACAATCTCCATCCTCTTGAGGGGAAAATGTCCTTTTTTGCACAGGCTTGATATTAGCAGGACAGTTGGGACTCTTTATAGATGCAGCAACAGCTAAAAAGAAGTAAGACATGGGTCATATAACACTTTCAACTAGGAACCTTTCACTTTAAACCAGCTGTGGCCAAAAGGTATGAAATAAATTCTGCTTTTATACCTCAAAGGGAGGCATAAAAGCAGGAAAAATGATCTTACCTTTAGAAAATTTAATAAAAAATTTATTTCTAAATTCAATTTCTCCAAAATTTCATGAATTTCAGTGTGGTAGTAGTTAGGGAGTCCCTTTGAGGTATAAAAGCAGATTTATTTTCATTCCTTTTAAAAGCTATTTTTTTAGAAAAACAAAACTGGTTTTATTTAGCTATTTTTTATTTGTATAAAGTATTTATTTAATTTGGAATGTAAATAAAAAATAAGTACACAATAAAAATGTTTCAGTTTATTATTTTCTTTCACTGCAGAGAAAAAGAGCATAAAACATGTACAGAAAATGTGCATTGTTTTAACAATTGTTCTCAGGCACTAACTTTAATAAAGCTAAGACATAATAAAAACACAGTGTGGCTCACTTGACCGTGTTTTACATGACCGCAGTACGGATATGTAGAGAGCTTTAGGCACAAACTGCCTTCTGACCTTCTGTCTCATTCACTAGTCTGATGTCATCGAGCGGAACTGGAACATCTGAACATTTTGATTTAATTGCCAGTTTCCATTTGATTGAACTGTAGCTGAATAGGAAGGCCTATAGGCTGTGGCTATATTGGAGTCGTGTATTGTAATGTTGTTTATTAAGGTACTTGGAGTGTAAAATTTGTTCTAAGGTGATACTTGGTAGGGCTGAATGATTAATTGCGTTTGCAATTAAATTGCGATTTGAAAAAATGCGATTACCAAATCTCAGAGTCTGTGATTATGATTGGTCACATGATTACACTCTGTTACATGACATGCATTGGAAAAGACAGAAGAAAACTGAGCGATGCGCGTTAGTCTACATCTTTGCATGTTAAACCCATTTGCTTTGATGCCAAAGAGGAACAGTACATCCGTATATAGAATTATTTTGTCACTAAAAGTGAATATGCTGCGCAACATATGTTGTTAGAATTACCTCACAGTGTAATAAAATAAGCCTAATCCATAATATAAAATACCACAATGTGCTGTATGAAAGAGATGTTTGAGCGTGTTATTCCACATGAGCGCACATCAAAGCAGCATGTGAAAATAATTCAAGACACCGGAGTGCCTCACGAAAGAAAAAATGCCCCCCCTTAGTACAGTCACCAAACCTGCCTTCACTACTTTGATAAACTCAAACTTTGATAAACTCAGGTCACCATAGAACTGCAGCTCCCGTACAGAGAGCCTTTGCTCAGGTAAAATCTGTGGCGTTTTTCGCTTGCAACACACACAATGGTAGATGTACAGCAGAGCCCTACCAAACTCTCACTGTGCATTTCATTACAGAAGAGATTGAGTTTAGGGATTACTACCTTCAACTTGCTTATTTCTCAGAAGATTACAAAGGGAAAAATCCTGCCACCGGATTGAAAGAGAAGTGAACACCTTTTTAGCACTGAAGGTATTTTAGTGACCCAGCAAAAGTGAATATTATGGTTTTCCTTCCAAAAACATAAAAGCAACTAACTGGGAACCATACATTAGGATGTCAATGGCTAGCATATTTCTTTTGTACGTTAACATACATTAATATAACTTACGTTAATATGTATATTAACTGTGATAATAAATGTATTATTTATTTATTTAGTCCAGAAACACAGACAATGATTTTAACAAGTACAATAAGTGTCAGTCATAATAACAATAATGTCAGTTATCTTTATGTTGTTCTTTCAATCCATATTTTTGTTTGCTACAGTTTGTGTGCTGTTGTGCTGTCTTACTGACTTTGATATTAATGTTTACTGCAAGGTTATGTTAATTTATTTTTGTTGTACAATTGTTTTCATTCTTGCTTTACAGTTGTGTCGTATCATCTAGATTTTTTTCCCATAATTTCACGATTCCTTCAGGTAAGACCACATTGGGTCAAACGTCTCTGGGAGTGAGCAGATTTGTTTTAAATTTTAAAATAATGAGCCTGCACAGAACAATGGCGAAAAGCAAAAAAGGTTAGCTCCTGCCATATAGCTCTGGTCTGACATCAGGCGAAGCTCCATGCCCTGCCAATGAATGTGGGTCTTTGTTGACATGCGAAGAGATGATGATGATGATGATGATGATGTTACATAAACGCACCACTTGAGAGAGCTATTAAACTGATGCAAGTTTCACTCTTTTGCTGCTTTTCCAACATAATGCTCACCAACTCTTTGCTAAATATAAACAGAGCTTTTCAGAAGAGTGTGGGGTTTACCCGCATTGGCATCGCGAAGACACACGCGATATGAAGCTTTCGTTTAATTTCCTCATCCTTTGGCTCTTGCAGTTATTGCAGTGATACATAGCTCAGCGTGCTTTCCAGCTATCTCAACGTGCTTTGCATCTGCTATATACACTCAACTTTTTGCACTCACCAGCGGCACAAGATTTACACGGTTTATTGCATTATATTTCTCCACACACTAGTATGTCTGTCTTAGTGGGTATACACGAAGTAGCATAGACAGAAAAACAGCCAAACAGAATTGACCTTCAGGTACCTCTAATGGACGTCTGCGTACCACTAGGGGGTGACCAAGTACCATCAGTTGTTCACATACCGCAGTTTGAGAACCACTGCTTTAAAGTTTGACAAAAACGAGACTATCTTAGTTAAACTTACCCAATTACTGAGCTAATATTTTTCTTCCATGCCATGTTATATATATAACAGATGGCGTCCCTGCCCATAGTTCCACATTATTAAACTTTTATAACAGACAATCTCTTCTTAAATCCATAATATATAAATAAAGCAAAATTGCTGGTTACACAAAAAAATACATGGTTACACAAACTTGCAACATCATGACAAATATCAATGATAAACACAAATTCCTCTGCAGTATTTCCTCCGCAGACCTTCATAGAAAAACATTCAAAAAGGAAGTGTTTCTCATCTACTCCTCTGTCTACAGTGATTCTGTGAAATAACAGATAAACTTGGTTAGCACGGGAAACCTTATATTATATAAGCTCAGAGTGAGCGGCACACTCTGTGTGACACACATACCAGCAATACGCTAATGTTTAAACAGATGGTGAATTAGTTTACTTTCCGGACATCTACAACAGCTATCTTTTGTTTTTTACCAGACAGTGTCACAAAACGCTAGTGTTGAAGGGCCTATAGCTCTGAAGCGCCACCCTGTGGTCGGAGACTTTTCATTGCTCCCTTCCATTGTTGTCTGTGGTGAGTTTTAGCTAGCTAGAAGTTAGCATTGGTATCACCCTATTATCATTGTGATATTGATCAGTTTTCCACAGCAGCAGCAGTTTGTAAAAACAAAATCGCAATTACATTATTTTCCAAAATTATTGAGCCCTAGTATTTAGTGAAAAAAGTTTGAGAACCATTGCCCTAAAGTATTTGTTATCTGGCAAGCAAACCAGCAGCTCTAGTTCCATTTGTAGTTATTTTCTAAGCTGTGTGAAAAGGACAGAATGATGTTCAACAATGAGTGAGTGGACAGATAAATCAACACAAACTTGAATTCATATTATTAAAAGTTTATTAATTTATCAATGTAACTAACACAACCTAATTTCACCTGTAGAAAAGATTCTGACCTCAAGCTGCGTAAACAGCAGTAGCTCTTCTGAAAAATAGAGTGACTGCACGAGACTTTCCCATCAGACACAGGATGATCACACTTTAGTGTTCAAAGCAAAAAGAGAAAGGTGTGCAGCAGAGGTCCGCATAATACAGTTTCATCCCTCACATCACCTTAAACTCGGGGGATCTGTGGTTCGAACCGGCAACCTTCCAATCACAAGTCGATCTCCTTATTCACCAGAACACAACTGCCCGGCATGTGATCTCGTACTTTGGGTCCAGTAACAATGACATGACGGTTAAATCAGAGCTTCAGTGAGGTTAAGCTCTAGGCACAAACATAATTTAATCACATCTCTGATATGAACGACAAATCTTATGTCCATTCAGAGCTGCTGTAACCTTACAAGCCAGTGCACAACACTTCCACATTGCTTTTAAAGCACTCATTCAGTGAAAATGAAGTCATTTTATCATGTATTGGAACATGATAACAGACAAAAAGAGAAAGGTGGGCTGTCCTTCAGATGTTTTCTCTGTGACAAATTCTTCTTGTCTTTTTTATCTCATTGTCTACATCAAGTGGCGAGTCACGTGATACTTTCAGTCATGTGAATAGGGGAACCAATCACAGCATTTTGCTGCACTACATTAAAAAAAGACTTGCTGACTATCTTGGAAATTGAGGCATTGAAACAGAAATTTTTTCGTCTTTTGTGTAAGGTCACACAAACACTCATGTGCTTCAAATTAAAGATGTGTGTAGGGACCTCTAGTGCATATACGCAGTAAATAATAATAACAAAAATGTTTTTTTCCTAATTACATTGTTTTTATGATTGTTAAGGCTAGAAAATGATAGTGATCAAAATTTGATTATTACTAATGATGAGTCAAGCAGAGTAACCTTGCGCAAAGTCGTTACTACAATATGGTGGAAAAATGGCATTACACAAATCAGCCTCATGTGCTCCCTCACTACATCCAAGCAATCTTGCTCCGATCTTTGGCATCTTTCTACCACTTCATTACTAAATGAACTTATTCCTGATGCGATCAATCCTGGAAACTTCCGCTCGGTCACCTCCTTCTCAACTGTCTCTCTGAGTTCCTGTCACCGTCTCAAAGTCAAAGAGCCTTGTTGATCTTACCATAGGAAATAGGAGTTGCCTCTGTGAGGCCCCTGGGAGCCTCGCTGACTCAGGCAGGTGCTAGTCACCTCCTCAGCAAAAAGTACATACAAACTAAAGATCCATCGACAAAAAGTTCACCAGACAGCACCTGAAAAATTAAACAAGGACAAAACAGAAACTAACAAACGAAAAACAATGGTTAGAAAAATGTAACAGAAAACAAACAGGTGATCAGCTGCAGATTGAGAGATAAATAATGAGGATAAGTTAGAGAAGCACATTGAACCACATTGTCACTCAGGATAAGTTTCCGAAGTGTCATGAGCTCATAAAAATGTTCCTTTGATCACTATAAGAAATGGTGGGAAAAGGTTTTGCAGTAAGGAGATGTGCGTTATATGACAGGTACTTACTCTGGGATCTGTTGGTGAAGAAATTATAATACTGTGAGACATAGGTAATGATGCTCAGTCTGTCAGGCACACTCATGGACACCATGTCTTCTGGGTCCAGCAGAGCAGGGATGCCGAGCTCTCTCTCAGCAATCTCAAATGCCTAAGAATTGAGGAAGAAATGTCATGTTTTCAGCCTAATAAAAGCACAAGTCTGTTGTACAATACTGTGTAATTGCACACAGACCACAGACAATTTATCTGCTGTTGGAATAATTAATGTTTGTGTCATTACGCCTTTTATTAAATTACTGAGTAGTAAAGATAGCTCAGATAATGTCTTTACACTCCTGCTTCTGAAACTTCCATTGTGTTGACACTTCCTGTGCTGAATTGACCACAAACAAAAACAGAAAGGAAGAAATCTGTGTTCATCTTGAACAGTAGGTATGGAAGGATCACAGACATTCTGTATAAAAAGGAGTCAACCCATAGACTTGTGCTCTTCTCCTAACCAACTCACACGTACTGCAGCATTTACGTGTGAAGGAAAGCAGTTTCTGAACTTGTTTTTGTCTTGGCTTTACAAATAGAGTTTTGTAATCTTTACCGTTGTTTTGTACTTTTTAAAAATAAATATAATTTAGAACTTGCTGTGTGGACATTGGACTTCTTTGGGGGGACATTGATCTTCAATTCTGTGTTGGTGATAAAATAAAAAAGGTTAAAATATTTTTAGATCCAAATCTATTGAAACTTCGAGGTGAAACATACTTTTGGGGTGGTGGAACTGATTGCTTGGGATAAGAAAATTCCCTGCATGGGGACTCGTCCATGTGTTTGGGATTTAAATATTGACGAGAATATTAATCCTGTGTTAGATTATGAAGTGGGGACGCTTGCTTAATAGATCTTGAAACGACATTTATTAAAGCAGAAGATGCATACAAACGTGTGAAAAACGGACCATAGGAGTACCGTATTTCAGTCAGTGTAATCCATTGGAGCCTAGTGAAAATGGCAGAAGGTGAAGATGGAAGCAGGAATTTTAATGGATCTGTTAAGTCAGATATTAATTTCCTCCATCATGGCAGAGAAGACTCGGCAGGGGAAGGTCTACTAACAGAAGATGAGAGAGAAGCTCTCTGTGAATTTGAGGGGCCAGATATTCCAAGAGATGGTTCTGAAATGTTGCATTTCAACCCCCCTGGCGCTAGACGAAAGACTACCCATATAAAAACAGACCCAGATAGACGATCAGAGATACGGAAAAGCTTGAAGCTCAGAGAAGAGGAGCCGAGAGCGCCTAGAATGAGAATTAAACAAAAAGGTGTTAACCCTAAATGACATGAAAGACGCAGCAGTACACATGCAATTCCGCATGGAAATGTTGCGGGAAAATTGTACCCTTTATGGGGGAAAAGTAGAGCTACGGATGACTTGAAAAGATTAACTGAGCAGGCTGAAGGTGGTCCAACCTGGCAGGAAATCTTAGACAAGCTTGAAATAAATTTTGAAGCAAAGACATCCTCACAGAGTCATATGAAAATATCACCAGTAGAACAAGGGTGATGAACCTTGTTTGACTTCAGATATCTTGAAAGTCAGGAAGAAATTTTGTTTGGTAGAGATACTGCTGCTCAGACATTGAGGAGAGTGGTTCAGCAGCTGATGAGAGTGATGAAGTAAATTCTGATGAGAATAAAACTTCTGATGAGGGAGAAAACTCTGAGGAGGAGGAGAAAGTTGTTTGGCCTAATTTAGCCAGAATAGCTGCATTGAACACAACAAAATCAAAAAAGAAAATAACTTTCTCAAAGAAAGTTCACATAACTGCCATACACGTTAGAGTATATGACTTTTAACAAAAAATATTAACATGGCTAAAATGCTAAAAGTACATAATAAAACCACAGAAACCAGTTGAAAGAGAGATTTCTGTGGGAGGGACTAGAGGTGTGTGTTGACTAATCTGATGTGTCTGGCAGATGCTACCAAGCTAATTGAAACAAAAGAAGCTAAAGTAAGATGACTAAAGAAGGTTGACCTGGAGGTGCAAAGAGATAGACTTATAAATGGCAGTCTAGTCAAAAAAGACAAAATTAGAGATGTTGTAGAGAGTATAATTTCGAATTCGGCCCGCAGCAAAATTGATTGTGGAAAAGTGCAGCGCAAATATGCACACAAAATTGAAGGGGGGACACACAGGCCTCAGAGGCAGTATCCCATTAATAAGAAATCTGAAGAAGAAATTAGCACAACAATAAAAGAATTAGAACTAAAGGGAATAAGCAGGAAACCCAAAAATTGGGTAACAAATTCTCTTTCGCAAGCATTTGCTAGGCCAGATCACCTAGATCAAAATTCAAGGCCTTGAATAAAGTCACTAAACCAGATCACAGGTATCTAATTAATGCAAGAAAAATGCAACCACGGGGTTGCCAAAGAGCAAATTGATATCTAAAATTAACCTAGCAAATAGCCTTTGGTCAGCTCCTCTTGATGAGAAGTCACAAGAGAAAACTGCTTTCACATTTGGAAAGGATCAGTATGTGTATATTTAAAAATTCACCTAATGTGTTTCAGGCCATGATGATTGAAATCTTGGAAGGGCTAGAGGTCAAAGTGTACAAAGACGACAATCATTGTGGAAGATGATGTAAAGAAAGCTTTGAGACAGGTTGTGAAGAGATTAGCTGAGACAAGGCTAAAAATCAATGGTAAAAAGACTGAGACCTTTAAAGACAAAGTTGACTTTTTGGGCTTTGAGTTGAGTGGAGCAGAGAGGAGAAACTCAAGAAGTACAAAAGAAACCCTTGAAATTTTGAGAGACAAACCTGTTAACTCCTTGAAAGATCTTCAGAGCCTGTTACCTAAGCTTAACTTTATTAGAAATCTTATTCCAGGTTATGGAAAGAGAGTAAAAAAGTTGTATGATGCAACCAAAGGGAATTAATAGAACAAGCTCTAAGTTCAGGACGTCTGGTATGGAGAGAGGAGGAAGAAAATCTTGTTGTTTCTCTTGATAACAAATCAAGATGGTTCTATACAACGAGAACAATCTGAAGGCCCAGCTTCAATCCATTTCTTTTCAGAAAGAGAAATGAGGAGGACTAGAACATTCCTGGTGTGGCCTGCTCTGTTCCTCATCTTATATTGGACGAATTAATTTCCCTTAATTTTGCTAATCTGTTTTAAAAATCTGTGACTTCTGTATTTTACACATGTGAGAAAAAAATATATTTGTTTCAATTTGTGAGAGGGTTGCTGTTTTGATTGTGAGTGAAAAAGATGTTTACTAAAAACAAATGTGTTATTCTGCATTCATATGTTAAAATATAATGCCCAAATATTCATTAAAAAAACGAAGGCCAAAAACAATAATACATTTTTTATTTAATAATTAAAATTCCCAATAGTTTTATCCTTTACTTACCAAAAATATATTTCATCTTTGCATCAGTATTTTCCTACATTAGTCACCATCAACACCATTCACTGCTTCAATTACTATTTTACTGGTAAAAGAAGACTAATAATAATAATAATAATAATAAAGGTTGATGGTTTTACTTCAGAGCAGAAAGCAGAAAGCTTTTGGGATAATCCTGAAGTTAAAACCACCCTCAGTGCTTTAACCAATAACCTTTCACAGAGCTGAAGATAGCTTTGGAACGTCCAATGAGCATTTTGACTGGTTGGTCAATCTGGCATTGTTGGTTACCATTTTAAACTCCCAGCTGCAGCTTGTTTTATTTATATGTTCCAGAGAAATTAGTACAGTAAGACTTACAAAAGAATTAGAATTATGTGTGCATGAATGGGGAGCAATGATAATTCTGCATCCAAAGTGCTTGCACAACTACTTGATCGCATGAGCTGTAAATGGGTCTATATGTGGCTCGGATTATACAGACGCTTATACAAACAGCACAAGTAGCAATCTTTTGACACAAATGTAAATATATCTAAACAAAAAGCAAACTAAACTCAAAAATACATAGCAAACAAACTACTACTGAACTTAAAACAAAGGGTGATCTTTATCAGAGCATTAAACACATACATGGGTTAGCTGAACAACGAAACCAGCCTTGTGATGTTAATCTGATCAAATTATTTTGTGCCAGAGATACTCACCAGACTGTTGTTCTCAAAGACATTTTCTTTTGAGAGCATCAAAAAATCTCTAGAAGACAAAAAGTAAAACAACCAAGTATCAATAACATTTTGGCTGCTTTATAAAACATTTTAAGATCATTAGTACTGATTATTATTTTTTTTAATTGATATACAAAAGAAAATAACTGTTTGCTTCTCTTCGCTGAACAGTCAGTGTAACAATTAGTTCATCTAGAGAATCTGACAAATTTGGTCACCTGTTTTATTCACCAAAACATGTTTAAAAAGTTCTCTAGTTCAAGAAAAGAGTAAAACTTTGGAAAGGTCAACTCAAATACATCCACATATGAAACATGTTAAGCATATTTAAATACATTTAACAATTGTTATTTTCGCACTATAATTTATACGCACTATATGAAAAAAACATAAAAATACAGCCAACATGTTTTGAAAACATACATTTATATATTGTTGATTTTTTTTATATTTCTAATAAATACAATTTTAAGGGCTTATTTAAATATTTGATTTTGGCCCGTTTAATAGACCTCATACAATAGACAAATACATTTTGAACATAAACTATTTAAATATTAATTTCGACTCCCCACTAGTGAAATTGAATGACATCAGATGTAATCATGTTATTAGCAATACAATGTTTCAGCAACATTGATATATCACTTATTTGTACTTCACCAGAAATTGCTGTGTATAAACACAAACCAGACGAGCAGTCATAAATGACTGATGTTGGCTCCGAATAACTAATCACAATGAACTTGGACAGAGCCAAATTGTTTTTATTCTCTGTGGAGGAGTAAGAGATAAGAGTTAAAAAAAAATGATAAGTATTTTAGATTTTACATATATTTTTGTGTCGTAGTAATGCTGGGGCTGCTGCCAAAGACAGACGAGGTTGTTGGCAGAAAACTGCTGAATTCGTGAAAATTATGTCAAAGAAACACATTCTGTTTAAAGTAAAAATGAATATTAGCTGTGACACGCATTTGATAACGGGAACATATTTTTTGCTGTGTTAATTCCAATATTTTTATGTCACGTTAACGTGTTTATGGTTGTACGACAACATAAGTACACTACAAACCACAGTACAGTAAAGCGATAATTAACATAAGGCTATGATTGAAGGATTGATGAAATGTAAACAGTTGAACAAAAGTCTATAAAGTGTAGTTTACTTAAGTGCAAGATATAAGGAGATGAAATGTGCTTGACTCCAGGTGCAGATAACAGATTGCAGGGAGCTAAGAGTTCAGCAGACGGATAGCTTGGGGAAAGAAGCTCTGTTTGTGCCGTACAGTCCTGGTGTTAGTGGCTCTGAAGCTGCGGCAAGAGCTCAAAAATGGTGGCCGGGGTGAGTGGGGTCCAGAATGATTTTGTTAGCCCTCCTCCTCCCTCTGGTGGTGTACAGGTCCTGGAGGGAGGGTAGGGGAGCACAGCTGATCTTCTCAGCCATATGAATAGTCCTCTGGAGTAATACTGGGTTAGCAGTGTCTGTGGAAGACTGAACTTCTTCAGCTGGCGCAGGAAAGTACAGCCTCTGCTGGGCCTTCTTCACAATGGAGTCAATGTGTGTGCTCCACTTCGGGTCCAGAGAGATGATGGTGCCCAGGAACCTGAATGACTCCACTGGTGCCACAGTGCTGTTCATGATGGTAAGAGGAGGGTGTTTGGAGTGTCATCTCCACTCATTTTGAGGGTGCTGAGCTCAAGGTTGTTTAGACTGCAGCAGAGAGCCAGTTGCTCTCCTTCCTGATTGTACGCAGACTCCTTGCCATTTTGGATGAGACCAATGATGGTGGTGACGTCTGCAAACTTGAAGAGCTTTACAGAGGAGTTGTGCGAGCTGCAGTCGTTGGTGTAGAGAGAGAAGAGAAGCGAAGAGTGAACACACCCCTGGGGGCGTCAGTGCTGGTGGTTCGAGTGCATGATGTGAATTCCCCCATCCTCACAAGCTGTTGTCTATCTGTCAGGAAGCTTGTGATCCACTCACAGGTGGAGTCAAGGACGAAGAGCTGGGAGAGTTTGTTTCGAAGCAGTGATGGGATGATGGTATTAAATGCTGAGCTGAAGTTCACAAACAGGATCCTCACATAAGTCCCTGGCTTATCCAGATCCAACCTACATTTACAAAAAATTGACTAAAAATACTAAAAATTCACTAAAAATAAAACTGTATAGACCCCTAATATTTTTTCCAACAATATAAACTGTAATTTATTTACAGCATGTAAATAGTGATAGAATGTGTTGAAATGAGCATGTATGTAAATAGTTGCTTCAACTGTGAAGCTGTTGGAATAGAGTTTCTTTGGTTTTTGTAAGCCACAGATGCTGAGTGGGTCTGAACCGAGCCATTGGGGTCTTTGTAGCTGCTGGGGACACCGAGGGAGAAGAGAGAAAAGAGAGATTATAAACGAGAAAAAGTTGCACTCTAAATGTATCTTCTATGTAAAAGCCCATTTTGCAAAGGTGTTGAACCAAGATATATTAATCAACAGAAAATTACTTTAAAAATAACCAAAACAAAAGAAACAACAAATACCAGGAGAATGTTTGTGTTTGCTATGACTTCTCCTGAGTGAAACAGGAGGGTGAACATTAATGAATTAGAAATATAGGTTATATTCAGTTTTCTTTTAACATTTAACATAACAAAGGCTTTAGCGATTTTGTAGCATAATCAAAGTCAGTTTAGACACTATAAAGTTGACATATGTCTCTCTATAAAGTTAAACGATCGCTTGTGTTTGTAAATATTAGTTAACAAAGGTAAGCACTTACTCTGTGTCGTCTTCACCAGCCATGTGGAACATGCGCAGATACAGCGCATCGTTGCTCTGTCGGCTCGTCTATGGCTGATGACGTGGCTTCAAGGGTGGGTCTATTCTGTTAGCTCCTCCCTCAGTGGCAAAAGGGAGACAAAAGTCCGTGCGCACAAAAAACAAAGCGCAGACAAAAAAAATCTATTGCAAACGCAAAAGTTAATTGAAACGCAGATCAAAATTTGCGTTAAGCAGCTGACTTTTTTTCCTTGCAGTTCTTCATTTCCATTTTGCGTCTCTCAAAATTGCTTTTTGTATTTGAATTTTACTTTTTGCTTTCTCAAAATTTCTTTTTGCAGTTTAATTTGCACTTTCTCAAAACTTTATTTTGTGCTTGCAAACCTTTTGACCCCCATTTTATTCCATTTTCCTTCAGCAAACAATCTATATCTTTCATGAAATACCTGTCAAGAAATTCTTAGGGATTTTGTCCATCCCTGAATACTCGTTTAACAATTTGCACACACATATGTGCAGGATTGGGAAGAAAATGTGGAGTAATGCTGACTACACACCAAGGGCGAATAAAGAGCAGCTGGTTTCAATGTAAAGTTTATGCAAAGACGCAATAGAGCCCCCGCAGCGCGAAGGGTCCGGACCATGCAGCGCGGGAATGTGAACGCCGTGAGAGACGAGGCACGGGAGAGGAGACGCAGAAAACCAGACTGATCGCCGGAAAAGAAACCTGGTCTATTCAGATGAAGTTCGTTTGCGCGCAACCAATCAGGGGCTTTCTCTTGTAGTTAAATAATTTTTTTATGAAGCGGGAACATGTACTAAAAACCCAGGATACTAATCCTGAAGATAGCTGGCTAACCAGTTACGGCTTCATGGTACAGGCTGCTGGACTGAAGCTGGGGAACAATCCTCCGCATGCCTAATTTTCTTTATTTGTAAGTGTGTACGTTTTATAACCCATGTTCAAAGTCTCCAGCAGGCACTCAGAACTTCCGATATTAATTTTATAAATGTTGAACAACTCATGAGCCAGAATTTTTCAACATTTCACTACTTTTTCAACATTTGACCAATAAGGTCCATCCAATGTTGAGATGCACATTTGCATACGTTTAAGTCATGTGATTCGAACTTTTGAATAATCAGAGAGCGAATGATTTGAGTTTTTGTTATAGTTTTATTTGCCTTTGATGGTCAAACTGCAGTTTTTTAGTTTAGCACGTTTATTTACTAAGTATGCAATATTTTTTTTATATAGAATTTATTTTACTTGGCACTGTTCAGAATTTACTACATTTATTGTTTTGAACATTTATCCTAGACATTTGAACAAATTTAATGGTTTATAAGATCACAATAGTCATGTTAGTTTGAAATTATTTACCTTTTTGTCGATTTATTGTTTGCATGATTTTATTAAAAATGGTTTGAGGTTCTATACTGATATTTCCCCCACAACAGTTTGTAATGACCTAGCTTTTTTTTATTAAAATAAAAAATAGTTTTATTTTATTTATCTAATTTTAAATTTGAGTTTATTTAGCTATTCAAGTTTGTAAGAAGTTTTCATTTATCCTTTACAGATTTTCTGATATATATTTATTCCTGATAATAATTAAACTATATAATTTACTACATAATTATATAATTTATTAAACTTAATAACTTTTGTTATTTTCTTGTTTATTTCTTGTAATTATGAATTAAAATAAAATATATTCATTTAAAAAAGATTTCATGATTGTGTGCTTTTGCACTTTGAACATGGATTATAAATCTTACATACATACAAATAAAAACTTTTAATAATAGTATTAATAATAAAAGTTAATTAAAAGCTCAAACTTTTTATTTATATTTTCTTTCCACTGGGTTTTTGACTAAACTTATATATTTTTAAACAGCAAAAAACATGGTCTTCAGCTTGTCATAAGTCACGTGTTTCAGGAAGAAGCTGCTATAAACTTCTTATTTCTCCTTTTTTTTCTCTTATTTTTTTATTTCCCTTCTTCCCTTCCTCTTCCCCAGCTTTATTGGCCGATTGTTCCCAGCTTCAGAGTGGCCAGCCAAACAATGCGTCACTTCCTGTTTATTTACAGTCAGGGCTATCAATAGTTCCCGGTCACCGTGAACCACGGTTTAAAACTCTTCAGAACAAGCACTCAACAAGAGTTCATACAAGGCACAAGACTGGAAAAAGAGAGACTCACATGAGATCAGGTCTGTGTCTGTGGATGATGGCACAGAACGCTAGTCCATCTCTGAAGGAAGAGCTCATGTTTGTGATCTCCACATCCCTGTAGCTCTCACACTGACTCCTGCACCAGTCCTCTAGTGCTTTCAGAGAGCCCATCTTCCGGACTCGAAGCTAGTCCTTTAACACACAAGACTGATATAACCTACGGAAAACCCGGGACAGGGACAAACCCCGTCTCTTCTTCTTCTAGTGGTGTTTTAGGGCAGTTTGCAAACTTCTTTGGGGCATTACCGCCACCATCTGGGCAGTAGTTTGGACAGTGTATATAAAGTAAGAAAATACTTACTTAAACCCCTTTCTACAGGGAGTAGAGAATTATTAGGGAAGTTGTATTTCTGAGGATTCATTTTATTATGGAACAACAACCTCGTTCACAATGAACCCAAAAATTGCATTAATATCAAAGCTGAATATTTTTGGAAGTAGTTTTTAGTTTTGGCTATTTTAGGAGGATATCTGTGTGTGCAGGTGACAGTTACTGTGCATAATTATTAGGCAAATTAACAAAAAACAAATATATACCCATTGCAATTATTTATTTTCACCAGTGAAACCAATATAACATCTCAACATTCACAAATATACATTTCTGACATTCAAAAACCAATCAATGACCAATATAGCCAGCTTTCTTTGCAAGGACACTCAAAAGCCTGCCATCCATGGATTCTGTCAGTGTTTTGATCTGTTCACCATCAACATCGCAAGCAGCAGCAACCACAGCCTCCCAGACACTGTTCAGAGAGGTGTACTGGTTTCCCTCCTTGTAGATCTCACGTTTCATGAAGGACCACAGGTTCTCTATGGGGTTCAGATCAGGTGAACAAGAGGGCCATGTCATTGGTTTTTCTTCTTTTACACCTTTACTGGCCAGCCATGCTGTGGAGTACTTGGATGCGTGTGATGGAGCATTGTCCTCCATGAAAATCATGTTTTTCTTGAAGGATGCAGACTTCTTCCTGGACCACTGCTTGAAGAAGGTGTCTTCCAGAAACTGGCAGTAGGACTGGGAGTTGAGCTTGACTCCATCCTCAACTCCATCCTCAATCCGAAAAGGTCCCACAAGCTCATCTTTGATGATACCAGCCCAAACCAGTACTCCACCTCCACTTTGCTGGCATCTGAGTCAGACTGGAGCTCTCTGCCCTCTACTGATCCAGCCACGAGCTCATCCATCTGGTCCATCAAGACTCTCTCTCATTTCATCAGTCCATAAAACCTTAGAAAAATCTGTCTTCAGATATTTCTTGGCCCAGTCTTGACGTTTCAGCTTGTGTGTCTTGTTCAGTGGTGATTGTTTTTCAGCCTTTCTTACCTTGGCCATGTCTCTGAGTATTGCACACCTTGTGCTTTTGGGCACTCCAGTGAGGTTGCAGCACTGAAATATGGCAAAACTGGTGGCAAGTGGCATCTTGGCAGTTGCACGCTTGACTTTTCTCACTTCATGGGCAGTGATTTTGCGCCTTGGTTTTTCCACACGCTTCTTGCGACCCTGTTGACTATTTTGAATGAAACGCTTGATGATCACGCTTCAGAAGCTTGGCAATGTTAAGAGTGCTGCATCCCTCTGCAAGAATTTTGACTTTACGGAACCTGTCAAGTCCTTCTTTTGACCCATTTTGCCAAAGGAATGAAAGTTGCCTAATAATTATGCACACCTGATATAGGGTGTTGATGTCATTAGACCACACCCCTTCTCATTACAGAGATGCACATCACCTAATATGCTTCATTGGTAGTAGGCTTTCGAGCAGCTTGGAGTAAGACAACATGCTTAAAGAGGATGATGTGGTCAAAATAATCTAATAATTATGCCTAATAATTCTGCACACAGTGTATATATGTTTCTTTTTTTATTCCAATATTACTTTGTACGTACTTTGATATTTTAATAATGTTGCTATTGTAATTGGGTCTTCATTTCTTTAAGTTTTTCAATCATCACTTTCCTTTCTTCCTCGTATGATGTACATTTAATTAATATTTGTTGTACAGTTTCATCTTCTTCACATCTATCACACCCATAAATTAATGATTAGACCTTTTTGATGTTTCCAGTCAATAATTAGACAGCACCATCAGTCTTTAACATCTCTGAAGAAGCTTCTTGGCCCATATTCTAATAAAGAACATTGACAAGTGAAATAAGCAATCATTCAATTTGATGAAAAAAAAATCAACATCTTCTCCTACTGCTTTCCCTACAGTTATCTTAATGTTACATTGTGAAAATCCCACATCATAATTGACTTCTTTCAAATGAATGCAATCTTCTTATGTTGTTATTATTTTAAACCTTAGCTTTGAATACATAGGTTTCTTAGTAAAGCAATTTCTTTGTATTTTTCATTGCTTCTGCCATTAAAGTAATAATATTTTTGGGAAACAAGATCAATAGTAATTTGTTCAGTGTGCCATTCCTGAATCATTTGCAAACATATCCATCAACTCAGGTTAAGTTTCAAACTCTCATATTGTAATAATGCTAAGGCACATGCATGATTTCCCTTAACACTTAATGTTTGCTATTTTAACTTGTTCCACATCCTCTGGTAAATTTGTAGTCTCCATAGCTATCCCTTTATTCATTATATCAGAATAACAAATTATTTGGTTGGAATTTGGTACTAGATCTATATTCTTTGACACCGGGTTTGGGACTGGCTGGACCACATGGTTCAGGTGAATCTGATGTGTCTGCTCCTTCACCCATCAGATCTCTCCAGCACACTCCTCTTCTGCCAGAATAAATTGATGAAACTCCCCGTTGCTTCGTAAAACATCCTCTTCCCAAAAGAATGGAAAGGGACACTATTCCCAATATATTTCTCTGTACCTCCTCGCTGTAGAACAGAAAACACAAAGCTCCAAGAGCTTTCCCCAAGCCTTCCTTCAGCCTGGTTTTATAGCTCTCCTGTAATTGCCCGCAAGGTTGCTAGCGGACCTCCTCATCAGTGCAAAGGAACTCTACGTTGTTAGGAGACGTTGAACTGGACCCTTTCCAGTGGAAAGACGTTCAGGTTCTCCTCTATGATGCCTTCACCGCTCTCAGAATGCCACACTCGGTCAGTTCCAGAATCACCTTTCTCACCATTCAACTTTCTATGAGAACAAACAGTATGAGCGCAAATCCAAACAAATTCTCAATGTCACTCACACAAATTATTAAAAAAACATGAAACAGTGTTAGTTTCAATTTCTTGATAGTAGTTTAAACTCAAATACGACCTTACTCCTGGATCTTCATTTTCTCCTCCAATCTGTAAAATATAAGACAGAAAGGAAACAACCACAACAACAAGTAACAACATTCAATCATTAATACTTTTAATATTATTACTTCAAGATTAAACATTTGAAGTACAATCTCCTCCATGGCCATTGTTTTATGGTGTTCAATTAATCCTTTAATCTTTTACTCCTTCAACCTTTATATTTATTATTCTCAGGTTAGGTTAAGTAAGTCAAATCTGCCCTAAATTCTAAGTTTAAAATGCTTAGAGCTTGGTCAGAAAACTCCTTTGTTGTCAGTTCTTTCTCTTAAGATTTACATTAAAAAAATTTAAATAAAAAACTCGAAAGTCAGTAATTGCAATCAATTACATTTATTTTAATTAATCGCTTTTTAATAGTATCACAAAACATAATAATAATCATAAACTAAAATAGTACGCATCCAATGTAGATACAAGTTTGTTGATTTTCAAAGTCTTTTTAGTTCCCCATCAGTCGGTCACTACGACTTATGTCGGTAACGACTATGGGAAGCTCCGCTAGGGGCGCACTACTCATTCCACACTGTTTCAAAATGCCAATCAACGAACGCGCTAATGGTCATGTGATCACGCCGTCCCGCATAAAACGTACGTGAGCGTGTCACTCCTCCTGTTTTTCCTCTGGAGCCTACTCTGGCACACAAGCGGCTAGTGAAAGACACCACAAAACAGTTGGACTATACCTTGTGTGGATTTTGGGGATCTGATGATTCGAACGGCAACCAGCTAGGTTTTTCGGACGGCCGGAAGGTTGAAACCGCTGCAACGCTCCAGACTCCAGTACTTTCACTGCCTTCCACCAACAAGTAAGACTCCTTTTCTTAGTAGAGCACTTGTTTTGCCGGTCAACTGTTTGTAGTGTGTTCCAAACATGTCGCGACTGTGCAAGTCTGCTGGATGCGATGCATTGATTGCATTGACGGATAGCCACAATCATTGCCTCAGTTGTCTTGGGCGTAGACATGCCTAGGCAGAAGTTGAGGGATCAGAGTGAGTGGATTGCACAGTTCTGTCCGGCAGCGCACTTAAGGCGAGGTTGGAGTACTTCCAGTCCACCACCGGAGGCTTTGTAGCACTGGCTCCAGCCGCGCACACTTCCCGCTCCCCCTGAGCGTCTGCTATCCACCACAGTGAGTTATCGGAGGATGCGCTGCTTGCATCTTCTGAAGACTCCTGTGGGCCTGATGAGGCGATCTCCACTGCTGCATCGGAGAGAGACGGCGCATCTCCCGAAGGAGACGGTACATTGCTCTCCCCCTCTGGGGTGACGACAGATTGTGCTGCGGAGGAGATGGCCGAGTTATTTACCTGGGCTGCCAGAGAAATTGGTTTGCAGGTGGCTCAGCCCCTGGCACCCGAGATCTCCAGGCTGGACGCGCGGTTTGTGGAGTCGTGCCGTGATGATACCCCGCAGCCCCCTCCTATCCCATTCTTCCCAGAAGTGCATTGGGAACTGACTTGGAAGGCACCTCTGAAAGCGAGGTCTCCCCTCTCTCGCTCCCCTTGACAGCGCGGTAGCTAGGGGGTACGAATCGATTCCCCAGGTAGAGCTGGCGCTGGTGGTGCATTTATGCCTGGGCAATCCAGCTGCCTGGGGCGAACAGCCGAAGCCTCCATCCCCCCAGCTAAGCCTGTTGTTGGACCTGACTTCGAGGGCTTATGCTGGGGTGGGTCAAGCTGCTCATGGCCTGCATGCCATGCCAGCCTTTCAGGTGTTCCAAGCCAAGGCCAACTTGTGGCCCAGGTCTTACAGAGGATCTGAGGGCGGCTACAGACTTTGCAGTCAAGGCGGCAAAAGTTGTAGCTAGGCGACAAAAGTTGTAGCTAGCCACCAGCATCAAGCAGCGGGCCCACAAGTCAGCTCTCAGTTTTTCATTAGATATGCGAAACTTGAATTCCCTGGGTTATGTGTGCAGGCAGGAGGCTTGCATTGCAGATCTGAATGAAGTTCTCATCTCAGAGGCACACTCAAGGGCGTGGCATCTGATGCAGTGCAGTCCGGATGGCTCTCAGCTTCTGTGTCGGAGTCAGCCTCGAGTGGGTCTGGAACTGGATGCTGCTCCGAGGTCAAGCCTGGACGCCCAGGTAGGTCTCCACCTAAGCTCCCTTCAGACCCCACCGATAAGTTCGCTAGTTCGCAGCCACGCTATGGAAACTACCAGTGAAGTGCGTATGACGCCATTAGTGGAGTTTCAGGGAGCCTGATGGGAGCTTCCCAAAATTTCCCCTTGGCTCGTACGTACTATCCGGCACGGCTATCGACTTCTGTTTGCTGACAAGTGGGAGGAGATTGATTCCCTTTAACGCAAAGGTCCAATCGAGCTGGTCCCTCCTGCCAACAAAAAAATAGGGTTTTACAGCCCATACTTTCTAGTTTCCAAGGTCACAGGCGGGTTAATGTTCAATTGGGATGCACTGTTTCAGCTGCAGACTTCTCATGAATGATGAACAGTATAAAAGCAGGACAGGTTGGAAATCAGTGGGGGTAACTCTGGGGAAGCAGGCTAAAGGAAAAATGAAGGACCATAGCAGCACAGAGTCACACATGCTAGACATGATTTGGTGGAATGCTTTTAAAAGAAAGGCATTAGATACAGCTTTGGAAAACAAATAGTAATAGAAAGAGAAAGGTAAAATAACAGAGAGATTATCTGGCGGCTGATTAATATTATATTGTACTTGGCAAAACAAGGCATGGCATTCAGAGGTGACAATGAAAACCTCTCAAGTTCAAACAAAGGAAATTTCTTAGAGCTTGAGGAGTTGGTTAGCCAGTATGACAGTGTTCTTAAGCTTCATCTTGTCAAAATAAAGGAAAAACAAGCATCACATCTAAAACCTCAGGTCTCTCTCCTCTCAAACCGGATACAAAATGACCTAATAAGGGCAATGGCTAATTATGTGAAAAGGGTTATACTGAAAGGTGAAGCTCGTGAAAACTAAGCTTCGCAATGTATGTGGACAAGAACGACTCTAATCTTTTGCTTCTGGCTATTGAAAAGGATATCTCGATCATAAAAGATGAGGTTATCAAAATCTTTCAGGACATGGTAGAAAAGTTTTACTGTAGAAAGGAACAGGTACATTTCAAAATGTAAAACAGTAAATAGTTTCTATTATTATCAGCAATTTGTAATTGTCACTGACATAAGTCTCCGTTCCCTATTCGGGGAACAGGGGTTATGAAAGTAACCATTACGTTTTCTGGTTGTGCTCATCAATCATCAGTTGTCTCTCTGGGTCTGGAGACAGCCGCTGTCCTCTCTCCCGTCTGTCTGCTCTGTGTATGTCTTCATCTTTTATAGTCTTTATGACTAATCTCAACAGTTCATTGGTTCTTCATCCACGCTCTCTCTTCATGGTGCTGCACGTGTGATGTACATGATAATACACTATACCTCTTTTGTCCACCAGGGAGGGTCACAGATGTCCAGAGCTAATATTTGCCCTACTTATTTCACTTTTACCCTAGATCTCTCTTTAGATGCAGAATGCAGCTAAAGAATGCCTCTATTGCAAGACAACTCCAGCACATCTTCAATTAGTACCATAATGCATGTAATGTCTTTCAATTAGGAATGAGAATTAAGTTATAAAAGGATGGAGAATTGCAAATATTTGAAGTTATACAGCACCATGTTACCGGAAATCAATCATCATGAAACAATCACAAAACAAATCAGGTATTGGTTTAATACACACTACTCCCGCCATCTTTAATAAAACAAACTTAATTGTCAGTGAAATGTTTATCAGTGTCATAAAAATGCCACTTTTCTATACCATGTTTTTCTTATCCATAATCACTTTACAGCAGTCCTCAATGTGCTAAGAACATGTTCTTCTCTTCATTATGGAATCTAATTATTGATGGATAAGTTAACGCTTGCAGCTTTCCATGAACTTCATAGCACAGATATCATGTTTCCATGTTCCCTTTTTTCATAGTTAAACAGAAATTGAATGAAAATCTATATCAAGATGCATGTTTCCACATTTCAGTTTTCTTTTTCAAAATGTATTAGGTTTGTTCTGTAACAGAACTCAACCAAAGCCTAACTAATCTATTCTAAATTATCTGTAAAACTCATCATTCCTAAATGAAGAAGATTCACAACAACCTCGACACCTGATGTGTAAAGGTGTAAAATTCAATTTAGAGTAACGAAGAATAAAAAATTAAATCTCAGAATTTAATCAAACAAAAAAGTTATCTGTGGAAGTTAGACACACTCCCATTCACCTCAGACAATTATCTCCCCAAGTATGTGCTAAGCGTTACATTTTCCTCATTTTCTTTTGTTAAGGTGTTTTAATTGCCTCAGTTTTTAGATATTGTTTTTGTTTTCTTTTTTATTCCTTTATTATAATCAATTTGTCACTGCAAGTTGAATAATAATTTTCTCTACAAGAAAATGTTTTCAACTTTGTTAATCACACCTGAATAAGTTTTCTTTCTCCATTAGCATTTCTACAAGTCTTTCAAGTTTCAGTCTGTCATCTATTAAGACATCATCATAACGTTCTTTGTTTTCTGGTCTCTTCCGTCATTTTGTCTGTTGTCGCTTACCTGACTGACAGTTTTTGATTTGCACATTTCTTCCCAGTGCCCTTTTCTTTTGCACATCTTGTACTCTGTGGCCACAGGGGTTTCAAGCCAGGGACTTATGTGCCGGTCCCAAGCCCGGATAAATAGAGAGGGTTGCGTCAGGAAGGGCATCCGGCGTAAAACATGCCAAAACCAAATATGCAAGTCATCAATTCGATTTCCATACCGGATCGGTCGAGGCCCGGGTTAACAACGACCGCCACCGGTGCTGTTGACCTACATGGTGCCGGTGGAAATTGGACTACTGTTGGTCAAAGAAGGAGAGGAGGGAGAAGGATTCGTAGGCAGAGAGAGAAGAGGAAAGGCAAGAGTATAGGTCTGAGAATAGGGACTCTCAACGTTGGTACAATGACCGGGAAAGGTAGAGAGCTGGCGGACATGATGGAGAGAAGGAAGGTAGATATTCTGTGTGTGCAGGAGACCAGGTGGAAGGGTAGCAAAGTGCGTAGTATTGGAGGGGGATACAAACTGTTTTACTATGGTGAGGATAGGAAGAGAAATGGGGTAGGAGTGATCCTGAAGGAGGAGTTTGTGAGGAATGTTTTAGAGGTGAAAAGAGTGTCTGAAGGGTGATCCGTTTGAAGTTAGAGATTGAAGGGGTGATGTTGAATGTAGTGAGTGGTTATGCTCTACAAGTAGGCTGTAAGCTGGAAGAAAAGGAGAGATTCTGGAGTGAGTTAGATGAGGTGATGGAGAGTACTCCCAGAGGGGAGAGAGTAGTGGTGGGAGCAGACTTCAACGGTCATGTGGGTGAGGGCAACAGAGGTGATGAGGAAGTGATGGGCAGGTTTGGTGTTAAGGAAAGGAACCCAGAAGGACAGATGGTGGTGGACTTTGCCAAGAGGATGGCAATGGCTGTAGTTAACACTTATTTCCAGAAGAGGGAGGAATATAGAGTTACCTACAAGAGTGGTGCTAGGAGTGGACTACGCAGGTGGACTACATCCTAAGTAGACGAGCCAGACTGAGAGAGATCACTGACTGCAAAGTAGTGGTAGGAGAGAGTGTAGCCAGACAGCATCGGATGGTGATGTGTAGGATGTTTCTGGTGGTCAAGAAGAAGAGGGGAGGAAAGATGGAAAAGAAGACCAAGTGGTGGAAGTTGGACTGGGAAACTACAGCAGAAGTGATCAGGGAGACAGGTAGGAAGGTGCTAGGTGTGTCAGCAGGAAGAAGGAAAGAAGATAAGGAAACATGGTGGTGGAATGAGGCAGTAAAGGACATTATCCAGAGGAAGAGTCTAGCTAAAAAGAAGTGGGACATTGAAAGGACTGAAGAAAGTAGACAAGACTACAAGGAATCACAGCGCAGGGTGAAGAGGGAGGTGGCAAAGGCCAAACAGAAGGCATATGATGAGTTGTATGCCAGGTTAGACACGAGGGAAGGTGAGAAGGAATTGTACAGATTAGCGAGACAGAGAGACAGAGATGGGAAGGATGTGCAACAGATAAGAGTGATTAAAGATAGAGATGGAAGGGTTCTAACGAATGAGAGGAGTGAATGAGGAGAATGAGAGGGAAAGAAGGGGGGGAAGAGGTGAACATTGTAGAGCAGGAAGTTGAAAAGATTAGAAAGGATGAGGTAAGGAAGGCTCTGAGGAGAATGAAGAGTGGAAAGCCTGTTGGTTCAGATGACATCCCTGTGGAGGTGTGGAAGTGTCTAGGAGAGACAGCAGTGGAGTTCCTATCTAGGTTATTCAACAGGATTCTAGAGAGTGAGAAGATGCCTGAGGAATGGAGGAGAAGTGTCCTAATGCCAATCTTTAAGAACAAGGGTGATGTGCAGAGTTTTAACAACTACAGAGGTATAAAGTTGATGAGCCACACAATGAAACTCTGGGAAAGAGTAGTGGAAGCTAGGCTAAGAAGGGAAGTGGATATTTGCGAGCAGCAGTATGGCTTCATGCCCAGGAAGAGCACTACTGATGCAATTTTTGCTCTGAGAATGCTAATGGAGAAGTACAGAGATGGTCAGAAGGAGCTGCACTGCGTCTTTGTGGACTTAGAGAAAGCGTATGACAGGGTGCCGAGAGAGGAGCTATGGTCCTGTATGAGGATGTCAGGAGTGGCAGAGAAGTACGTCAGAGTTGTTCAGGATATGTATGAGAGGAGTATGACAACAGTGAGATGTGCTGTAGGTCAGACGGAGAAGTTCAAGGTGGAGGTGGGGCTACATCAAGGATCAGCTTTGAGTCCCTTCTTGTTTGCTATGGTGATGGACAGGTTGACAGATGAGGTCAGACAGGAATCTCCATGGACAAGGATGTTTGCAGATGACATTGTAATCTGTAGTGTGAGTAGAGAGCAGGTGGAGGGACACCTGGAAAGTTGGAGGTCTGCTCTAGAAAGAAGAGGAATGAAAGTCAGTCGTAGTAAGACAGAATACATGTGTTTGAACGAGAGGGAGGGAAGTAGAACAGTGAGGTTACAGGGGGCTGAGGTCAAGAAGGTGGAGGAGTTTAGGTATTTGGGGTCAACTTTCCAGTGCGACGGGGAGTGTGGAAAAGAGGTGAAGAGGCGAGTGCAGGCAGGTTGGAGTGGGTGGAGAAAAGTGTCAGGGGTGTTGTGTGACAGAAGAGTCAGCAAGAATCAAAGGAAAGGTGTACAGAACAGTAGTGAGACCAGCTATGACGTATGGGTTAGAGACTGTAGCAGTGAGGAAGAGACACGAGGCAGAGATGGAAGTAGCAGAGATGAGGATGTTGAGGTTCAGTTTAGGAGTGACAAGGATGGACAAGATTAGGAACGAGCACATCAGAGGAACAGCTCAGGTTGGTTGTTTTGGACACAAAGTCAGAGAAGCCAGATTGAGATGGTTTGGACATGTGCAGAGAAGGGATAGTCGTTATATTGGTAGAAGGATGTTGGAGATGGAGCTGCCAGGCAAGAGGGCAAGAGGAAGGCCAAAGACAATTTATATGGGTGTGCTGAAGGAGGACATGAAGGTAATTTGTGCAAGAGTAGAGGATACTGAGGCCAGAGTTAGGTGGAAACAGATGATTTGCTGTGGCGACCCCTAAACTGGGAACAGCCAAAAGAAGAAGAAGAAGTACTCTGTGTCCATAGCTGGGTATTTTCGGTTGTCCTGTCTGGTTTTACCACAGACTTCCGTTTCTCACTTCCTCTTCAATCCTTTAACCCAGGGCTTTTCTGACCCCTTTTGTGGGAGCCAGGATGCCCCCTCCTGCACACTTCCTGGGTGTGAATGAATAATTGGATATTGACGTTTAGACAAAAAATGTTTTTTTTTTTTCATGGCAATAGATTTTATATTCTAAATCCACGATGTGTGCAAGGATTTTCACGCACCATCATTTTAACAGAGCTTTATTATAGTTTGTATTATTTTTGCACAGCTTCTGTTTCATTGTGCTAAAAGCAAAAGTTGTGATTTTTCTATTTGTAAAAGTTTTTTCTTGTGTAAAAACATTAAATTCGACATTCATACAAATAGCGGCATGCATGCAAAACCTGCTATAAAGCGAAGTCAAATTGTGTTCGCATGCCACGATACGCAAAATGTGGCACATAACCAATACCTGCGCTGTAAACGAAGGACTTGTCTAAATTCTATGACATGAATGGTCTTCCTGCACTGCGGGTGGCGCTGTGTTGAGTATCTTTCACAGAGTCGATCGAGTTCCGCTAAGCTAAGCGTTCCTCCGTTGATTTCGTTCGAAAAGATCCTCAATCAGTTTTCACCGATGGACTTGTAGTATGGATCTGGTGAGAGAGAGAGAGAGAGCGAGAGTGAGTGAGAGAGAGAGAGAGAACGCGAAGGGGAGAAACGAAGCGAGAGTAAGACCAAATTAAAAGCAGTAGGGTGGGGGTCGGTTAACGTTAGCGAGTAACTCGAAGT
Source organism: Danionella dracula (assembly GCA_900490495.1). Taxonomy (NCBI): domain Eukaryota; kingdom Metazoa; phylum Chordata; class Actinopteri; order Cypriniformes; family Danionidae; genus Danionella; species Danionella dracula. Next base: position 12,568,967 of record UELW01000067.1, read on the forward strand.
GGTTGTTTGTTTACCTTCAGAACGAGTGTGAGAGTGACGCTACGAGTGTTTAACGTTAAATATTGTTGTTGTTGTGTTTTTTTAACGTGTCTCGGTTCTCTCGATTGCAGGACTTTGTTAGCAAACTGCCCCCGTCGACACATAGCAAGCTGCCCCTGTCCGCCCTTTCCGGCCCTCAACTGCTGGCTCCACCGGGCTCTAGAGGGGTCCGGGTCAAACAGGAGGAGAGCGTGGAGGAGTTTTTCCACTTCGGTGAGAGACACTAACACTGGATGTATCTAAATCATCGAGTCTCCCACACACACAGTTTTAAAGTCCTCCGATGCATACCAAAGTAGAACTGTTAGTCTTTTCTTTTTCACGTGTAACTCAAAGTATGAGTTTGAGTTTCCCCTCTATCATTTATATTCAATTATTCTAATAATAAGAATGATGCAGTTTGACATTTATTGAGACTGTTGACAAACCAAACACCCCTATGTTTAGTTGTGGCGTCAGCGTCTCCTAATCAGTGTCAGTTACTGTTTAACACATGTCTTATATACTATTTAAAAGTGGAATAATGTTCAGTTACTTCATTCATCTTTTATTATAACTGGTGAAAGTGCACGTAAGCCTACTACTACTCATTGGGTTGCTTTATGAGGTTTTCTGTGCTTTACTTTGTTACATTTTTTTGTACACGTTGAGATTAAGCTCAGAGTGGTACTTTGTTCGAATTGGAAGGAATAGTTCAGGGCTGGACAGTAAACTGTTTCATATCAAATGCCAGTGTGTTTGTTTTTTAATGATTGACATTTTTCATATACTGCAGTAATGGGCAAAGTACACAAACTTAGTACTTGAGTTAAAGAAGAGATACACAAGGTAAAATGTTACTCAAATAAAAGTATAAGTGCTCCATTCAGAATTTTACTTGAGTACAAAAGTATTTGCCTTAAAATTTACTTAAGTATCCAAGTACTATGTTTTAATAGAGCTATACCATTATCATTTCTCTCAAGACTCTTGCTTGAACATTATATGAAAAACACATATCATTGCAATATTTAGCTTAACATTTGACGAGCTGAATGAAAATTCCCATAAACTGCTGGAAGGCCACAGGTGTTGTGGCAATTGATATTCGGGGGTTTCTTCCATCGTACTGGATTCTGATTGGCTGAGAGGTCTTAGCCCAGGTTGGTTTATTCAATCTATGTATCCGTCCGCAACGTTTGTCACAAACAGCCATTATTCACGGTTCGCACAATGCAAGCTAGATCACAACACAGTAATCATTCACAATTGCCTAATTATTACACAACAAAAACTATAAGAGAGTGAAGTTAACATACAATGCTAATGTTAAAATGTTTATGTTCTAAATATGAATAATATTTTTTTATAAAATAAAAATTCCACATTAATTAATTTATCTAAATTACATGGTACTAAACTTAAACGTAACTGCACCGATGCCATCCTGTTAGCCAATGCAGCCAAAATGATATACTCACGTGTCAAGATCTTCCTGAGCTGATAGCTATGACTGAGTTTGACCTTGATTCTTTCATTCTATCTTTCACAGCTCAGAGCTTGCAGCAGGAGACAGGCGAGTGTTTATCAGCCTGCCTCGGCTCGGTCTCTGATCCCAAGGTTCTGTCCCTTTCACACACTCCTTCCATGTGCCAGGACGGAGGGCATAGCTCTCAGCAGCACTCGGGATCCTCCACTGAACGGCCATTTTCCTGCCCCTCCTGCGAAAAGAGCTTTAGTACTGCTGGGGACCTGCGGCGACATCAGCGCACACATTCTGGTGAGCGCCCCTTCCAGTGCCCACTCTGTGCTCGGTGCTTCTCAGAGGCGGGGCACCTGCGACAGCACCAGAGAATGCACTCTGGAGAAAGACCCTTCCCCTGCCTCACTTGCACCAAACGCTTCTTCCGCTCGGGAGACCTGAAGCGGCACGTGCGAGTGCACACTGGTGAGCGTCCTTACCAGTGCCCTACATGTGCTCGCTGCTTCTCAGATTCAGGGCATCTGCGTGGACACCAGCGCACTCACACTGGGGAGCGCTCCCATCACTGCAGCCTTTGCCAGAAGAGCTTCTACCGTGCCGGGGATCTTCGACGGCACACCCGCACACACACCGGGGAACGGCCATACCGCTGTGGGCACTGTGGCCGTAGCTTTGCTGAGTCTGGACACCTGAAGGAGCATGCCCGCACTCACACGGGAGAGAAGCCTTACCAGTGCCCTGTGTGTCCACGCAGTTTCTCTCGCCGCGAGAGGCTAAAGGGCCACCAGAGCATCCACACAGGTGAGCGGCCCTTCAGCTGCCCACAGTGCAACAAGAGCTTTTACAGAGCTGGAGAGCTACGGCGCCACCAGAGGATACATGCCCCCCGCACGCCTTAAATGAGAGAGAGACACACACTCTGAGGGAAATTCGATACATTAGGAATCATGCAGGTGCACAGATTCAATATGGGTGATCTTTAATTGAATAAGGAATCTTAATATTGATTAAGAGTCCGTTACATTCATTGCAAGCAACTATCAAAGGTTGTCATCTTCACCAGCCATGTTTTGGTTGTTTTAGTTGTTTATAATGGGATCTTTAAGTGATGGCCACAGCAGACAAAGGTGATGTAGACAACAGATGTTGTCTGCTACTTATCTACTGTCATTTAACCACTCTTTCTAACTTTTTAGACCATTAGACTAGTTATGAGTAAGATCATATAAAAATGTTTTAATGCTTACCAATTTTTTAACGCTGTAAAATTAATTAATTTATCTTCCTACAGTAAACTTCATGCAGGCATCACAGATGGGCAGTATAACACTCTAACCCTCCTCAGTCATTGCTGCTTAAAGTCCCGATTGATTCATGTCAAGTACCAGTTAGAATTACAGCAGCATTCACAATATTTCTTTCCTGAACATACTGATTAGATGCAAACATTTAGAATGGTTTATAATATGGCGTAGATCTCCAGTGTGTGCTCGTATCTCTCTCTCTTACACAGCCTTGCATATTCTGCAGGTAGTGGAACTTTCGAGTGTCTGTACAGTGCTGGAATCATCAATCTTAGCTTTAGATTTTCTTACCCCTGTCATCTTTATTGTTCAATGTGTAAGTGACTGTGTAGCAGTTGAACAATTATAAATTGATATCGGATCAATTTCCATACGTGTCTCAATAAACGCCTCACACTCGCTGAAGCTGTGTGATTTCTGTTAATTATCCTCACATCAAGCTTCCTTCTGAGTTCTCAAGCATTCATGACATTCGTGCCTGATCATCTCGTGACCGTCTACAGCAGCAGAGAGGCTGGAGGGAGGGTACCACTGACTATATCATGTGGATATAACGTGTGATGTCACCCATAGGTATATGTCAGAAAGTAAATGAGACACAGAACTTTAATAAATCAGCCACTTCCTACAACAAATTATTATTACAAAAGAGGCAAAAAGACATTACTTGATGGATCAACAATGTTGAGGATGAAACCTTAGCACATGGTTTTGTTGTAAAAGTCATGTGATGTGTGTGTGTGTGTGTGTCCGTGTCCATAAGCAAAAAGATATTGCCTTTGTTATAGCACTTAGAATCAATATTTGAGCCTTCTGTACTAGTGCCGCACTGTTAATAATGTTCAAAATGTTGTCGTAAGCGTCTTTAAATCACCTCTTATTTTTGGCCCAGGATTGTTTGCGCTGGTCACTCCCACAGACGAGCTTTCGTCATGCCCCTACTGACCTGCACGCTCAAACATGTCCAGTTTGAGCAAAAATAGACACGCTCTTTAAACACGTGTGATTGTTTTAAAACATTTTAATTGACAGGCAACAGCCATCTGGGATGTAACAGCACCTTATATGTGTGAACAACATCTGACAGTTTAAATCCACAGAATGAAACAGAAACCAGAGGAAAAAGGCTCCTCAGTGGCGTGTTTACAGGTAAACCACACGGCTTCTCTTACACTGTATGATTTCTAATGTCACCGCAGTGTTTTATGAATTATTTATTTTGTTATAGATGTACTTGTGTAAAATGCAAAGACAAGATATGATCGCAAACTGTACTTTGCACAATAGTGTGTGACATTGTTAACATCCTGTAGAATGCGTTCCACACGATTGTTGAATCTAGTAGTGTGTGCTTATTTAGGATTTTAGTGAAGGTAACGTCTCTATCTCTTATGGGCAGACACAAAATCGAGCCATTTCTGACAAATAAACTCATTCTTTGTTAATTAAAACAAAAGGTTAGGCTCCAGACATTCGAAAACACAATTCTGTAGCATTGGTTATCCAGCTCCTGTCTGCTGCTCTTATACTTCCGGGTCAAACTGTGTTTCACGCTCATCGTAGAGAGGGGCTGTACTAGCGATTCATATGATTGACAAGTGGGTGGGGCTTGGGCAGAAATGAGGGGAAAAAGGTGGGGATAAGGAAAATCAGCCGTTTTCAGCTCAGAAAAATGAATTAATGATTACTGAAACATGCGTGAACTAATACTACTTATGGCATGTTTTTTTTATGAGGGAACAACACCTCAAGATGCCAGAAAAGTCACATTATCATGACATGGCACCTTTAAACATGTTTCATAAAAGCAGATCTAAGTTGCTTTTGAGAAGAGATAAGTAGATGCTCTTCTATTTGAATTAGCTACACTGATTTGAATCATTCAGATCAGAAGTTACTGTTAGTTTACTAAAGTTTTACTAACTATTTGAATCAAAATTGTACTTCCATACTTTTAAGTATTACTTAATTTATAAATTTGTTAGTTACTGTTAATCTTGAGTACATTTTCAACAAACTATACCCCCACTGCTGCTGATATCTCACTCCGAGTATCAACCAAACCTTGAGAATTCTGTGTTCTGTGGTGGGTTATGATGGTTTATGTTGATGCTATTTTTACCCGCAAATAAGTCACTACAATTTTGGTAGTTTGAGGCATAAAATGGTTTCTTCAGTCATGAACATTAGTATTGTTCAATTTTTTTATTTGATGCATATTGCTTTATTTTGTTAATTCATATTTTTAAAGTTTGATGAGTGCCATCCTGGAGATTTTGTAATTTTTCAGAAAAATACCTCCATATCCAGCAATATTATGGATAAATTATTGGAAAGCTAACTTCAGTTTGTACTTCACCATTTTAAAAAGTGCACATTCCTGACAGAATGTCCTGACTTCATTTTATATAAGTTTACTTACTATGTTTCCTTTTTCTGTAACCATTAAAATGTAATGTTTTTTACACTTCTGAGATTTTCTGCGAAAAATGTAAGTATAATTTAATTTCCATTTGAGCCAATATTTAATATAAAGGGTTTGTGCTCAGCCCCTCAGTGTTTTCATTCTCACATCTCGCCTGTGATTTGGAACCCGAGGCCTGGATCCAGAGCAGTGTAAAAGTGGACATGCATCTGAGTTCATACATCTGGGTGCCTCTGCAGAAACGGAGCCAAATAGTGTCCTCAAACTCCCTGATTTAGACTTTAGTATTATGATTTACCAACTTTAGTATTTCTGGCAAGAAGATAAGAAAACCAAGGTAATCCAAGGTAAACAATTTCCTGACTCAAACAATCAGAAATTTGGTGAATGCTATTAAAAGCCCTATCATTTATTTTACAGTATTTTCATTCTCTAATTGAAAATACTGAAAACCTTACCACAGAATTCAATTTCCGCTTTTTTTAACTTGTCTGCAAAATAATTATTAAATAAATAAAAGCAAAAACTTTCCTTTAAAATATGGTAGTGCAAATATGGAAAGAAAAAGCAACAAATTTCAGTAAAAAATAAAGCATATCTACACATTTAAAGGCCCTTTCTTAAGCACCCAGAACTAATCTCCCTGTTTCTAAAAGGTCGGTGACCCCTATGGTAATGCCTCCACATTTAGCCTGAAGTCAGCTAGCAAAAACAGGTTCACCCAGATGAGTTTCACCCTCTTGCTTCGGGCCAGTTCCACAAGGAGCCAGTTCCACCATGCCCGTTTACCATTTGGGAACTTGTGGTGTTCTCTTGATCTGCTTCACAAATGCCGTAAAGTTTGGCGTGTACAGGTTTTAGTGGCCACAGGCTGGAGCTTTGGTGCTAGTTTGGTCTGAGTCACAGCTCTGATTTACTTCATGACTGTTATTCCAGGGCCAAACACTAAGCTGTGCCAGATCGGTTTTGCTTTTGTGATACGGATCGGACTGAAACGTCGATGGTTTCTTATTGTTCTATAACCACATATGCAGCTATAAAGCCTAAGCAAATGCGATATACTACTATAATATAATTGCATTGAGAGTCCTCCTCTGCCCTGGTCTCAAGTCAAAGACTTATTATATAAACCTTATTATTGAATTGAATAAGGCAGTTATTATAATTTATTATTATTATTTTATTATAAAATTATATAATGCCTTTCTGTCTCATACCAGAGAAGGGAGTGCATCGATACCCGAGTCAAACGGAGTTGCACTTTCCACCTTCAAGGCTGGGTGTAGAACTTCTGGCATTTTAATAAATAACACGTGCTGTTTCCACGAGGGAGCAATGGAATACACACCTTGAGCCAGATAAGGCAATAGGCTTCCACAGTCAGGTCCAATAAAAAGCTGAGCTGGCGGAATGGGGGTCTTGGCTGATGTAAGTTTAGACAGCAGAGCATGCTTAAGATCAGTAAATCCAAACATTATCTAACAGCGCGGACAACGCGCAAAGAGCTCTTAAAACATCTTGTGTTGGGCAAAGTGCCATGAACACTAGCACCAACCAGTCACAACTTCCCAAATATTTCAGATAACAGACATACTATAGTGGAGTAAAGATCATAAATTATTAACACACTAACTGGCACAACAGTGATTCGTACCATTTTTTTTTTGTAAAAGTTTGTCTTTTCTCTTTCCAAAACAGAGCACAAACCTCTAATTTGACTAAATATTAAATTTCTGATCTCTTGGTTGAATGTTGAAGTCAAGGTTTTTTCCTCGATGGAATTGTTAACATCCTTTTAATACTATAATATAATCGCATAATAATTTTGTTCGCTGTCATTGAACATATTTCATGCAGATATCGGCATTTTCCTCTTTCCTTCTTGCATTAGTCACATGCAGAGTAAATGCTGCATATAGGTATTGTTATTAACCAAAAAGCTTTTTATGCTCTCAACAAACAGTTTTTTACTACGTTACTTATTTACTACGAGGCTCACCATGCTTCCTGAGTCCAGTAATTCCCTCTCTGCTTCGTCCTGCCTGTGATCCCCAGGGCTCTCTCAGGAAGTCTCAGGAAGCCCGCTAGCTGTTTCCATTGCATTGGAGGTGATGGTTTTGATGGTGAAAACATTGTTTGTTATACAATAAAGAATCTTTCATTGATAAACCTTGAATCGTTTTATCATTTATACACTATGTAATAAAGATTTCAAAACAAAAATCTCCAAGATATTTCTGCTATGCTCATGTTTGAGTGTTAAACGCGTAAACAATTTAACTTAAATTATCAAACTGTTCCGTCGCAGTGTTGAAAAATGTTTGATTTTCTAAAAGGTTGGTGGTGCGAGATTTAAAAAAAAAACTTCAGCATCGTCTAGAAAGGCGTTTAACCAGAATGTAAGGGGGGTGATTAAAACATGTTAAACTTTTCCACCCCTGAGCTTCTGTGTTTGTACGCGAATGCTAAGTGCAGTTTGTTGAAATGTGAAGTAAAATAGTTTGATGTTAGTAAAACTCGCCGCTTTTAACAAATTATTAAGAGGAAAAAGTCTAAACCGGTACGCTGGAAATGTTCTTGAGAAATGAAAGGTTGTAATGAGAAAATGTGTAACATATTGCATTCAAAACATCATCTACAGTTTTTTATCATCATGTTAACGTGAAGAGTAAAAAGCTGATTAAGGTTAAATATTTGTATCAGCAACCTCATAATTGTTCAACATATGCACAAAATCTCCAAAGACTTCAATTGTTCAATAAGTATCTGAATGTTGGTGTGTTTAAGAAAAGGTTGTTTAGTGTTATACGATGTTTTGATGTGATGTATGTTAAACTAAAACAGTGTTGACAAACAAAAATATATGGAGTTTCATATTGAAGACACGAGTCAAAGTCTGGTGCATCCTTTGATTTGTAAAAAAAAAAGAAAAACCTGTTCATCAGTCTGTAAGAAAAACATCGCTAGAGTTTGTGTGATATGGGAAAAGCATATATTGTGGAAAAACCACAAAACATTTTTTTTTAGTGTTAGCGGTTTTCGTGGTTATAGCTGAACTTATGTACAACATTGTGGGTATCCGAACAAAATATTTGTGTTTACTAGTGGAGTAAAAGGTCAAACAATGTTGATCATTGCACACTAGTGAAGACTGGTAAACAATTACTTCATGTGACAAATGTGAAAAAAAATCAAAGCATACAATTTTCACACCCATGCTGATTGGTTCATTTGAAAACAATAGTTAGAATTCTCTGTTAAGTATAGAGGGAAGAAGGTATCAAATAATTATGTGACAGTTTCACAAATAAAATATTTATGTGATTTTGACCATAATCGCATCTATATGACATCTTTTACTTCAAATGTAGTTAAAGAGAAATCTTTTACTTCTCGAGGAAGACGGTGGATATTGGGAAGAAGGTTCCGAGGACCGGATCGGAAGAGTCCGCTCCATCCGGGATCATATATTGGACCGGATTTTTATTTTCTATATCTGGACAATGTTCAAGTGTCGAGACGGTTTCATGTTTGAACTAGTGACTTTTACATGAACGTAAGAAAAAATCTTGTGCTTCGATCTGAGAATGAGGTAAGCGGTGGGTTAGTGCATAGCTGCACAGTGACAATGTCTGCTTGAAAGCGTGAGCTCTCGAACCCTCTGAACGAGAGGTCAGTCCCACGCTGACTGGTGCTGTGAGAAAAAAAAGTATTACTTAAAAAAATGCAATGTAAAAAGAGAGAAAAAGAAAAAGAGAAAGCTGGGGGTGTCGTCTGACAAGTTTTAGAAATATCTAATTAGGGTATGTTATGTGTTATGGCGATGTGTCGTTTGTCATAAACTCCAGAGGTGAAATGTGTGGCGGTCCGGCCTTGGTGAGAAGTGTTATCATACGTATAATCTTACGCATAAGTTGTCCTGAAAACATCAGACCAGACTTTTATGAAGGTGTTATTGACACGTGAAAAAATTGTTTAGTGTTAACATAAAGTTGAGGAAAAAGGTATTTGACAACAAACATTTTGTGAAAAACAGCTTTTCGTCAAAAATATTTTAGCTTTGTGTGAAACAAACACGAGAATGAAAAGACTGTCGCTCCTCTATGGTTTACAAAAATCAAATGCCTTAGTTAGTTATAACTTCTCCAGTTACACAGAGCATCAACAAACTGGTTTATGTGATTTTGAAAAAAAAAAAACATCCTTGTCAAAGGTGTACGCGTGAATAAAAGTGAAAAGGAAGTTGAGCTGAAGAAGAAGCATCAGAACTAAGTTTTTGTGAGAGTGTAATGTGTACAGAGTCAAAAAGGTTTATCATCTCACATGTGTTAAAGCAAACTTTTGATGTGACATCTAAAACTAAAACACGGTTGAAAAAGTGAAACGCTGGTAAGGAGGTGTACAAATAAAAGGCATCTGAACAAAGAATTTGTGTTTATACAGTGGGATAAAACCTCAAAGTTTATCATCTCACATTCGATAAAACAAAGTTTTGATGTGTCTTATGTTACACTAAAAACTCATTTGTAAACAAAATGTAAAAAGTTGTTAAAAAGGGGTATCATGGTAAAAAGGTGAATGCATATTCAAATTGAAGGTATTCTAGCAAAATATTTGTGAAAGAGTTTACGTAGTGGGTCCAAAACCTCTAAAATGTTGACATTTCACACTAGTAAATGTCACATTGTTTCACATCTAATCACATTGTTTTAACATATAACATATCACCCACTTTTTAAAGTCACGGTGGTGAAGTTCTGTCTAAAGCTATCTAAGATTATTCGCAATATCATCTATGTTTTAATACATCATTAATAAATGGAGATTAGTGCTGATTACATTTCTTATTGAGCTTCAAAAGTCTACTTTTACTAAACATTATGTAATACAATATGTAACTATATAAAACAGTATACTATACTAAAACAACTATACTGCTTACCACCTGTTTTTAGATTGAGTTGGTTAAAGACCATCTGTTTGTTTTTTTATTTGACCAGATAGACCTCTCCTGTAACAAAAGACTTTGAAACACAGAAAGTGAATTATAAGATCGGCAGTCTTTAACCCCGCCATATTAACTCTAACCACACTCTATACACCCCCCCCCACTAACACACACACACACACACACACACAGATAGAATTATCTGTTAACCATCCAAGAATAATGCTTTATTCATGAAACAAACGAGAATAATGTTTCATTCTATATAAGTGCTAAAGAATGATTAAAAACCCATGACATAGCAGCAAGGAGGTTCAGAATTCTCCTTAGTTTTTTGTAAATGTACTTTTAAAATGATGTTTAAATTTGTGAACTACCATATTCTTCCCGAGTCAAACGTTAGGTGTGTATGCAAACAGGACATCTAAAAGAGAGGGCTGTGGTTTTAAGTTTGAGGGAAAAAGATCTTTACTAAAAAACAAAAGTGTTTTTATTTTATAAAGTTTTTAAAAATAGATACCCACCCAAATGCTTTATCTTAAAACTAATATCTTATATAATAAAACAGCATATTCAGACAGTCACTGTTATCAACATTCACTGGTTAAATCACTGTTTTTACTCCAAAATGTAAAGCTTTGGGGTTGCAAGGCTAAAGTCACACCACACTCATCGATCTAACTAATCAGCTTTTACAGTGCTGAAGCTAGTTTGCAACATCTCCTTAACCATTTTGACTGGCTGGGAGCGTGAGCTTGTTGGTTTCAACCAATCAGGAAATCTGTCAAGAGGAATGATTTGATTTACACCCCTCCAGTCTGGTGAGGTGGGGGCACACTGGCACACACAGAGGCGGGTGTCCACTATCAGGATGCGGTGGATCGATCACATTGACGGATAGCCACAATCATTGCCTCGGTTGTCTTGAGCGTAGACATGCTGAGGCAGCGATGCTTAGCGCTGCCCTAGTGGCTCCCTGGAGCTTTTTCAAAAATGTTTGAAAATGGAAAAAGATGGGGGAGGTAAATAAATGTTTTGTTTTAATATGGTTATATAGGACAAACATCCTTAACGTTTCCCAATGCTGTAAAAGTGTGTAGAATAAATAACTTACACATTTCTGTCAGCGAAGATTTGCGTCATAGCCTGCGTCACACGCTTCTACCAGCAGGGGGCGGGATGCCAGGCAGGTGGCTGTTGTAAACACACCGGTGTTCTATCGGTTTTTCCTGCCTCGTAATTTTTTCTTAAATGTTGAATTAGTATGTTGGTTTTCCCTACCCCATTGAGATTTCCTTCCGCATATATCGATGTATGACGATAAATTATTTTGGACTTTTAGTCATTTTGGGTAAACTGGGATGTGTTGATTTAGCAGGCGAACTAAACAGCACGATTTTTTCGTCATGTTTAAAAATGCTGTTTGTGTTATTTCAATAAAAAAATAGACAGTGATGCCGATGAAACACTCAATAAGATGGAAAATGTTGCAGTTCATGTTATGCACATGCGCACAATGATACAGCAGTTAAAAATTACGAGTAGTGGAAACTGATAGAACCCAGGGAAAAAGAGAAAAATAACTGAGAACAGAGGGTTCAACTTTTCTTGGTCTGAATCATTTGTGTTCATTACCAATGCGTAAGGATTGCCTGAATAATTGCTCTGTAGTGAGAAGCTATCAAAAAACAAGAAGAGTAATGTGGAAAGACAATATATACTAACAAAGTGGCTGTATTTATAAAGTAATTACTTATTTTGTCAGTATATATTTGGAATGACACTTGGGGATATTATCAAATCAAACTTAAACTGTATTAATATGATTTTATATATTTTATCTTTTATTTTTATTTTATAAATGCAGGCTCATTTTACTGCTCTCTCTGTTGCTCAGATAACTGGACAAAAAAGGTTAGTTAAAATGGAAGGTTAAGGGCACCTTCCATTTTGATGTTTTTTAGAATCCTCAAAATAAAAATCACATAAGAAATCTGATTTCTTTATTTATTCATTCATCTTCATGTCGGCTTTCTTCCCTTTCGGGGTCGCCACAGCGGAATGAACAGCCAACTCTCTGGCATATGTTTTACGCAGCGGATGCCCTTCCAGCCGCAACCCATCGCTGGGAAACATTCATACACTCATTCACACTTTAAACACTATGGACAATTGTTCTTACTCAATTCCCTTATACCGCATGCCTTTGGACTTGTGGGGAAACCGGAGCACCCGGAGTAAACCCACACAATCACGGGGAGAACATGAGAACTCCACAGAGAAATGGCAGCTGACTCAGCCGAGGCTCGAACCAGCGACCTTCTTGCTATGAGACGACCGTGCTACCCACTGCGCCACTGTGGCACCTTGAATAATACATATAAAAACATAAAATAACCCAGCATGTTGGGTCAAAAATGTAACCTAATGTGCTGGGTTAAAGTAACCCATCGCTGGGAAACATTCATACACTCATTCACACTTTAACACTATGGACAATTGTTCTTACTCAATTCCCTTATACCGCATGCCTTTGGACTTGTGGGGAAACCGGAGCACCCGGAGTAAACCCACACGATCACGGGGAGAACATGAGAACTCCACAGAGAAATGGCAGCTGACTCAGCCGAGGCTCGAACCAGCGACCTTCTTGCTATGAGACGACCGTGCTACCCACTGCGCCACTGTGGCACCTTGAATAATACATATAAAAACATAAAATAACCCAGCATGTTGGGTCAAAAATGTAACCTAATGTGCTGGGTTAAAGTAACCCATTGCTGGGTCAAAAAATAACAACCCAGCATTGGGTCAAAACAACACATCGCTAGGTTGTTCCATATTTGACCCTGCACTGTGGTATCAAAAATAACCCAAATTGGGTTATTTTAACCCAGCATTTTTTTTAGAGTGTTGTATGTTTGAAATCAACAGATGCCATCAGCCTGTGCATATGGAGAATGCACAAGCTCGATTTGTCCTAGGTGAAGCAAACAGCATTCAGAATGGCTTTCTCTGTGAATTAAATATTTTATGCTGTAAAGACAGGTTTTTTTTTTTCAAATAAAGGGGTACTATCATTTTTACTATTATGTTAACTTTCATTGCACATGCCACCCTACAGTTAATTTCCCTAAAGTTTAATTTTGTTCCCTAGAGTTGCGCTGGTTCTCCAGATTGAGCTCTAAACTGTGAATAAGATTTCTGAAAAAAAAAGAACCCTTTAATCAAACAGAATTTTTTTTTGTTCAGAAGGTTAATGCTTATCAAAAATTGTAATCAATAGACTACTGAAAAAAACAGTAGGGCCTGGACTTGCACTGTGCACAGACAGCACACAGTCGCACGAAACATGCCATGTCGTGAGTGAGCGAGGGCCACCAAAAACCTTGGCAGATGAGATTTTGGAAGAATGGGCCCAGCGGAGTATAGCGCTGTGGAGATTCTTGTGGACAAAAAGGTGATTTGGAGGACAACGGGAAGTAAGCTTGCCCTTTAAGGGAGTCCTTGACTGTGCGCTCTATTCCCCAGGAGAGGGATCCAATGATCCTCTCCTCAGAAATGATGAGAGAAGTGCCTTTGGGCTTGGAGACGGTGCAAATGTGGCAAATTTGGCGTGATCGGGTTTAGTGTTGCGTGACCCGGGACGATATCTGATCGTGAAATCAAAACGTGTGAAAACGTCTTTCAGTGGGAAAGGAGGAGGAAGAATAGTGTGGCTAATGAGGGGAACGAGGAGAGAGGAAACTGGTGTGACACAAGGATGTAAGATATTTTGGTAAGTTAATAGTTTTAGGATAAAACTATTGGGAATCCACCAATTTTTAACAACATTCTAAAATAAAATTGTATTATTGTTTTCATCCTTTGTTTTTTAATGAATATTTAGACAACACATTTTAACATATGAATGCAGAATAACACATTTGGTTTTAGTAAACATCTTTTTCACTCACACTCAAAACAGCAACCCTCTCTTTCAGATGGTCTGTTTGCATACACACATAACGTTTAACTCAGAAACAATATCCTCATTCGCAAATTGAAGCAAAGAGGTTTTTCTCACATCTATAAAATACAACCAATAAATGATCAGGGGCATATAATTATAGTATAATTATAACAGGGCTAGCTATAATTATTCCAGAAAAATAAATCATAATGAAAGAGTCACTGACCACCTGAACCTATTCACAGCAGAGATAATATCAATTAAAGTAGCAATAGAATGGATAAAAAATAACAAAATAAACAAAACAATAATTTACTCAGACAGCTTAGCAGCTTTAGAAAGTTTAAAAAGTGAGAAATCAGAATCCAGGCAAGACATAATAAATGAAACAATGAAAGACGTAGAGGAAATGAATCATAGTTCAACAGTGACATTAACATGGGTACCATCACATACAGGGATAGAAGAAAATGCTGCAGCCGTTAAATAGGCAATAAAGGAGGAAGAGATAACATTAGAAATACCAATAAGCAAAGCATAGGTTAAAATATAATTAAAGATATTTACCAAACAATGGGATGACTGAGAAACAAGTAAACATCTATACACATACAGATTAAAAATCAAATAACAAACATAAAAAAAAACTGAAAAGAGGAAACAATAATAATAAGATTAAGAATTGGGCACATAGGTTGAAATTATTTTCAATTCAAAATAGGCAACCATCCATGTGATAAGAGTAGTGAAAAGGAAACAATAGAACATATTTTAATAAAATGTACGTATATTAATTAAAATACTAAAAATGAAGGAAATATTGGATAAGCGAAAAATCAAACATGACACAATAGAATCCTGGTTAAGTAAAAGGAAATCAAATAAAAGTATCATAGCATACCTCACAAGTATAAGAATAATGCATAGAAAATATTAATTGTTTATTTGCTATTTTCTTTACTTTCATTGTGTTTATTATTTAAAAAAAATCTTAATATATTCTACACCTTAACCAAACTATAGCTCAATAGGTGGCGGTAATACACAAAGTAAGATTGCAAACCGCCGATAAAAACCAATAGAAGAAGAGAACGCTGATTCGAACAGCTCTCCCGTCTGTGACGTGATTCTTACGTCATTCTTGCTTGCTTTACGGAAGGGCAGAAATCTGGTAACCGGGGAAATGGCGTGAGAGGAGCTGCCAGCGGGACGGTGAGTTCAAACCAATGACTGTAAAAAAAGAACAAGAACTAAAATCAAAGGTTTATGCTTTGCATTGGAGTTTTTCGTCTTAATGAGCCATGCACAAGTGACAAAAAAAACAGGCAAATTTGAATTCAGGGTATCTTACACCTTCCGCCCCTTTCCGTTATTCCCGTTAATTCGACTAATCTGTGCCCGGTGTGTTTTGGGTATTTTATACCATCTGCTGCACACGGGCTCAGAGGTAAATGTTTGTCCATGTATTGTGTGTAGATCGATATCAGTCCCAATCAGCCGTTCTTCGAGTGCTAATATTAATAATAGATCAGGATTCGGTGCAGCAGCTTTGGTAAGCTCAGGTGAGCTGCAGGTGAGAATCAACAGATCACTCTCACTCACTCACTCACCGCCATGCCTTAAATAACACCACCTTTGTATGCGGAAATGAGGAGAACTTTGCTGATTCTTTCTCAATCTAGAAGACAGCAGCTTTCAGGGACTCGTTTTGTCACGTTAATTAAATGATATGTTAGACGTTAACATGTTAAGTTAGCATCTGCTAGGAGCTTTAGTGAAAAGAAATAACTTCATGTTGGCTCGAGAAAGCCTGTATAAAAATGTTAAAGATTAGATTCAGATAAATGCGTTTACAGTTAAATAATGTATGCGTCACGCTGGGTGTGACAAAGATGGGTATTTATTTTTCTTAAGTTCCTCATCATTTGCTCTAGGTTGTCTAAGTCGGTAGCTTGAATTGGTAATGGTCCATCACTTAATTGGATTCAAAGTTACCATCGACTCATCAGAAAGTCTACCTCGCTGCTTCATCTGGAGAAAGAGCTAACCAGCCTTGATTCAGAGCTAGTTTTGAGTATTTGTGACTGTTTTAGTAATCCAGTGATGGAATTCTTCCACTGACCTTTTTGCTGGGGATCTTGAGAGCAGGAACACTTTGGTAAGTGATTCTTGTATAAGGTTAGCTTGGTCCTGCAGCTGCCGAGTAGAACAGTATTCAGTCTCTGAGTCTCCTATTATTGACGGTTCCCTGTGTGTTAAGAAGTCCAGAGATGAACTCCCTAACATAGATTAAGAAATATATTCTTCTTTTGGTAAGCTAAAACCTTTTTAAGGCAAGGCCACATCGTGGCGAAATTTCACAAAAAAAAAAGTGCTGCGCATACGCAACGATTTGCTAATAATTTTCAATAAATGGCCCCGCTTGGCCCCCCTTCTTGTGCAAAACACGTGAAACACTTTTTCAATTTACAAAACAAATCAGCGTTAAGTTATTGATTGTCAATGGTATCCTCCCTTTCCTGGAATCTGAAATGTAAATTTGTTTTCTGAACTTGTAAAGGTGTTTCGGAATTTGTTTTTGTGTTTTTTTTTTAATGAAATTTTGTTTTCTTAAATGTAAATGTGTTTTCTAAAATGTTAATTTCTTTTGTAATTTGTAAGAGTTTCACGTTATGTAAATGTGTTTTGCACCCTTCAGCCACCGTAGTCGACCCAACCCAATTGTAGTATTTATACAGTTTTTTTTTTGTTTTTTTTTTACATGGAATTGTACTTTTTATGTTGCTTCTATTCTATTATACTTTGCACATTCGGTGTCTAAAAATATTTTGTTGAATTAGTTAATGTCTTTAGCTGTTTGACAAAAATAATTAAAACAATATCCATTTACTACTATTAAAAAGCAGTTTTAAAATGTGTCCCAGACATGAAAGGTTTGAAATATTCAATGTGTATTGTAGTCATTTCACATTTTATGCGATAAAATGTCAGCTGTGGAATTATTTCACTATTTATAATCAGATGGTTTCCCAGCGATGGGTTGCGGCAGGGAAGGGCATGCGCTGTGTAAAACATATGCCAGTGAGTAGGCGGTTCATTCCGCTGTGGCGACCCCGAAAGGGAATAAAGCCGACATGAAGATGAATGAATGAATAATCAGATGGGTCTCATCTTGTAAGACAATTGATGGCGTTATTGATTCAATATAATTGTCTCATCATAAATGCTAATAGGCAAGGCAAGTTTATTTGTATAGCACATTTTGTACACAGGGTAGTTCAAAATGCTTTACATTGGAAATAAAGAATAAAAAGAAAGTACATTTAATAAAATCAAGCATTAAAAAATCATATAAAATAAAACTGATTAAAAACTGAAATTAAAAACATCGATTAAAACGAACATTAAGATTTGAAGTACAGAGGTAAAATAGTTGTTCGGACGTTGGTGCTCAGTTGACAAAAGCGCAGCTAAACAGGTGAGTCTTTAGCCTGGATTTAAACATGACTAAAGTGTTGGCACCCTTGATCTCCTCTGGAAGCTGGTTCATCTGTGGGCCGCATGGTAACTAAAGGAGTATTTTCCCTGTTTTGAATTTACCCGGGGTAGATCTAATTTATTTGAACCGAGGGATCTCAGTTAAATGTTTGGTGTGTATTCACTGATAATGTCTGTTAGGTGTTTAGGTGCTAAATTATGTTTGGACTTATATACGAGCAGCAGAACTTTAAAATTTATTCTGAAGGAGACCAGCAGCCAGTGTAGAGACTTAAGAACTGGAGAAATGTGTTCTGACATTCTAGTTTGGGTTAGAATTGGAGCCGCTGCATTCTGAACGAGCTGGAGCTGTTTAATGGTGTTTTTGGGAAGACCGGTGAGAAGAGCGTTACAGGAGTCCAGCCTGCTAGAGATGAAAGCATGAATCAGTCTCTCTAAATCTTGTCTGGAAACAAAGCGTCTGATTCTTGCAATGTTTCTAAGATGGTAATAAGCAGATTTTGTCATTGCTTTGACGTGGCTGTTTAGACTAAGATCAGAGTCCAGAATCACTCCAAGATTCCTGACCTGATTTGTAGTTGTTAGGCCCTCGCTTTTGCTTCCAAATGCAATGACTTCAGTTTTGACTTTGTTCAATTGAAGAAAGTTGTTTTCCATCCAGTTTTTAATCTCATCAAGACATTGGCAGATAGAGTTTATGGGGTTGTAGTCATTCAGGGAGATATCTAGATACATTTGTGTGTCCTCAGCATAACTATGGTATGATATCTGGTTCCTTCTCATAATTTGACCCAGTGGAAGCACGTACAGGTTAAATTGTAAAGGAGCAAGGATTGAGCCTTGAGGGACTCCACATGACACTAATAGAGTTATTTAAATAGATTATTTTTTTAATTGTTAAAAAGCAATTTAAACGTTTCATGTTAAATTCAAGAAACATAGTAAATTTATTGATTTATGTAGGGATGAGGAGCATTTAGGAAAAGCAACTGTACGTAGATGTATTCTATCTGGTCTCTTCGAGATGTCGTTATAATATTAGATAAGCTCTGAGTGTGTACGTCACTTTCGGTGAATAAACGAATGAAAGGTAACTCGTGGATCACTTCTTGGAGATTTTAGAACACACATGCTAAGAGTACGCTTGTGTTTAAACAGATGGCAAATTTTTTCGCTCTCTGGAACTCTACCACAGCGCTCTGTTGTTTGTTTCCCATAAAGTGCTGTAAAATGCGTGCATCTGAAGCGCCATCCTGTGGTCAGAGCGTTTTTGTTGCTCCCTGGTGCCATCACGCAGCAAGGAGTGCCATTACATCTCAATTTCACTCCATCTAGGGGATTGTTCATGAAAGCAAAAACGCCAGCGAATATAGTTCACCCCAATGTGGCATGAACCTGAATTTGAATATGGCTTGAGGAATGATTTTGATGAGGAACAGCTTTACGTGATGCAGCGCCTTTAAAAAGCTGATGCTACTCATTCAAGATGAGGTCTTAAAAATGTCTTTTAATGTCACTAAACTTTATCTCAAGAGATTGCATCCTTTCATTGAAATATCTGAAATACAGTTTTAATAACCCAGACATTCCATTGAAAGAACTTTAAAAGAGAGTGAGGTCTGGAATTAGGGAGTTAGTTTTGGCAATGAAAATGAAAATATTGATTCCTTAGTCACATTTTTTGGGTTAATCCAAGATGCCATGACCGTTCTATTCACTCTCTTGTTACTCAAAGTTTTAATTTCTAGACACCTGAAATGTCTGCATCTGCCATCGGTGGTTAGACCTGAGTTTTAAATAAAAAATTTCTTCCATCCGCATGATCTGTTCTTGACTTCTTCACTAGATGAGTGCACTTGGGTTTACTAGTTAAATGCCACTCTCTAGTCCTGGGCTTCAGACGGAATATCAATGCTATCCGTAAGCTGTTTGTAGTCAGCCACGATTTAAACAAAAAATAGTTGAGTTATATTTTCTGGAATCATGAATAAGTTGTAAAACCTTTCTGTAAAATACAGTTCAGTCTTTATCTGCTTGTGTGTTCCAGTGATGGAGCAGCAGAAGCCAGTTCTTGAGCTGAAGGACCTGCCTCCCCCTCCTGTCCACCATCCACAGCAGCCCTGCGCCCTCCTTGGAGCACTCACTTGTCCAGAGCCCTTGCACACGCCTCCCATTGCCCTCAGTAATGCACACCGATGTGTGCGACATCAGCACACCTCACCTTTGGAGGCTCAGGGTTCACAAGTGTGTTCCTCTCAACCTGGTGTGAGCCTGAACCCTCAGGTGTCTCAGCCCGGGGTGAGTGCATGCTGGCGCTGCGGGGCTGAGCAGCAGGTAGTCAAGGCTAGCCTGCAGCCCCTCACCCTTTGCTGCCTAGCTCCATTCTGCCCCTCTCTCTCATCTCTCTCTCACTGTGGTGTGGTCTCACCTTGTGTGGCCCCTTCTTTATCCTCTCCACTCTGTTCTCACAAATTAATCTCACCATTCCCTGTGAATGGTCACTGTTGCCGGCTGCTGCACCGGAGTCAGGTGGGTCACTCTGTTTTAACTCCTCTCAATCACAAGGGTGCTGGGGAGGGAGCACCTTAAGATGGACTGGGGCAGCACTTACTGTTCTCTCTCTCTCTCTCTCTCTCTCTCTCTCTCTCTCTCTCTCTCTCTCTCTCTCTCTCTCTCTCTCTCTCTCTCTCTCTCTCCCATCCCCTCCTTCTCATCTCTCTCAGAGTGTGCCCTGGGAGTCGGAGCAGGTGTGGCCAAATATTCTTCCACCCATCCCTGTGTGTAATGGCTGTCACCTGACCCCTGATGGTCTGCTACCACGCACATTTGCACACAAGCACGGTGTGTTGTCACTCCAAATTCGAATGGCCATTATAAATATGTACATAAAATCAAAATACATACTTACATTAACATACATGGTCATGCGGACACGGACACACACACACACACACACACACGTTTTTTTTGTCTGACCTTAACATCTGAAATTTTGAATCACACTACCCTAATTTAGAGAAATGTTTTGTTCAGCGTTGATATAAAAGCTGAGTAGCAAACCGAACTCTCCAGCATGTGCAGCAGTCTCTCTTTCTCTCTCTCTCTCTCTCTCTATCTCTCTCTCTCAATAGAGGGCGCATGTATTCCAGAGGCACCTTCACCAGTCGGTGTTTTCTGGGACATAGAGAACTGTGCTGTGCCCAGTGGAAAGTCGGCAGGTGCGCTAGTGGGGCGAGTGAGAGAGAGGTTTTTCAGAGGGCACAGAGAGGCAGAGTTCATCTGTGTGTGTGACATCAACCAAGAGAACAGAGGAGTAATCCAGGAGCTTAACCACTGCCAGGTGCCTGCGAGCTCTCACTGGAGCACAGAAGAATCAAGGAGCTGTGTAATTCCCTGGTTTGTCTTGTGGAGTATTCTGTTTATCTTATAGACTGTTTCTATTTTTAGGTGACTGTGGCCCACATAAATGCTACAGCTAAGAATGCTGCAGATGATAAGCTACGCCAGTGTTTACGGAGGTTTGCTGAAACACATTCTGCTCCTGCCACGGTCATAGTCATCTCCTGTAGGTGTACACACTCACACTCAAATACATGCATGCATACAGACAGCTAAAGACAGAGATGCTAGAGAAAGCTTCCTGTGAGGCTTGTGTTCCTCTCCCTCCAGTGCTAGAGAAAGCTGTTTACAGTGCGCCATCCTGAGCTCCTTAGAGGCTTGTGCTCCTCTCCCTCCAGTGCTAGAGAAAGCTGTTTACAGTGCAGCACTCTGAGCTCCTGAGAGGCTTGTGTTCCTCTCCCTCCAGTGCTAGAGAAAGCTGTTTACAGTGCAGCACTCTGAGCTCCTGAGAGGCTTGTGTTCCTCTCTCTCCAGTGCTAGAGAAAGCTGTTTACAGTGCAGCACTCTGAGCTCCTGAGAGGCTCGTGCTCCTCTCCCTCCAGTGCTAGAGAAAGCTGTTTACAGTGCAGCATCCTGAGCTCTTGAGAGGCTCGTGCTCCTCTCCTTCCAGTGCTAGAGAAAGCTGTTTACAGTGCAGCATCCTGAGCTCTTGAGAGGCTCGTGCTCCTCTCCCTCCAGTGCAAGAGAAATCTGTTTAAAGCGGGGTTGTCCACTTGAGCCGGGTTGACCATTACATTTTTAGCTGATTTTGTAATTATTTTTTTCTGCTGAAAGTTTCTGCTGAATCGTGTTGTTGCTCATGTGGGGATTAACACCTCACTAACAGCTCTTCTACCGGTTTCAAATCCTGCTTGTTCTTTATGAGGACAGCAGTGCTACGAGCTGATTTAACTCTTGTGTGGTGTTCATATTATTGTAACTCAGGCAGTGTTTAATTTAGTTTTGAACTCCGTAAGCTTAACTGAGCTCTGCACAACATCTGGGAGTTTGTTCCAGAGCTAGTGACTTCCCCAGCTAAAAGAATATACAAACTTAAGATCCATCGATGAAAATTTCACCAGACAGCACCTGAAAGAACAAAACAAAACAGAAACTAACAAATGAAAAACAATGGTTAGAAAAATTGTTAGACAACAAACAGGTGATCAGCATCAGCTGCAGGATGAGAGATAAATGATGAGGAGAGGTTAGAGAGGAACATTGAACCGCATTGTTTTTTCAACAGTTTGTATGTTTGTAGTGCTCAGACACCATATCTGTTTTGACTGATACCAAGAGCCAATTATTCAAAGGCTAGATTAAACGAATATGTTTAATTTAGTTTTGATGTCTGTGAGCGTAGCAGAGCTCCGGACAACATCCGGGAGTTTGTTCCAGAGCTTCAGAACTATATATGAGAACGCTCTTCCCCCTCTGGTGGATTTACTAATCTGTGGAATAATCAATAGAGAGCGAGCTGGAATATATTGTGATAGGAGAATGCTCTGGTAGGCCGGAGTCAAGCCATTCAGTGCCTCAAAGGCAAGTAGCAGTATCTTATGGTCAATGCTATGTTTTACAGAAAGCCATAGAAGCTGGTGTATAATGTGATTCTTTGTTCTTGTGAAAACTCTAGCTGCTGTGTTCTGTACTAACTAATTTATGTAGTGTGGTGGCTGAGCAGCCTGCTAACACCGCATTACAATAATCTATTCTGTAGCTCATGGAAACATGAACTAAGTTTTCTGCATCTACAATAGACAGCATGTTAGTAATTTGTTGTTCATGAACGATTCGTTCTTTTTAAACGACTCCTTAGGAAGGAGTCATGTTGGAGAGGGTCTCGTTCAATGGCACATGCCCAACATCCTTCTAGTTTTCCGAGCGTAACCTGCTCATCATTAATGACAAACAGACCCAGAAGACTCGAAAAAGATCTAATATTTTCTGTTTCTGTTTCCGGAGCAATCATGAGCCAGAAACCTAAAAGATTAGTTTTCTTTGTTCGAGTACTCCAGGTTCTTTTCGTTCTTTTCTGATTCCAGGTCAAACTGCCTTTGCTTAGTATTAAGGAGCGTCACGTGACAGAAGAACTAAACGACCCGGAGGACTCGGGACAAGAACGAATCTTTTAGGTTTCCGGCTCATTTTGTGTTGGTAAATATTAGGGAATGGTCATGTGACAAAAGGACATGGGCCGGGCAGCTCTCCTGAGATTTAAACCTAAAGACAGATCAGAGCTGAGGTGAATCAAACTGAAAAAATCCAGGTAGATTTTTTTGTCTTCTAGCATTATCGTTTTGTCTAATTTGTAGTGTGATTCACATTTGTGTGTATACTAAATGTGTTAGGGAAGAAACACACAACATTTTATTGGTATTTTACTCAAATGAATGAAATGACTTGGAAAAAAGATTTGTTCATTTTGCCGAAAGGGACTCAAAGATCCAAGTGCTGCACACTCCATACTTTAGCAATGTTCCTGAGGTGAAAGAAGGCGGTCTTAGTAACATAAGAGATATGGTTCTTAAACGTCAGTTCACTATCTATAATATTGCCAAGATTTTTAACTGTAGTGGAAAAATTTACAGTGTGTCCCCCAGCTCTATATTTAAAACAGAGAGATTCTTAATTATTTTTTAGAGCCAATAAGTAATATTTCTGTTTTATCCGGATTTAGCATCAAGACATTTTCATTCATCCAGTCATTGATTTCAGCGACACATTCTGAGATCTTATTTAGCTTTAAAGTGTCGTTAGGTTTTGCTGAGATATAGAGCTGGGTGTCACCTGCATAGCGAAGGAAACTAACCCCATGTCTTCTAATAATTTTGCCAAGAGGCAGCATTTACATTGAGAATAGAATTGAGTGTCTGATGAGTCTCCATTTGCATGAACAAACTGACTCCGGTCAGAGAGGAAGGAGTTAAACCATCTTAGATCCTGGTTCTGGATACCTGCATCGTTCTCTAGTCTCTCGAGGAGAATCCTGTGATCTATCGTATCGAAGGCTGCAATGAGATCTAGCAGAACTAGAAGAGAGATATTCTCTTGATCCCAATCAAGTAACAGATCGTTTGAGATTTTAACCAGCGCAGTCTCTGTGCTGTGATGCGCTCTGAATCAAGATTGAAGATCTTCATAACAGTTGCTCTTCTGTAAGAAGGAGCTGAGCTGTGCTATTTCAACTTTCTCTAATATTTTTTGAGAAAAACGGAAGGTTAGAGATTGGCCTATAGTTGGATAACAATATTATCCAGGTGCGTTTTCTTGATTAGTGGTTTAATTAATGCATTTTTGAGCTGTTTTGGAATCATAACCTAGTGACCTAGCACAAAACCACAAACATGTCTTCTCAGCTATTTCCTTGTCCATACACATTTTTATTTTTAATAGTTTCTTCACAAAAAATTGCACACATTGCCATGACAGCTCATTTGTCTTGTGAGAATTCTCAGGTGACAGGAGACACATCTTATCTTTATCTTTATCTTTTACTTCTGTGGTTTTAGTTTTATGGTTGTTTTTGGACCCTTCAGTTGTTAGTTTGAAAGATGCACAGTGTGCTCAGTCAAGTCACATCTGAGTTTCAGCTTGTAAAGTGGGAGAACATAAATCGTGTGCTTTGAGGTTGCAGTGTAAGCAAGAGCTGAACCAAGCAACTGAAAAAATGGCAGTTTCTGCCTGGCATTATGGACTTTAGAACCTTACGTTTGAGATGTAGACATACTCTATTCATGCTCAGTGTTGTCTTTATCCCTCTGCAGCGGATGTGAACTTTGCTGGTGAGCTGAGTGACTTGCGCCACCGACATGGTTTCAGAGTGATTCTGGTGCACCGAAGCCAGGCCTCGTCCGCACTTCTCCAGCACGCTCACTTGAAAGTTAGTTTTGAAGAGCTGACGAGTGAGCTTCCCCCAGGAGTCAGCCTGACCTCGCAGGTACATATAACTAAATGCGCTGATTCTTTCCTAGTTGGCACACACCAAAAGCACCTCTTTGGAGGGCGTATCAGAGAGTTTGGTTTTTGCTTCCTTGCATGTCCATTTCACTCCTAAAGATCCATCAAGTTTTGTGACAGTTTTTAATAGATAAAGTTAAGTTCGAATGAAAGGTTCGTATTTTGATTTTGGAGGTCTCCAACAACTGTTAAGTATACATATAAGGTAAAAAAGCATCATCGTTCTTTAACAGTATACATGCATTTTACCAGTTTTTGCATGGACTAGGGATGTTACGGTACCAAAATTTCAGTATTCGACGCCGGTGAAGTCCATGGTTCTGATGCCAAACTAAAACACAAAAACATGAATTGAACAAACCACTTTTAATAATACAGCTGAATATTAATAAACATGATTGAATAACTCACTGTAATTTATAAGATTTATGTTATAAATAAAATAAAACATACCGAGACTGAACAGATTTTTATTACTATATATTTTTATTGTTATTCTTATTAAAAGCAAAGCATTGTAGTAAACATTTGTTATAACTTTTCAGTAAATGTAAAACCTCAGCTTTTATAGTAACTGTATATAAGATATATTATATTAAGTGTATAGGATATCACTGTTACAAAGATGGAAAAACTAGTGTTACAAAGAAGGATTTGTTAAATAACATGATTTAAAAACGTTTTTTATAGCAAATTAACCATTTTTTTTGTTAATATCAAAATTAAAAGTTGTTTTACATTGATTAATTCACTCACTGTAACTTGATGCAAGATAATACAAGTTAATGAATGGTTTCTTATTGATGTCAAACTGAGCTTATGCTTCATAGCCTAATGCTGCTTTTCTGACAAAGTATTATAAGGGACATAAACTTTACCCATACAATAAATGCATTCTATAACACACACATTTTGTTTGGACACATGGGTCATTTAAAGCCTCAGGTGTATGAAAATATTAACCCCATCATCCTTTTAACCCTAAATACCACCATAGACTTTAAATCTGACACGAGTATGTTTCTTTAACTATTATTGACAATCTGATGTTAATACAATGTTTTTGGTGTTATTTTATACTCATTTGTCTTTCTTATTTTATGTTCACATTCTTTGAAATTACCATAGTTGAGAGTAAAATATTTTAGCAGATAAAGAGGTTGAGGATAAAAGAATTACCGAAATACTGTGTTGCAACTAAAGCGGAGATTTCATTCAGGCTCAGTCTGCATCAGCTGTTAGTGAGCGAGTGCATGGAGCAGCTGAAACTAGAACCTGATTGAATAGTTTGTTACATCTTCACTTTTTTATCATTGGGTGTAATTTATATTCCTTCCTTCCTCCTTACCAAAAATCACGGATTTCTTTATTTACAGCATGTTTCATTAGTGGCTGACTGAAATGAGCGTGCGAGATTGTAAAGTGCGCAAGCACACCTGCGTCTGACATTGAAGTACATGCACGCACATGAGAAACAGCAGCTTTTTATATCTGTGTTTTCATTCTTTTATTTCACATGTGTTTCTAATGTGCTCAATCAGTGTATTTTTTTATGTCAGTCGCCATGTCAACATTCAGTCTTGACGTTTTAAAGCACCATAAGTTTCACTCTTGCTGCTTTTTCACTGCACAAAAATGTCCACCATCTCTAGGCTAAATGAAAACATAGCTTTACAGAAGAATGTAAGACTTGCCCGCTTTGGCATTTGGCAAGTACCACCAGCGATACGCGTACCACAGTTTGAGAAACACTGTTCTATTTGATAAACTTTCTGAAAATGCATGAACCATCATCAGTGAGCTTCACTTCAAATTCACCTGATTCATCAACAAAGAACAGTCTGATAAAGAGTTTATAACCAGGGTGCCTCTGTCACTGAGTGCTTTTTCACCTGTCCCATGTTAATTGATTTGGAGGTCCACACAGTTAGTTTTAATACATTATATATTTAATACACCAGGCTTAAATACTTTAATGAAATACTCAATGTAAACTCTTCATACATCAAGCAGAGCACACACCACATGGCTTTTATAACCCTATAATGAAATCTGGTTTCAGCACACACACAGACTAATCTCTTGAACATGTACACACTACAACAGTTAGTCATGTGGAACACACACTACAGGGATGTTATTAGCATTACACGCTATTGTGCAAAGCTTGCGCATCAAAAAGTAAATTTTGCGACCATATCTTGTCTTTGCATTTTACACAAGTACATCAATAACAAAATAAATAATTCATAAAATAGTGCGGTGATATTAGAAATCATACAGTGTAAGAGAAGCCCGTGTGGTTTACCTGTAAACATGCCACTGAGGAGCCTTTTTCCTCTGGTTTCTGTTTTATTCTGTGGATTTAAACTGTCAGATGTTTATCACACATATAAGGTGCTGTTACATCCCAGATGGCCGTTGCCTGTTGATTATCTTATAAAACAATAACACATGTTTAAAGCGCCAACGTAGAGTCTGTGTTTGCTCAAATTGGACTAACTTGAGCGTGCAGGTCAGTAGGGGAATGTCGAAAGCTCGTCTGTGGGAGTGACCAGCGCCAACCGCATGTTTTTGCTGGCCAAAAGACGTTGTTTTTGAGAATTAGTGTATTTTGAACGTTATTAACAGTTCAGCGCTAGTAAATAAACTTGACCTGACTAGGTGTAAAAAAAAATAACTAATGATCAGAATAATTATATTTATGACAAAGAATTGGTATATTCCATTACAAGGTCTAGAAAGATAATTAATTAGAGATATCTTAAATATATTCACAGAGAAAATATTAAATAGCTTGATGTACTGCGAGCAATGTTTTTTCAACCATACATTAAGACCCGGACATGAGTCCTGCCAAAGCAGAGAAGGTGTAATACTTGCGTGAGGAACAGTGAAGGAGAGTCAGGTTATTGTATAAGATCAGTTTATTAATAAATACTGTTTTGGACCACTCCTTTTAAAAGAAATCTGAAGTGAGGAGTGTTTATCCCCAGCCTGTCAAACACAAAACTTTTTTTACTTTACACCCTCAAAAACTTGGTCTTGTTTAATAATTTTGTAGAAATTACCTGATGAATTACACTCACCTAAAAGACTATTAGGCATACCTGTCCAATATCTCTTTAATGCAATTATCTAATCAACCAATCACATGCCGGTTGCTTCAATGCATTTAAGGCTGTGTTCCTGGTCAAGACAATCTCCTGAACTCCAAACTGAATGTCAGAATGGGAAAAAAAGGTGATTTAAGCCATTTTGAGAGTGGCATGGTGCCAGATCGTTTTAATGCCACGGCCTACCTGAGCATTGTTTCTGACCATGTCCACCCTTTATGACCACCGTGTACCCATCCTCTGATGTCTACTTCAAGCAGGAGAATGCTCCATGTCACAAAGCTCAAATCATTTCAAATTGGTGTTTTGAACATGACAATGAGTTCTCTAAACTGAAATAGCCCCCACCGTCCCCAGATCTCAACCCAATAGAGCATCTTTGGGATGTGGTGGAACGGGAGCTTCGTGCCCTGAATGTCCGTCCCACAAATCTCCATCAACTGCAAGATGCTCTCCTCTCAATATGGGCCAACATTTCTAAAGAATGCTTTCAGCACCTTATTGAATTAATGCCATGTAGAATTAAGGCAGCTCTGAAGGTGAAAGGGGGTCAATCACCGTATTAGTCTGGTGTTCCTAATAATCCTTTAAGTGAGTGTATAATTACTCAACATTAACATCTTCACACCTTTCAAGCTCACTTATTGTTTTATATTAGTTGTTTTTTTTAATGTTATTTTTATTAATGTGAATCGACAAGCTGATTGGATGAATAAATCTTAAAGGATACTTAATAAGCCAATGAAATTTCCTACAGAGTCTTGTGTAAAAAATGTTAAAGAAAGCAAGGAGATTTCCAAAGAGTGATGTAGATGACACCCTGTCACACGTGATGCATAAATCCCAGTACCAATCAGCAAAGTAAAACTAAAGGTTTTGATGCTTTTTATTTGTATTTAGTAATGGATAAACCTTAAAATAAAAAATGAAAACTACAGTCTTAGTGTACTTTAGCTCAAAAATGTTAGGCTTTTTGCTCAAAATCTATAGTCAAACATTTAGTTCTGCATGTTTTGTAGCCTGTATTTTAATTTCTGTATATTTTAACTACATTTGATATTTTTCTGTAATATTAAGACTCTTTATATGTATTGTTCTTTTGTTTTTGATGTGTTACTACTGTTGTAAAGATTAACAGTTGAGCTGTAACGCACTGCCTACTCTACAGTACAATGTGTCTTAAACATTACATATTATGTGCTGCAGGGCTACACAATGTTGTCGACATACAATCTGTGTGTGTGTTTGCCTTTGTGTTCTCCTCAGTCAGGGGTCAGTCTTCTGTGTGTAGACCGCCTACCCCATCCTCGGAGCTCCAGGGCTGTGGCTCAGGCATTGCGTCGTCTTTCCAGCAGCTGTGGAGGCAAGCTGGTTTGTCAGTCTGAAACATCTGCTCTGCTGCGGTTTACCAGTAAAGAGGCGGCAGAACGAGCACGCAGGCGCATGGATCGCCAGGAGGTGCTGGGTCGTCGTGTTCGGGTTGCGCACTGCCCCACTGGCTGTAAACAGAACCACTTTACTCTTTACCATCCTCAAAATGAACAGGGCCAGGCCCCTCAGCCTCTCAGCAGGGCTCAGTCAACCCCGAACACTATTAGTCGTGAAGGAGCAGACTCCACCTCTCCTGACTTGCCAGAGCAAAGCCAAGCAGCCAGCTCTGTGTTCAGTTACCGAGCTATCCACCGAAACCAGCCTCCATCCACAGTGTTCTTTCCTGTGGAGCCGCCACTTTCCCCAAATCCAAGAAACAACCATGAGACTTCACACTGGGCCAACAGCGCAAGCCACACCCCCTCATGCAGCCCTGTGATAAAGACCCCCCTCCAGGTCAGCTGTGACCCGCCTACCTCAGCCGCCTTCTTCATAATCCATTTACAACTTCTGTTCTCCTGCATTCCTGCATGAACATCATCATTAACTTGTGTTTTAGCTTTAGCTGTGGCTGGCCGCTTCCTGCTCCTCTGCTTGACTGCCTCTGTCTCCATCTGACGAACACACATACTCTGGCTCCCTCATCTACCCTCTGCTATTGTCTGTGTTTGGTTCATGAGCCCCCACATGTCACTACGATCTCCTTGTCGCTGTTTCTGAATTTCTACGTCTGGTCCTGTACTTAAGTTATGTTTGTGTGTTTGCAGCAGACTGTGTGTGATGTCACTCAAACAGGCCCTGGCTTAAGTCAGAGGAATGCACTCCTGTCCACATCCGGGAAACAAGCAGAAATGCTGCCACCACGCAGCTACAGGTGACCTTATGCATGTCTCAGTTCTATTGCTGATCATTTCTCCTGTGGTTGTGCTACAAATATGCTTATGTGTCTTCTTTAGACGAGACCCTTCACAGTTCTTCCAGGTTAGCTCTCCCTCTGCCTTCAGCAAACTTGGCCTCCAGGAGAGCTTTCGCCCCATGATGGTGCCTCAGAGCTCCTGGTCCTCCGTGTGAGTGAGCACACATTGAAACCACCTCGAACGTGTTTACGTCTTTCATCACTTTTTTCATTGTTTTCACTTCAGGAGTGTGTCACCTCCCTGTCCACCCGTAGACTGTTTCAGTGGTGGAGTGGAGCTGCAGATCTCAAACCTGGATGACAGGTTGAACCGCAGAGAGCTGCAGCAAATCCTGAGGGACACCTTTGCCAAGCATGGCCAGGTAAGCCACGCACCATCCTTTGGGGTTTGTATTTTTTTTTCATCTAAAGATGTTTTATTTAACATCTCTCTCATTTTTAAAAATCTGTCCATCTGTTGTTATTGTGTTGTAAATTGCATCATCTCAGAGCGCAGTTATGTAATTGCCTAGTATTGCAAGCATGGTTGCAGAGCAAAGGAGAAGCATACTAGGCTAGCTGTCCGTGTGATGGTCTGGGTGCGGTCAGCGACCTGGGCCCAGGAGAACACCACCCCTTTTGATTTCTGACTATTATTGTAGTTTGAAGAGGTGAAGGTCGTCTTGCGCAAAGTAAGACAAGGTTTAAAGGTGCATTGTGAGTGGCGAAGGGGTGGAAGGAGGGATAACTTGCACAATGTAGATGTTAGCTCTTGGTCATGTATTATACAGTAGATGATGATATGTAGTTTGGTGGGACCATAAGATTGCTTGTCAATTATTAGCCAAGCTCCTCCCGAACTTATGTTAATCAGATAATTAACCTCATAAAGTGTAAAAACATTCGTATTTCTGTCCAGAAACCATTTAAAAAGTTTTTTTTTGTTCCAAGACCATACATCGTAGTTTATTTAATCTATTGTAATTAAAATAATAATAAAAAAAAAAAAACCTGCAATGCCTCGTTGATTACTGTGAACACAGTGTTTATAATTTGTTTGGAGTTCAATGTAATATGCATGGTTGTAATTATTTTCTCATAATAATAATAAAAGAATTACTGGGATGGGTTAAACGCAGAGCACAAATTCCAGGTATAGCTCACTTGACTCACACCATATCTGGCCAACTGGTCTCTTTCACTTCACTTGCACTATTATGGTTCTGTAGCGGTGACACAATACACAACATTCCTGTTTCTAAATTAAACTAAGTTAATTATCGACTCATTTTAATTCAATTTGAGGTTGGTTTTTTTTTTTACAGTGCTGTAAATGTCAATTATTGTTGTATAAAAGCCACATTTTGAGAGTACTTTATTAAAGGCCCATCTCACCTTATCAAATGCTTTTTCCTTATCTAGATTTAATATCAGTGTCTCTAATTTCTTTTGGCAATTGTCTCATCACCTGCAGTGTTTTTCAAATGGGGGATGTAGGTCTCCTGAAGGTTCGCAGCTTCTCTTTGTAAGGCAAGGCAAGTTTATTTGTATAGCACATTTCGTACACAGGGTAATTTAAAATGGTTTACATGGGAAACAAAGATTAAAGAAAGAATAACATCAAGCATAAAAAGGCATATAAAATCAAAGTGATTAAAAACAGAAATAGACATAGATTAAAGATAAAAGAGAGATAAAATAGTTGTTCGTATGTTGGTTCTCAATCGACAAAAGTGCAACTAAACAGGTCTTTAGCCTGGTTTTAAACGTGACTAAAGTGTTGGCACCCGTGATCTCCTGTGGAAGCTGGTTCATCTGTGGGCGGCAGGGTAACTAACGGAGAATTTACCCGGGGTAGATCTAATTTATTTGATCTGAGGGATCTCAGCTCTCTGTTTGGTGTTTGGTCACTGATAATGTCTGTTAGGTAATTAGATGCTAAGTTATGTTTAGATTTATATTCGCGCAGCAGAGCTTTAAAATCTATTCTGAGCAGCCAGTGTAGAGACTTCAGAACTGGAGAAATGTGTTCTGACTTTCTAGTTTTGATTAGAATTGGAGCCGCTGCATTCTGAATGAGCTGGAGCTGTTTAATGGTGTTTGATCGTTGAGAAGAGCGTTACAGGAGTCCAGCCTGCTAGAGATGAAAGCATGAATCAGTTTCTCTAAATCTTGTCTGGAAACAAAGCATCTGATGATGGGATTTTCTATGTGCTTCTGTCCAGTTGCTTCCAGGGCACTTCCATCACTTTCTCTATGAGCATCTCCGGAGGCATGATATAACCCTGATATTGTCATGATATAACCTCTACTCTCCTCTGAAGCCTTCTATGCTCTGTCACAGATTTTGACTAAATTTTTTTTGTCATTTCTGTAGTAATTCACAAACAAAATCATTAAACGAATAAATTCCTCTTCTGAAACCTTCTTGCACCCAATATATTCTTATGCTTTTGGGGGAAATGTCTTTATTACGCTTATCCAACCGGGAACACTTCAACTATGTGGGCCATCGCAAGAGTATTGCAACAGTTTTGAGCTTAATTTCTACCATTTTACTCAAAATTAAATTGAGTTTGACATTGAGTATCTGATAATTATTGTTGTCAAATGATACCCTAACTGTGCTGGCACTGGGAGTCTCAAGCCATGTCAAAAAGCCTTTCTGGTGCTGATGTAGCTTGTGAAATTGTTTATTATCGTCAGAAAAGGGTGTCCCTTAAAACCTAAATTCAACTCTTATTGAATAGAGTCCATGAGTGTGCTTGTATAACCTGGGAAGTATTCTGGCATCATGGTCTGTGCCCTTCTGTCTGCAGGTGAAGAGCGTTGAGCTCATTGGCAACCATGATCAGGTCAAAGCAACTCTGTGCATGAGCTCTCTGTCGCAGGCGGTTGGAGCTGCTGCGTCTTTGCAACAATTCCGTATTGGCAACAGGAGTATCCAGATCACACTCGAAACCCCGCTCACACGCCTTAGGTACTAGCACACAAAACATACATTTTACTGCTTAGATTGCAGAGAGTCCAGTTCACACACACACATCCACCCAGTAAAACAAGTGTGTATTTATTCTCTGCAGCTCTGAGATAGTCAGCATCCTTCAGGATGCACCAACCAACTCGCTGCCTCTCTACAAATTCACAGAGGCCTATGAAAAGAAGTCAGTTTGACACACTCAGGTATGCTGTGTTTGAATACTTAACTGGCCTGTTGAGACTGCATGTTTCATCTTTAGGTTTGGCCGGCGGATACTGCTCAGCGACCTCCAGGGTCTGCCTCAGCTGGTGTGTGTCTGTGAGAGGGCTGGTGGGCGGGTGGTGTGCTTGCTCCGGCAGAGTCCGGTTGGTTCTGCGAGTGTGTGTGTTGAGGAGCATGAGCCAGTTTGCAGGAAACACTGCACACACGACTTCAGGTGATTTTTTTTTTCTGTTGATTGGGGTTTTCAATGTTTCACTGAACTGCTCATGAATTAGGACATATTGGTTGTAGAATTTTCTCCTCATTCTGGTTTGTGAATTTGTGTAATTACTATGGTCCTACCATGTCTTCAAGTATCATGCATTTATAGTTGAATAAATTGACTATATTCTTGAATATTTATACTTAATGTAGCTCCATTTATGGCCTGTGACTCAAATCTAGCTGAAGCTTAAAAATGATAGTTCAGATTCTTTGTATTGAATAAATAAAACAAAACTATATATTTTTACAAAACGAAAATGAATACACAGCAGTTGGGAGAACTTGGGAAGCTAAAACACTAGATTTGGTTTGTGTGCCTTTAAAACACTTGGTTTGGCTGAGTTGGTGTCATAAAATGAACATTGTAATCTTTCTGAAGCTTGTGGAATTTAAACCGTTTAAATTAATTAAAAACTAGTGGTGCTGAAGTGCTTGATTTTTAATCTTAAACTTAAGTGTTGCTTATCAGAACATTTTGGTTCATATAAAGCCAGTAAAACAATTTACTTTACTTTGTCTAAATCTAGTGGTGCTGAAAACCTTTATTGATCCTTGTTTTTAGGCCTGCAGTTGTCAAACAAATTGTTCTGAAGCTCACTGTTCTAAAGTTTATGGAACTGAAACACCTATTTCACTTAGTCTATAGTATACCTGTTAGAAAAATTGTATTTGGCTTTTCTGGAGCTCACAGCTCTGATGTGTTTGATCCAGTTCATTTGAAGCCTGTGGTGAAAAAATTATGAAAAATTATAAATGATTGCCTGAATCTCAAGCTGTAAAAATACTTCAAAAGGTCTGATGCTTGTATAAGCTTGAGTAAAACTTGTGTCAAAGTCAAAAATAAAGCTATTATTTTTTTTATTTTCGGACAAACACATTCGACATTGTGAAGGTTAGCTGGACTTGCAAACGATCTGAAATCAGTGTGCAAAGAGCAAAGTCAGTTTTAGCACATAGAGAACTTGACTCACCACGATAGCATTTTGCAAGTTTTTGCACAGTGTGGTTTACATACAATTAAATTGAGAAATAAGTCACAAAACTATAAATTCACAAATCCAAGACATGATCGCACATACAAATGCAGTTGCGTATAGAAGATACTAATCTGTCAGAGGATGCTAATGTGTCTGTCTTCTGTGTCAATAGTTTCATAATTCTTTTACACTAACTAACACAATCTCAAAAAGACACCTGGACTTGGGTTCTACAGGATTAAATGCTTGATCCTGCACCATTAAAATTCTTGATTAGGATTGTTTGTTTTCTGGTTCGTTTTAGTGAGTGCGAGTTTGATCCAGACTCTGAGTTTGTGCCGTTCATTCAGCTCTCGCTTAGGGAACTCAACACTCAGGTTCATAGTATGCTGCAGTCACATGAGGGTGTTGTTCCACTACTAAGGTAACAATCAATTCATCCTCGGGTTTTAACACCGTTCACTGGCTCTCTACCCAGTTTTTTTCCAGAATTGTTTTTTGAAAAGCTTGCTTATCTGGGGGGTTTGCTCAGTTTTCCAGATTGCTATGCAGCAGAAATCGGACCACTTGCAGTGTGGGAGGAGGGGGACAAGGAGGGGAATGTCCCTCTAGAACACCTAATTACCTGTG
Source organism: Danionella dracula (assembly GCA_900490495.1). Lineage (NCBI taxonomy): Eukaryota > Metazoa > Chordata > Actinopteri > Cypriniformes > Danionidae > Danionella > Danionella dracula. Next base: position 12,604,388 of record UELW01000067.1, read on the forward strand.
TGCCTGGTGTTACTGTAGCAACTGCCCAGAATGGTTTCAAGCTTGTGAAGTGGATCCACAACAAGCCTCCTTCTTCTGAGGCAGGTATGGATTGTAGAACATCCATTGCAGATAGAGATTTTGTGTACATGCAAGTTAATTAGTGCTTCAAATGTTTAGAATGGCTTTTCCCAAACTCCTCTGCATGTTTCCTCAGAAGCATGTGTGTGGCGCTGCAGGACACCAGTGGGCCGACCACAGCTCTTGCGCTTCAGTAGAGAGGTTGTGGAGCTGATGCAATCTCAGCCAGGCTGTGTGATGCCATTGGCTCGCCTCATTCCTGCCTATCATCATCACTTCGCCAAGCAGTGCAGAGTGTCCGAGTATGGGTTCAGCAAACTACTGGACCTGCTGGAGGCAGTTCCACACGTGCTGCAGGTCTCTGGAATCATGTTTAGCAATCCTTGAGATAACTACTCATTCACTGGTCCAAAATGATAATCGATCACATCTGTGATTCTGCAGATCCTGGGTCTAGGCTCCAAACGAGTGCTTACTCTCACACACCGTGCACAGATCAAGCGCTTTACTCAGGACCTACTTAAACTGCTGAAACTCCAGAATGACAGAGAGCTGAAGATTGGGGAGTTCGAGCAGGCCTATAGCAGGTGAGAGGGAGAGAGAACATTTGTTTGCAAGCATGAACTCTTCGTAATGATTTCTGTGTTCAGCTGTTTCTCCAGGGACTGGCGTGTAGTAGACTATGGTGTGTGTGATCTAATGGATCTATTATCAGAGATTCCGGACTCCACTGTCAGGGTCTCTCAGTTGGACCCAGAAGGAAACTTTATCATCTCGCTGCCTCACAGAGGTGAATATATAACCACTCTTCCCTGTTACTGATCCAAAAACATCATCACCTGCCCAGTTATAAACCTCAAACGGAATCACCTAACCTGTTACTAACCCGATCTAACTTTTAACCTTTTCTCCACCTGCCATGTTATAAACTGTAGGCTCTAATCATCCTCACTGTTCACTGTGATTCACTCAACCCCTGTGCACTTTCACTTTTACTGACTCAAGCCCATAATCATCATCTCTATAACACACAAACCCCAATTCACCTGTCTTGTGACTGACTCAACTCTGTACTCCATTCACTTTAATGGGATGGCATACCTGACGTTCCTGCCTACGCGGTGAAATTCCGGATTCCATTCTGATGAGGGTTTAACTGAATTGAACTCTAACCTGCGATGCCAGGTCATGTGACGCAGGTACAAAGTACAGATTGCAGAGTTCAAACCTTGTGTTTACTGAAATCTGGTTTGTAAGCTAGATTTAGATTTATTTTTTAGGACTGCTGTTTATAAGAGAGAAACCTGCTACTGTTTGGACCTAGTATATTTAGAGCTTGATATGTTTTTTTTTTTTTAAACGTTCTACCTGCTGGGTGGGGGTCTACGCTGCCACACGCCCTTACAAAGACATTCGGATCTCAAATGCAATGTGACTGAAGCTTTAAGCCTGATTTATACTTCCTCGTCATCTGTGTACTGTCGCAGACCTCGGGGTGACCCTCCTGCAAAGCTTGACGTGCACCTCTCAAAACTTGTAATTACGTCAAGGCTTCACCGACCTATGGAGACAGTGAGCTCTGTGATTGGGTGAAGCAGAGCAGTCCTCTCTCTTTCAGGGCTTGCACTCTGTGTTAAATGTTGGATCATGATATACAACTTTGGCGATGAAGTAAATAACCTTTGCTATCTGTGCTGACTTTTAGCTAGCTAAAAGTTAGCATGGTCATCACACCACACTGTGATATTGATTAGTTTAGAAGCAGAGCTTTCACAGCAGCAGCGGATGTTTGTAAGAACTTCTATTGAAACGATAAAAAAAAGGTAAATAAAACCTGTCTTTTGTTTGTAGCTGTGTTGTGTTTTGGTTTGCTAGCAGTTGGTATTCTTATCAAACCAGAATTGTAAATTCAGAAATATAAATACTTTGTTTACTAATGGGTGCGCAGCGGAGGTTCCGCAGAGAGCAATTCGTCGAGTTGAGGCAGAAGTAAAAATCAGGCTTTAGACTCCTAAACCCTGATCTGCTATCCTGTCACTTGCACCTGTTACTTATCATGTTGCTCACCAGCTCAAAGCCTTAGTCACCTGCCCTGTGAAGAACCCAAAGCCCTCATCACCTTCTGAATAGCTGAATAGCAGGAAAGGCAGGCTTTCTTATGAAGATGATGATTTGTGAGTGTGCGGAAAAGTATCAGAGCAGTTTTTGATTTGTTGCAACACAGAGCAGGCTTTCTTGCGATCGTAGGAAAAGCAGAGAATCAAGGTAGCCAGATCTAAGTGACTTTTTTTCGTAGCTCAAAGTCGACGTAAAACCTGAATAACACCACCTTAATAAAACCAACCTAATCTACACCGAGTAGAACACTGATGTTGACCATAAAAAAATTGATGCAGCCTGATGGAGCATGACATTATAAACTGTTTTATGTAATAAAATGAAGCAAACATGTAAATCATATTTTTATTTTCCTATATATGTACATACATACATACATACATGCGTACATATGCATCACGTCTGGACTACTCCAATGCTCTCCTAGCAAAACTTCCAGCAAACATGCTCAAACTGTTCAAATCACTGATGCTAACGTACAAAAGTATCTCTAGATCGGCCCCTGTTTACCTCCTGAAGCTCCTGCGCTCCCGCACGCCCGCCGGAAGCTCCCGCACGCCCGCCGGGAGCTCCTGCGCTCCCGCACGCCCGCCGGACGCTCCCGCCCGCCGGAGCTCCTGCGCTCCCGCACGCCCGCCGGGAGCTCCTGCGCTCCCGCACGCCCGCCGGGAGCTCCTGCGCTCCCGCACGCCCGCCGGGAGCTCCTGCGCTCCCGCACGCCCGCCGGGAGCTCCTGCGCTCCCGCACGGCCGCCGGGAGCTCCTGCGCTCCCGCACGGCCGACGGAGCTCCTGCGCTCCCGCACGGCCGCCGGAAGCTCCTGCGCTCCCGCACGGCCGCCGGAAGCTCCTGCGCTCCCCGCACGGCCGCCGGAAGCTCCTGCGCTCCCGCACGGCCGCCGGAAGCTCCTGCGCTCCCGCACGGCCGCACGGAAGCTCCTGCGCTCCCGCACGCCGCCGGAAGCTCCTGCGCCTCCCGCAACGGCCGCCGGAAGCTCCTGCGCTCCCGCCCGGCCGCCGGAAGCTCCTGCGCTCCCGCACGGCCGCCGGAAGCTCCTGCGCTCCCGGCACGGCCGCCGGAAGCTCCTGCGCTCCCGCACGGCCGCCGGAAGCTCCTGCGCTCCCGACACGGCCGCCGGAAGCTCCTGCGCTCCCGCACGGCCGCCGGAAGCTCCTGCGCTTCCCGCACGGCCGCCGAAGCTCCTGCGCTCCCGCACGGCCGACCGGAAGCTCCTGCGCTCCCGCACGGCCGGAAGCTCCTGCGCTCCCGCACGGCCGCCGGGAGCTCCTGCGCTCCCGCACGGCCGCCGGAAGCTCCTGCGCTCCCGCACGGCCGCCGGAAGCTCCTGCGCTCCCGCACGGCCGCCGGAAGCTCCTGCGCTCCCGCACGGCCGCCGGAAGCTCCTGCGCTCCCGCACGGCCGCCGGAAGCTCCCGCACGCCCGCCGGAAGCTCCCGCACGCCCGCCAGAAGCTCGTGTTTCCATTCCACAAAGGCAGAAAATCTCTCAGCAGAACCTTTTCTGCGATAATATATTGTTTAATGTATATATAAATTTTATTAACATATTAAAAAAGGCGCAAATCTAAAATCTAAATATGCTTTAAAATATACATTTCTATATATTTAAAACATTTCTTAACTTTTTTCGACTATTTGCTTGAGTATGTTTATATAAATTTAAGACCTTTATTAATATTTAATGTGCATGTATTTTAATCTGTCTTCGTTACACTTTTATATTTTCATTAAAATTTTAAACAAATGGTTTTATTATTAAAAGCGTCTTAAATTTTGCAGATATTTTCCCTTCCCAAAATAACAAAAACTAGCCCATCTAGGTGGAAAACCACCAGCTTTAAACTAGTGACGTGTTTCTGGAGGGAAGTCTCAACAAAAAAAGTGGAAAACATGTGTATGAACCCCTGCTGCTGATTCTCAGCACACAAAACACAACAATCAAATGGATCTTGCTCTGAGGAGATTGTGTAGAGGAATATAGGATGCTAAGTTTCAAGTTTTCTACTCACACTGGAAATTGAGTGGTGCTCTGTTCATCTAGCTTTGTACTGTTGAATAACTGCTATATTTGTAGTTGAGTTGTGCTGAAAAACTGGCAAATTTTGAAAGACTTAGGAGAGAAGACAGAATCTCCTCCTCCATACTTTGCATACGATCTTAGAAGATATTATGTAGCAGATCAAAACTGCAATGTTTAAGAACATCTGTGTATCCCGATATGAGATGACCGCAGTCACCTTCTCTTCTCACCAACCCAAAGCTTTAGCTACCTCCCCTGTGAGGCTATGGTTGAATCAATGCACTTACCAGATGCTCTGTTACCATCCCAAACATCTAGCACTCTACATCATTATAAACTCAGTCACCTTCCCTAAGCCACCTAACCAAAGCCTTGACCTCCTACCTTGTCATCACTCTTATTACACGAACATTATCCACCAAATGGTTGGCCGCCGATGTCAAATGTTTGTAAAATGCAAGATCTTAATGTACTTGAGAGAGTAATCATTGAATTCTCTGTATTAGATCGCTCGGCAGAAGAGTGTGAGCGCACTCGTCACTTTGCTCGGGAGGTGGTTGAGCTACTCCGTCTCCAGCCTCGGTTTCGCATGAACTTTAGCAGCTTCATACCAGCATACCACCATCACTATAGCCGGCAGTGCAAGCTTGCTCACTACGGCTTCAGCAAACTGATGGAGCTGTTCCAGGCCATTCCAGAGGTCCTGCAGGTACAAGAAAAAGTCTGTCTAATGTCATGCTATATGTTGTTTTCTCTTTGTCTGTAACCATTTTAAATAAGTCCATAGATTTGTTTTCCAACTCCTCTAATAGAGCGGTTTTTAAATCTGTTACTTAAGACTTCTTAACCTTATTAAAATAAGGATGACTCCAAAAGACTCATGACTTACCACTTTAGCCTTATAATTAGCCTATAGCAGATAAAGATTTATTTGCCAATTGTAAAAAGCAAATCATGGACATAAACTAAGACTTGAGCAAAACATTTTGCAAACAATTTGCACTTCCTTTAACACTCAGGATGTCTGTGCACAAATGTGAAGCCTATCAATTTGACTGGGTGTTGTGCATTTGTATAGTTTAATACACTTCTAAAATGTTGAAATGACTCAGGCTTGTGTAAAATTTCCACGACACCATCCAATCCTCACATTGTTTAATGCTAATTCTGCATAACATCTGCATGTAGATTAAGCCCTGGTGCTTTTTGGCTGACTTAAGGGTTTATTTGTGTGTCTCCCTCAGGTCCTGGAGTCTGGTGAGGAGCGTGTCTTGGCCCTCTCTCAGCTGGAATGTGTGAAAGCTCTGGCATCTCAGCTGGTGAAGCTCTTGCGCTCTCACACACACTCCTCCCTCCTGCTGGAGCAGGTCTTGGGCGAGTACAGCCACACCTTCGGATTCGCCCTGCGTCTGCAGGATTATGATGCCCATACTCTTCCAGATCTTCTGCGCAAGCTCCGGCACGTAGTTAAGGTACAGGCATGTGGCTAAAAAACTAAAAGATTTTTTTCTCAAGTCATCCACTTGAAGCATCACATCGTTGGTGGGATTAAGTAGCTTTCTCAAAACTGGACTGATTTTTGAACATTGACAAACACTGGATTATTTGACCATGTTTTAATACTTTTATAATCAATTTCATCCATATTTTAGTTTTATTTTACAATTTTACTTAACTCTGTCTCTAACACACCACAGCTTGTTATTTTCTGAATGTGGTTGCTGAACAGTTTTTTAGTTAAAACAGAAAGTTAAAATAGTCTTTGCAGTGAAAAAGTCTCAACATAATTTGGTGTTTGGAGAAACTTCTCACTCCTTATCTGATGCAGTTGAAGCATAAGAGTGGGCTTGAGCTGTAGCTGATTCTGATCATCTGTTTGTTGTCTGTGTTAACATTTTTAAGCATTATTTTGTTTGTTAGTTTCTGTTTTGTCTGTTTTGTTTTGGGGTTTTTTAGGTGCTGTCCGGTGAACTTTTTGTCGATGGATATTAAGTTTGTATGTTCTTTATGCTGGGGAGGTGACTAGCACCTGCCTCAGTCAGCGAGGCTCCCAGAGGCCTCACAGAGGGAATTCTTATTTACCCTAACAGATCCACTTTGTGAAGCTGCTTTGAAATCCTTTGCTAAAAAAGCCCCATATAAAACATCGATTGATTGACACCACTACAGGGAAGATTGCACAGTCCACTGGAGCGAGCCTTTTGTCTTGCACCTCCAGCCTTAAGTGTGCACACGCAACTGTGGGAAAGCTGCTCTTGCAGATCAAGTTTCCTGTAGTGATACCCATTATAACTCATCATTATAACTCATCATTATAACTCATCAATATAACTCATCATTATAACTCATCAATATGCAGGTGTGATGAAATTACCCTGTTGAGACATTTGACGTAATCTTTACCAGTTCCTAAACCGTACTCTTAAGGTACTTAAACATTATCAATAATTATCTACACTACCGTTCAAGAGTTTTGTGTCACCCAGACAATTTTACGTTTTCAGATAAGTCACCCTGACTTTGACTAAAAAAATGAATAAGAAATATAGTCAACATTAACGAGTACAAATACATGTAACATTTATTTGAAATAATATTTGTTTTTCCCTGTACACTTTGTTTTCATCAAAGAGTGCTGCATTTGTAGCAATTACAGCATTGTGGACCTTTGGCATTGTAGCTGTTAATTTTTTGAGAAATTTACCCAGCGCCACTCTTGCCAACAGAAAAGTCGCTATAGGCTGGCCTAAAAGTCGCTAGATTATGTCATTGCCTAATTTGCATAAAAAACACATACATTCCCCACCCCCCAGTGTGTTTTTATCAATGCCAAACATAAGAGTATAGTGTTTCATGTAATTAAATTAACACATATGGCGTTATATAACAAACGTGTAATGCTTAATATAATTAAATAATGAGAATGGAATAACATTTTGCTGTTGTTTGAAAATGAAAGGTAAGTTCTGTGATTTTAAACTAGCGTTAATCATGTCTTTAGATGGATGTTGTGTGAGGGAGGAAAATGTCACACAGGCAAAGAATACTCTTGTGCAAATATGTAAACAAAACATTTTATAGTACATGGTTTTTGTAATAAAGACCCACAATCTCAAAACCTTGGGGGGAACTGAGAATTGTGATAATTGTGGAGGAAACAATAAAACATGTAATACTTAAATGTAAAACATATGAAATGGAAAGAAAATTAATTATGAAAGAGATTAGGGAAATAATAACAGAGCCTTTAACAATTATCAAAATACCAATAGAAACAAAAACGTATGAGGCTATACTTTTATTTCCTAAAAAGACAAAGAATAATCTTAATATATAAATTAGTAATAGGAAAGATTAATTTCTCTCCTTCATATATAGTTGATTGCACAAGGGTTTTCTAATAATCCATTACCCTTCTGCCACAATGAGCGCAAACATGGTACCATTAGAACACTGAAGTGAAATAGGCCTCTCTACGCCTATGTAGATATTGCAACAAAAACCAGACGTTTGCAGCTAGAATAGTCATTTACACATTTTACTCATTTAATGATCATACACGTTAACAATGCACAGAGTGTATTTCTGATTAGTTTAAAGTTATCTTTGTTGAAAAGAAAATGTTTTTCTTAAAAAAAAAAATTGACGTTTTTACGTGAACGGTAGTGTATATCCTACAGGAACATTTTATATCACATTTATGTGTATAAATTCACAAAGAGGGATTAAACTATGACATGAGGAATGTTTTGTTGTATTTTTACACTGAAAATGTCATTGATTGCTTTCTTCCCTTTCTCATCATTACTAGCTTTAAAAAATATGTTTCATATTTGTAGTTGAAGATTTAAGTTTCATTAATAAGGAGAAATAGGTTGAGTTTTAAAGAAGTTAAAAGAGGGATAAAATATATTTAACATTTCAGGGACCTAAATAAATAAACACAAAGTATTTAATTTTTCAAATATAAAGTCTGAACAAGATTTTCATTGGCTATAAAGTTCTGAGGAAATCCTGTCACCAAAACAACCTGCTATTCTGGATCAATTTGTCCAGACTAAAGCTGTAAAAACAGCAATTTACAGCAGGTCCAAGATCACCTCGGTTGAAGTAGATGTGGCTGTTATGTGCTGCGCCCAACATTTTTTTAAATATCTGCATCTCTGGTGTAGCCTTGTGCACACAAGTGCCAATGCTTTGTGAATGTGGTTGCACTGTTCATTGCTGCTTTTCAGCTGCTTGTAAAAACCTCTTACAGCTGTCATGCAGAACACCTCTTCACACTACTGTAAAAGAACACAAAACAGTTTGCAGCACAAGAGGAGACTAAGGAGTTGATGATGCTTGTACACACATACATTTGAGAGGTTCCTGTCTGGGCCTCGTACATAGCTTTTCCTTCCATGCTTCCATTGCGAATATAATGCACAGTCACAGTAACATTGTGTTCCTGTGCTAAACTAGAACAGCCATCACAAGTAATGGTGTCCTATTTTGCCCTGGCCAACTCCCGGATTACGTTCTCTTTTTCCACAGAATACCTGCAGGTTTTAGGGTGTTGCGTAGTTCATACCTAGATGGCGGTTGATGAAGTTCTTTGAGGCACTGTAGAAATCAAACAACACAAGCATGTTCATTTGGAATTTGACAAAATACTAAAAGCTTTTACACAGGTTTAAATTAACTAGTGGTACATGTACTTTTTCATAATATTGTACATGAACCATGGAGACTCCACTGTGCTAAATGGTCGGGAGAGGTGCTCCACCTTCTTTTTAGGCCATTTGACTTTCTTTGCTAAGGTGAACGGCATCACAGCTTTGCCTGGAAAGTTCTCAAAATATACAAGTACCAAAATGTTTGGTTTGTTTTAACATATTTTCCCTTGCTGTTAAACTCTTCTAATATCACGAACATCACTGGATCACTTCCTTCTAACAGTAGGCAAAAAAAAGAAATAGTTCATTATAATTTATTACAGCGTGGTAAGTGTAAAACAAGAACATTTTAGAAGCGACTTTGACATTACAAGTCATCCTCTTCACATATGTTCACACAAACAGTGCATCTTGAAAATAATGAAAATACATCGGTTGTTCCTTAGCTTAATAAACAGCATTTCACTCTAACGTTAGCTGAGAAGTTAAGGAATTAACATGCATCAGTCATGAACAAATGCTGCTGTTCTCATGCCCAACCTCCACCCTCCCCTCCAAACCTGCTGGCCTTGGAGCTTCAGCGCTTGGACTTGGCGTAAGCGTGATGGAGGGCGTTGCGCTTGGCATGGGGTCACAGAGACTGTGTATAACACTGCACGTTTCACTTTTATATATATTCCTGCATTTCTCAAATGTCTAATATCCCCCATTTAGAACGATTCACTTTTTGCATGTTGACCTATTGTATGTACTCCACTGCTAGTTACAGCAAACAATAGAGGACGCAAATTCACAGCAACATATTCTTTAGAATCAAATTGAGTTGCTGAAATGCACATTATGATTCAGTCTGGGTACTACTGTTATCATTAGATCCAGTTACCTGCCGGTACTAAGACTCTGTACTCAATCATACATGTTTTAATTGAATGCCTGAGCAAGAAACTTCTTCATTTTTAGGTAAATTTTTTTTGTTTTAAAGTTTGTGGCAGACTTCTCATCATCATGTTGTGAAAGAGGATCATTTTTGCTCTCAACGATCATGCTCAATCAAATCTTGTTCTGCTTGAAACTGTACTAATCAACCTCAGGGTTTCAGGTAGAGCTACAAAAGATATGTTTTTCTCCTGTAAATCACTTCTGAACATTTGCAGTCTCTTGTCTGTTCGTCATGACAGCAGCTAAATCCTGATCCCCGCAGCTTCAAACAGACCAACGGAAGGAGGCTGTGTCATGTCATCCATGTTTGTTACAGTTTGTTTTGAGCAGCCTGTGCAATATGAAGCTTGTAAGAGATCATTAAGTTTTGTTTTGTGCTATTAGTTTATCCAAGTCAGTAGGGGGCAGCCTTCCTTCCTTGTATGGGGAAATAGATGGGTCACATGTTTTAGAACTTTAGCCTGAAGTTGACAACACATGGTTCATGGACAGTTTGAACACTTCAACAAACTGAGAAGCGCAGCATGTTCAAGGGCTTTCCTTTAGCTCCTAGCTGGAAAGGACACAAGGGAATGCTGGAACATATCTCTGTTGTGTTTTGTTGTTTTGCAATGTTTTGAATAACTGTGTTTGGCTTGTTAGCATGTTTGCTCACTTAAATAATTAATTATTATTGTTTGTTGTTTATTTAGGTGCTTGTATTTATTTCATATGCAAATTTGATGTAATGTTTGATTTGGCTGTTATTTTTGTTGTTGTTTCCACCTAGCTCTTGCGTATCAGAAGATACCAGAAAGGGATGGGTATACACTGAGATTTGAATCTATTACATTTAGTGTTTTGTTAAAGAAGAAACTGAGTTTGTTCACTTGTTTTTTTCTAGTGTCAGCCGGGACTTTAAGTTATTGTATATACTTCCTATAGGGTTATGCTATGACAGACGGAGGAAGTACTCCTGCAAAACTGCTCACATTTCAAGTCTGAGCCCTTTTAAAGTAGTGAAGTTTGAGCCTAACCTGGTCTTTGAGAGAGAGGTCGTGAGCTCTAAAGAGAAAAGCTTTAGTGTGTTCGTTAGGATAGTAAAGGCAAAGAGCTTGCAGAAAATTATGAAATGCAAGCAAGAGTTGACCAAAAATGCAACAGTTCAGCCGATCCGTCAATCCATAACAAATATTTTAGTCCAGTGAACTTGGGGTTTCCAGTTTAATAGTGTAACTCAACTCCTTTTGCCTTTGTTTTCCATCCTCTCCTCTGCAGGTTGTAGACTCTCCAGAAGGGAAACAGGTGCAGCTCATCAACAGAAAGTCCCTCCGTGCCCTAACCTCTCAGCTCTTGGTGCTGATGATGTCACTTCCAGCGGAGCGAGACCACCTGACCTTGGAGGAGCTGAGTGAGGGATTTAATCAGAACTTTGGGGCAACACTGGACCCCTGCGAGTATGGTTTCATTAATTTGGAGGAGCTGCTGAGGAGTCTTCCTTACCTCATACAGGTGAGGGAGAGAATGTACCCAAGTGAAGATCTATCAGTTTAACAGGATGTATTGAAAGTAGATGAACCAAACCCAAGTGATTTATCCGATGGATGTTTATTCTTAAATGAAGCAACGATTGTAATAGATTTATATAAAATTTATCAGTTGATCAATTAAATTAATCGTTTCAGCCCTTGGAATTAGGCTCAATCTATAGCCCTGTTTTTGATGTTTTTTTAGGTGGTAACTTTTTAAGCATTTTGGAATCCATTGAGCTGTTCTCCTGATTGACTGAGAACAAAACAATATTAATTTCACACAAGGTCACGGTTATGCCTTGCCCAGTGAGACCTGATCGAAGATAGACTCAGACATGTTCTGAAACCGTCAGGTTCTTACCCTTACTTCCGGTTCCCTCTGGCTGCATTCAGACTGCAGCCCAAAGTGACAGAGCTGGGGTTTTTTCCCATATTGGACCTGTGTCTGATCTATTTTTTTTATTAACAGCTCAATTCTGATTTAATTTTTTCTTTCTGGCCCAAGTGGCTTTTATATGTAGTCTTGAATTTTGCTCCAAATGTGATTTTTTTTTTTCCAAGGCTGAACACTCTAGTCACATTTATCTGGGTTTTAACTTAAACACTGTTTCTCACAATTGCAAGTTGCTGGACAAGATGTTCTTTTGTGTGGATCAAGTTTTTTTATCTACCCACTCTTGTATAAACGGGCTTTTAAAAATAGCTGGGTTTGTGTAGACATGGTCTTAGTGTAACCCTAGCTTACACTTTTCGTCTTTCCTGGCTTGCTGCAATGTTGCACTATAACAGTGCATTCTTATGACCACAGCATGTCAATTTCTGCACAGAATCAGGAGTAATACATTTCAGATCGGCAAATGTTTTTGTTATTCAGCTCTCAGAGGATACAAACGCTAGCCTGACACGACTCTACCAGTTCGCCAGAATGGTCCGTGGCCTCTTGCACACCTACCACTACAACCAGATCCTCCTGAGTGAGTTCCAGAGCGCCTTTAGCAAACACACAGGCGAGGAGCTGCGAGCAGATATGTATGGCTACAGCAGTGTGGAGGAGCTGCTGAGCGCTGTTCCTCAGGTCTTTCTCTCTCAACTTTGCCAGAAGAACTCTCACCTTCTAAGCTGTGTTTCACTTGTTTTTTTTGCATTGAGCAGGTGGTCTGGATCAAAGGACATGGCCACAAGAAGATAATTGTCCTTAAGAACGAGATGAGAGGTGATACAAGCCTCCTGAATCTCTCTTTTCTGTTCTCTCTTTGATGTGTGTGTTTGTGTGTGCACACGCAGCTAGTTGCAGTGCCCTGGTCAGTGTTGTGCCTACTGCTGAGGAGGATCAGCCTAAAGCCTCCCGCTGTTCCATCAATGGTAGATGCACATCCACACCATGCACACCATTCTTCAATATAACTAAAATTATACAGTGCTGTTTTGCCTTGCTGTCATTCAAAGTGCATTGGTGTTGTGGATATTATAGGATTAGTATCGTACATGTACAAAATCTTCACTGTGCTGCATTGTGTTTAACATTTCAAACAAGAGTCAGGCTTCAATGATGCTATTACTTCCTGTTCAAATCACCATTGTGGCTTTTTCAACCCCTTGAAGACTCAACATTCAGTTACAACGTTTTTGTATGTAGTAGTGTTTCAGATACTTATTTCTTGTGTTTTTCCCCAAGCATGGTTGTGTTTCTCAATCCTTTTCGTTACCTTGAACATTCACCTACCACACACCTGGACTCCTTATTCGAAGTGCACAGACAACACTTCACTATTATCTAGTTGAATAAACATAACACAGGAGAATTCCTGGCCGACCATAACGCCCCTGGTATAGTGAAGTAGATTCACATATGGTTGGGTGATATGACACAATGTTCTATAAAAATATTAAAGCAATTCAGGAACACCGTAAGTGTCACACTTTAATTGGCATCAAAATCAAGTTAAATTAAAGCTGCAATCAGCGATGGTAGGGCTCTCACACAAGTGTTTCAAGTGTTTTCACTTGTTGTCAAGGTGAAAAGGCACTTTAATAAGTACCAAAAAATACAAAGCTTTAAATATAAAGAGGATTCTTATTGTTGCACAAACAACTCGTATTAAAACCTGGAGTTGGTGTTTTAAGATTAGCATAACATTAGCATATCAATCTGTACAGAATCACAAGTTTATCACGCTTCATTTTTTCCATGCACGTTGGATGAAGTATGTGGGAGATACAGCCACAAATATACACAGGCAGTAGGTGGCGCTATTCTGATATTTTTAGTAACTGATATTATTTTTCTGATAAATGTTTATTGGTTGTATATTATTCATTCAACCACAAAATATGTAGTACATACATAGTACATCCCCAAAATTTACAATCACAAACATATATATGTAGATCTATCTATCTCTCTCGCGCTCTCTCTCTCTATCTATCTATCTATCTATCTATCTATCTATCTATATATATATATATATATATATATATATATATATATATATATATATATATATATATATACACTCACTCACTTAAAGGATTATTAGGAACACCAGACTAATACGGTGTTTGACCCCCTTTCACCTTCAGAGCTGCCTTAATTCTACATGGCATTAATTCAACAAGGTGCTGAAAGCATTCTTTAGAAATGTTGGCCCATATTGAGAGGAGAGCATCTTGCAGTTGATGGAGATTTGTGGGACGGACATTCAGGGCACGAAGCTCCCATTCCACCACATCCCAAAGATGCTCTATTGGGTTGAGATCTGGGGACGGTGGGGGCTATTTCAGTTTAGAGAACTCATTGTCATGTTCAAAACACCAATTTGAAATGATTTGAGCTTTGTGACATGGAGCATTCTCCTGCTTGAAGTAGCCATCAGAGGATGGGTACACGGTGGCCATAAAGGGTGGACATGGTCAGAAACAATGCTCAGGTAGGCCGTGGCATTAAAATGATGCCCAATTGGCACCAAGGGGCCTAAAGTGGGCCAAGAAAACATCCTCCACATCATTACACCACCACCAGCAGCCTGCACAGTGGTAACAAGGCATGATGGATCCATGTTCTCATTCTGTTTATGCCCAATTTTGACTCAAATTCTTAAATTGAAACTCATCAGACCAGGCAACATTTTTCCAGTCTTCAACCGTCCAATTTTGGTGATCTTGTGCAAATTGTAGCCTCTTTTTCCTATTTGTGTGATGAGTGGTACCCGGTGGGATCTTGTTGCTGTTGTAGCCTATCCGTCTCAAGGTTGTGCGTGTTGTGGCTTCACAAATGCTTTGCTGCATACCTCGGTTGTAATGAGTGGTTATTTCAGTCAAAGTAGCTCTTCTGTCAACTTGATTCAGTCGGCCCATTCTCCTCTGACCTCCTCGCCCACAGGACTGCTGCACACTGGATGTTTTTCCCTTTTCACACCATTGTTTGTAAACCCTAGAAATGGTTGTGTGAAAATCCCAGTAACTGAACAGATTGTGAAATACTCAGACCGGCCTGTCTGGCACCAACAACCAAGCCATGCTCAAAATGGCTTTTTGACATGAAAGTGTGCATTGAGATTAATTGTTTGCAAACTACAGAACAACTGGTTTAATTTGCAGGTTTAACACTGGTTTAGTGTGAGATCAAGAAAAGTGAGCCAAAGGTTGCACAAACACCTTGACTCTCAAGGCATAACAGCCATCCAAAACTCACCTTGGACAAATACTTGGGTTTTCTACCCTCGTCTTTTTTATCACAAACTGAAATGTAATAGGAAACAAGCTGTGATCATGTTTGAGTTGAATTTGGATAAACATCTGCCATCAGATCCTTGGCTGTGTGGAAGCTGACCTTGACTTCTTGCTCTCCACAGGTGGCTTCTCCTCCGCTCTGCCTCAGGACCTGCTTGGTGCTCCACTCCCCTCCTCTCTTGCCTCTCCTGTACTGAGACCACAGCAAGCACTCCCACTGATTGCTGAGTGCCAGTTTGAGCCAGAGCCCTCCGGGTGTGCACCAGAACCACTGAGACCTTCAGACCACACGCTAGAGAGAACATTTGCTGAGTGCGGGTGTGAGGGAACGAGTCGCAAAGCCCAACGCAGTCGAGTCAAGCTAGCAGCAAAATTTAGCATCAGCAACGCCCTGCCTGTCTGAGCAGTGTGTGTGTGGTGTGTGTGTGGGGGGTGGGGGGGGGGGGTTAGGATGGTGTGTGTGTGTTGTGGAATCTCATTTCTTTTTTTATTGTAAAGGCTCTGTTGTAATGGCCCTGATGAATTATGGGGTATTCCCCAGGTTGTCCCAGGGTATCTGGAATGGGGGAATCTTTCAGGTGATCATAAAGAGATCATGTCTCTAAGTGATCACCAACCTAAGATCATTATGGGGTAAAGGCTTGAGCCTAGCGACCCATGGCCCTGCTGCTGGGGGCACTGTGCCAAGACCAAGTGTTCCTGGACTAGACAGTTGTTAAAACTTATGCAGACAGTGCATAAAGCTAGTTTGAGCTGCCTCTATAATGATGTTGGCACGATTCTGCTTTTTCAGCGACGCTAAATCTGTAAAGTTTGTGACCGCTAGCTTCTCCCGTGGGAGTACAGCCTGCTTCATTGACCCCTGAGTTAGCAGTTAGCATCTCTAGTGCGCTGGGCTGTTACAGTGAACTGTATCAGCTGTGCTAAAGCTAAGCTCCGCATGCGTGTATGTGTCTGCTCAGCTGCTGAACACACATGGATGTGTTTGCTGGCGTCTGCCTGTGGCTCTGCGTATGAAGTAGGAGCTGTTTCCTGAAGCCTCTCAAAATGTTGGCTTGGCAGTATGACGAGTGACCGTGTGATGTGGATGTGAAATCAGAACGCTGAGAATCTGCTGTTCTGTTTTGGTTTGCCTCTGCAGCAGGATGTGCAGGGGAGATTCATTTATGTTCAAGTAGATTTCTGTTGCATTTGAAAAATAAACATTTAAAGCATCTCAAAGCTTGCAAATGCTTGTGTTTTTTTCACTGTGTGTCCTTCAGCTTGTGTGTATTCACTGCAGAGGATTGTGATGTGCCATTAGGTCTACACACAATTAATAGAGTAGTCCAGAAAATAGGCAGTAAACCAAAAACAATCTGCTTTTATTGTGGTATTAATGGAACATATTTATGAATTAGCTTCATTTGAGATTAGTCTTTTTGGAAAGTCTGTTTGGTGCATCATTGTGACGGAAAGTGGAGAAGAGGCCACGGCTCTTTATGAATAGCTCTGTGTTAAAAGCGTGTGGATGGCAGATTTTGCTTTGATTAGGAGGAGTGTTGACGACTGAGGTGGCCATTGTGGGTCGTGTAAGCTATTTAAAGCAGTGTGACACTTCTCATGAGGTTCTCTCCATTACATAGACATGTTCACAACCTTAAAAATACACAAAAATGTATGGAATGCTCTGCTGATTTTACGCTGGTATTACAGTGTAATAGCATAAGTCTTCACAGGAAATTGATCCAGATTAATCTATTAAGTTTTGCATGTGATTAAAAAGGTTAAACTTGGTTTCCCACCAGAAATAACAGGCTACTTTGGGAAGAGTGGTCTTTGTGAAGACAACAGGAGCACATGTCCTAGGGGTCCAATGCAGTGCCCAGGCTGCTGTTCTGTGAGGAAACGTAAACGGTGAAACCCAGGTCTGACTCTTCCAGGAGATGCTTCACACTGGTGGTGAATTCAGAGACATATCCTCAAGATGTAAAGTGTGTAGAGTATCTTGGAAAGTACTATATAATTGTCACAAAATAAGTGTTATTTGCTCATGATGAGTCTTCTGAAGTTTATCCTTAAACGTTAAAATTGACTGCATATAACAGAGAACAAAGCACTGAAGTGACTGATAAATATTATCAGATGCTTCCTTTAAAACATTTTTAACTGGATAAATTGTTTGTATTTTAAACATATCAATTGTATAATTCATTTTTTTTATTTTATTTTTTTATTTTTTTTAAATTATAAACCTGTCCTGTCCTACTTCAAAGCAGCCCTATGAGAAGGGAGGTGCTTTGTATGAGTTGGTCAGTTTTGCTCTTTCCAGAGAATTGAAGATATTATATATTGAGTATTCCTTTGGATAGAAGCTTTTAATTTATTTCATTCATCACAATAATTACATTAATCAATCATATAAACGTACATCAGGACAGGACGGTGTTAAATAAAAAAAAGGGGAAAGAGGAGAGAAGTAATTGAGGGGGAGACAGAGGTAGAGAAGTTTTGGAGGGGGAAAGAGAAGGTGAGAGGTAATTGTGGGGGAAGGAGTTAAGATTGAGTTGAAAATGAGAATAAGTAAAATAAGCAAGAAGGTCGCTGGTTCTAGGCTCGGCTGGGGCAGGTGGCATTTCTGTGTGGAGTTTGCATGTTCTCCCCGTGATCGCGTGGGTTTACTCCGGGTGCTCCGGTTTCCCCACAAGTCCAAAGACATGCGGTATAAGTGAATTGAGTAAGAACGATTGCCCATAGTGCTAAAGTGTGAATGAGTGTGTGAATGTTTCCCAGCGATGGGTTGCGGCAGGGAAGGGCATCCGCTGCGTAAAACATATGCCAGAGAGTTGGCAGTTCATTCCGCTGTGGCGACCCCAAAAGGGAATAAAGCCGACAAGAAGATGAATGAATGAAATAGATATAGATATAGACACAGACAGACACACACACAGAGAGAGAGAGAGAGAGATACAGAAAAGATAGACACAGATAATAGACACACATACAACACAAGAGATATTAGATACATAAATATATACACACATATACACACACATATATATATATATATATATATATATATATATATATATATACATTCATACATATACATACACATATATATATATATATACACACATAAGTATATATGGCAGACCGGAGTGGTGGTCTCTCTTTTCAAGAAGGGGGACCGGAGGATGTGTTCCAACTACCGGGGGATCACACTCCTCAGCCTCCCGGGGAAAGTCTATGCCAGGGTACTGGAGAGGAGAGTTCGGCCGATAGTCGAACCTCGGATGCAGGAGGAACAATGCGGGTTTCGACCTGGTCGTGGAACACTGGACCAGCTCTATACCCTCTGCAGGGTCCTCGAGGGGTCATGGGAGTTCGCCCAACCGGTCCACATGTGCTTTGTGGATTGGAGAAGGCGTTCGACCGTGTCCCTCGTGGTGTCCGTGGGAGGTGCTCTGGGAGTATGGGGTCCGGGGCACTCTGCTAAGGGCTGTCCGGTCCCTGTACAACCAGAGCAGGAGCTTGGTCCGCATTGCCGGCACAAAGTCGACCTGTTCCCAGTGCGCGTTGGCCTCCGGCAGGGCTGCCCTTTATCACCAGTTCTGTTCATAGTTTTTAGGACAGAATCTCAAGGCGCAGCCGGGGGCCGGAGGGGGTCCGGTTCGGGGACCTCAGGATTTCATCACTGCTGTTTGCAGATGATGTTGTCCTGTTGGCTTCTTCGGGCCTGGACCTGCAGCGTGCGTTGGGGCGGTTTGCAGCCGAGTGTGAAGCGGCTGGATGAGGATCAGCACCTCCAAGTCTGAGGCCATGGTTCTCGACCGGAAAAGGTGGCCTGCCTCTCCAGGTCAGTGGAGTGCTCCTGCCTCAGGTGGAGGAGTTCAAGTATCTCGGGGTCCTGTTCACGAGTGAGGGGAGGATGGAGCGCGAGATCGACAGACGGATCGGGCAGCATCTGCAGTGATGCGGTCGCTGTATCGGTCTGTTGTGGTGAAAAGGGAGCTGAGCCAAAAGGCGAAGCTCTCGATTTACCGGTCGATCTACGTCCCTACTCTCACCTATGGTCATGAGCTTTGGGTCATGACCGAAAGGACAAGATCCCGGATACAAGCGGCCGAAATGAGCGTCCTACGCCGGGTGGCTGGGCGCTCCCTTAGAGATAGGGTGAGAAGCTCCGTCACCCGGGGGGAGCTCGGAGTAGAGCCTCTGCTCCTCCACATCGAGAGGAGTCAGCTGAGGTGGCTTGGGCATCTGTTCCGGATGCCTCCTGGACGCCTCCCAGGGGAGGTGTTCCGGGCATGTCCCACTGGGAGGAGGCCCCGGGGAAGACCCAGGACGCGCTGGAGGGACTATGTCTCCCAGCTGGCCTGGGAACGCCTCGGGATCCCTCCCGGGGAGTTGGAAGAAGTGTCTGTGGAGAGGGAAGTCTGGGCATCCCTGCTTAGACTGCTGCCCCCGCGACCCGGCCCCGGATAAGCGGGAGAAGATGGATGGATGGAAGTAATTGAGTGTTACAGGACAGGTGACCTAAACCTCAAGCATCTAGCAGCGACCAAACATCCCAGGTGTCGTGACTAACCTTCTATGTCCCAAGTGAAATGTGTATAATTCATTTGTGAATTTTATAGTCAGGAAAAACTTACATTTCGTTTTAAAAATTTATTTACACAAGATTATTTTTGAGGAGTTGGAGGTTTATGTTAACAAGATATTGTTAGATATAACAAGATATAAAAAGTTCTTCGGTAGCATTAAAAGCCTTTGTAACAACAAAACATAAGACATAAACATAAGCACTGCTTCCAACTCCTCAGTAAGAGAAGTCGCTTTTGGCTGGCCCAAAAGTCTCTAGATGACGCCATCGCCTAATTTGCATTATGTGGGACGTAAATCCCTGCATATAGCATTATAAAACAAACATATAATACTATATAAAATTCAATATTAACACAAACAATGACAATGAAATTACATTTTGCTGTTGCTTGAAAATGAAAGGTAAGCGTTGTGATTTTATACTAGCGTTAATCACATCTTTAGGTAAATTTTGATTTTACAGTTTGTGTCAAGAAATGAATATCTAAAAAAGTATTTTAGAGTGTCAAAAGATTGCGTTACGTTGTATTATATGTGATGAAGATGGATGTTGTGCGAGGGAGGAAAATCTCTCACTAGCATGGGATACTCTTGTGCAAATATGTAAATAAAACATTTTATAGTACTCATTATTTTGTGATAAAGACCCACAATTCCTGGTCCACCGGGAAACCCAGGACCAGGAATTGTGATAACTGTGGAGTCGAGGAAACAATAGAACATGTAATACTTAAATGTACAACATATGAAATGGAACGAAAATAAATGATGAAAGAGATTAGGGAAATAATAACAAACCCTTTATCAACATCCTAAAAGTTTAAAAGGCAATACTGTTATTTCCTAAAAAGAAAAATAGTAATTTTACAATATAAATGAATAAAAACTGGAAAGTTATTTTATCCCTCTTTCGTATATAGTTCATACTACTTTCCAGTTGGTGGCGGTAATGCACCATTAAGAAGGCTTGTGAACTGCCTTTAAGCAGCAGACGAAGAAGAAGAACTTCGCGCCCCCCGGGAGCATTGATTGTTTTATGAGTGAGAGAAAGACTTTGACGGGGGAGCAGGCCTGGGGTGGGGACAAAGACAGTGAGTGAGAGCAAGACTTTGACGGGGGAGCAGGCCCGGGGTGGGGACGAAGACAGTGAGTGAGAGAAAGACTTTGACGGGGGAGCAGGCCCGGGGTGGGGACGAAGACAGTGAGTGAGAGAAAGACTTTGACGGGGGAGCAGGCCCGGGGTGAGGACGAAGACAGTGAGTGAGAGAAAGACTTTGACGGGGAGCAGGCCCGGGGTGGGGACGAAGACAGTGAGTGAGAGAAAGACTTTGACGAGGGAGCAGGCCCGGGTTGACGAAGACAGTGAGTGAGAGAAAGACTTTGACGAGGGAGCAGGCCCGGGGTGGGGGACGAAGACAGTGAGTGGAGAAAGACTTTGACGGGGGAGCAGGCCCGGGGTGGGGACGAAGACAGTGAGTGAGAGAAAGACTTTGATGGGGGAGCAGGCCCGGGGTGAGGACGAAGACAGTGAGTGAGAGAAAGACTTTGATGGGGGAGCAGGCCCGGGGTGAGGACGAAGACAGTGAGTGAGAGAAAGACTTTGACGGGGGAGCAGGCCCGGGGTGGGGACGAAGACAGTGAGTGAGAGAAAGACTTTGACGAGGGAGCAGGCCCGGGTTGAGGACGAAGACAGTGAGTGAGAGAAAGACTTTGACGGGGGAGCAGGCCCGGGGTGGGGACGAAGACAGTGAGTGAGAGAAAGACTTTGACGGGGGAGCAGGCCCGGGGTGGGGACGAAGACAGTGAGTGAGAGAAAGACTTTGATGGGGGAGCAGGTCCGGGGTGAGGACGAAGACAGTGAGTGAGAGAAAGACTTTGACGGGGAGCAGGCCCGGGGTGAGGACGAAGACGTAGTGAGTGAGAGAAAGACTTTGACGGTGGGAGCAGGTCCGGGGTGGGGACGAAGACAGTGAGTGAGAGAAAGACTTTGACAGGGGAGCAGGCCCGGGGTGAGGACGAAGACAGTGAGTGAGAGAAAGGCTCAACTCAGTCATTGCAGCCGCTTTTCTTTGTCCAAGAAGCCCATCAGCCAGAACGAAAAAGTTGCCAGGAACTGCAGGAAAAGTCACTAGATTTATTGCTGGTTGCTAGGATACATAAAAATTCACTAGACTTTCTGAAAAGTCGCTAATTCTGCAACACTGAAAGGAGGATGTCGATCCAGTAGAAGAAAGGTTCCGGATCAAATGTTCCACTTACCTCATTGACGCATTGAATTAATTGCAGATTATATAGAGGCATATTATTTAATTTAGTTTATTTTTAGCAATTTTGACAAAATGTCATAAAAACAAAATGCAGGTTTTTGGTCTAGATTTGGGTTAAATGTAGCCGGTCTAATTCTGGTCTACATATAGACTATTTTCTTGTCCGTGAAATGGTGGTTACGGTTGCACGTTTAATTTAGGCCCAAATGGCGGCTACATAAAGACTGTGTAAAAAAAAAAAGACACGTAACTGTTGTAAACATAAAGAGATATATTCAATCATTTGTGCTGTCAATCCAAAAACAAATAATTTTCAACTGAAAGTGGGCTTCAAATAGACGATTAATAGACAAGCTAAAATAGAGCTACGTGTATTCCACTTATCAACCTTTAACAAATAAATTAACCAGACACCTACTAATCACTGCTGACTCAAGGCACATTATAAAATATAACATATTATTTCATTTCTTAAGCGTTATTTTGAGAAAAACGACATAAAACAAAATATAAGGTTAATTGGGCTAATCTATTATATAACTGTCTAATTCTGGTCTATGCTTAGCCCAGATGTTGCAATGACGTCTTTTGGTTACTCTTACTTTAACTTCATTAAAATGGACATCACAATCATTTAATCAAAACGTATTTATTTTGAATTGTTTTCTTTAAAGCAGCTTTACAAAGTGCTAATGTAAAATAATATAGTTGCAAAACACAGCAGGCCTTATTGTTTAATATTCCGGACAATTTGACTCCAGTCCCTTTCTCACTGCTGGTTTTTCCTGAGAGTCATCTGATTTATGCAGAATTATTTTAAGAAAATTTATACATATTTAATCCGAACAAGTGAAACAAAACCATAAATAAATAAATGAAAGACAAAATAGAGTGTTTTAGTGTGTTATTTTATATTTATTGTTTAACAACATGATACATGTTTATTTCATTTAGGTATATTTTGTAAAAGACACAGTGTCCACAGAATTCTAAAAAAGACACATTTTACAAATGATAAGAAAATAATAATAAAACAATGGTTTATTTATTGGCAACATCATATTTAAACAGCTTCTCAGTATATAAATGAAACAAGTATTTATATTGCAGAAATTTTTGTAGGCTACTGCCTTTTTCAGTTATCTCGGTGCAATTACATTTCATTTTAGTTATCCTAAACCATCTGTAAATCGAGTATAAGACTAGTTACGAAAATCATTAAATTAGATGATGGAATTCAATGTGGTTAACTATGTGTTTTTTTTATAAGCAATGGTTTAATCAAGCGAAATAAAAAGATCAACGTGTTCTGTGCAAAAACTATTTGTCTCTCTGAATGTGTGTAAGAATGGGAAAAATAAATGGTCTATCTAGCCTATACATTGCTTTTACATACATATATATATATATATATATATATATATATATATATATATATATATATATATATATATATATATATATAAATAAATAAATGGAGACAGTTTATCTGTTATGCTACAATTTGAACTGGACACTAGGATATTTTGGCTACCAGGTTGAAGCATACATCCTGCTTCCTCTAAGATGTTAGAAGTGTCAAGAGTTTGGGCACAAAGCAGCAGTTTGTAATGGAAAAACATCTGTGGCAGGTGTGCAGGTAGTCATGAGTACGCTAAATGTAGAGAAGCTGGAGAAATAAAATGTAGTAACAGTGGAGGAAATCATAGTGCAGCGTACAGAGGAGATGACTTAAGCAACAGAGCAGAAAAAGTACAAGAAGTGAAAGTGACTCAGAAGCAGCTTAGAGTACATAAGAAATCAGAAACAGAAAACACAACTCAAAGAACACGCAAACCACAGGAGGTAGAAAGAGAATACACGCGAAAGGTGAAAAGAGAGACTTTTTTTGTTTATGGTGGAAGAAATAAATTGTGCAGGGCAAACCAAGAAAAGAACAAAAAATAAATAAAATTATAGTTAAAGCAGCTGAAAAATTCCCTGGAATTAAAGATATAAATTGTGATGAAACTGGGGAGCTACTGGGTGGGAAAATGAAGTGCAGGGGGAAGGAGGAGGTAAGAAATGACAACAAAAATTCTACAATGGAACTCAAGAAGTTTTATAGCAAATGGGTTAGAATAAAAAAAAACAATCTTCTTCTTCTTCTTTCGGCTGTTCCCAGTTTAGGGGTCGCCACAGCAAATCATCTGTTTCCACCTAACTCTGACCTCAGTATCCTCTACTGTTGCACCAATTACCTTCATGTCCTCCTTCAGCACACCCATATAACTTGTCTTTGGCCTTCCTCTTGCCTGGCAGCTCCATCTCCAACATCCTTCTACCAATATAACGACTATCCCTTCTCTGCACATGTCCAAACCATCTCAATCTGGCTTCTCTGACTTTGTGTCCAAAACAACCAAACTGAGCTGTTCCTCTGATGTGCTCGTTCCTAATCTTGGCCATCCTTGTCACTCCTAAACTGAGCCTCAACATCCTCGTCTCTGCTACTTCCATCTCTGCCTCGTGTCTCTTCCTCACTGCTACAGTCTCTAACCCATACATCATAGCTGGTCTCACTACTGTTCTGTACACCTTTCCTTTGATTCTTGCTGACACTCTTCTGTCACACAACACCCCTGACATTTTTCTCCACCCACTCCAACCTGCCTGCACTCGCCTCTTCACCTCTTTTCCACACTCCCCGTCGCACTGGACTGTTGACCCCAAATACCTAAACTCCTCCACCTTCTTGACCTCAGCCCCTTGTAACCTCACTGTTCTACTTCCCTCCCTCTCGTTCAAACACATGACTACGACTGACTTTCATTCCTCTTCTTTCTAGAGCAGACCTCCAACTTTCCAGGTGTCCCTCCACTTGCTCTCTACTCACACTACAGATTACAATGTCATCTGCAAACATCCTTGTCCATGGAGATTCCTGTCTGACCTCATCTGTCAACCTGTCCATCTCAATAGCAAACAAGAAGGGACTCAAAGCTGATCCTTGATGTAGCCCCACCTCCACCTTGAACTCCTCCGTCTGACCTGCAGCACATCTCACTGTTGTCATACTCCTCTCATACATATCCTGAACTACTCTGACGTACTTCTCTGCCACTCCTGACATCCTCATACAGGACCATAGCTCCTCTCTCGGCACCCTGCCATACGCTTTCTCTAAGTCCACAAAGACGCAGTGCAGCTCCTTCTGACCATCTCTGTACTTCTCCATTAGCATTCTCAGAGCAAAAATTACATCAGTAGTGCTCTTCCTGGGCATGAAGCCATACTGCTGCTCGCAAATATCCACTTCCCTTCTTAGCCTAGCTTCCACTACTCTTTCCCAGAGTTTCATTGTGTGGCTCATCAACTTTATACCTCTTTAGTTGTTAGAACTCTGCACATCACCCTTGTTCTTAAAGATTGGCACTAGGACACTTCTCCTCCATTCCTCAGGCATCTTCTCACTCTCTAGAATCCTGTTGAATAACCTAGATAGGAACTCCACTGCTGTCTTTCCTAGACACTTCCACAGGGATGTCATCTGGACCAACAGCCTTTCCACTCTTCATTCTCCTCAGAGCCTTCCTCGCCTCATCCTTTCTAATCTTTTCAACTTCCTGCACTACAATGTTCACCTCTTCCCCCCTTCTTTCCCTCTCATTCTCCTCATTCATCAACTCCTCAAAATACTCCTTCCATCTTCTCTGCACACTCTCCTCACTTGTTAGAACCCTTCCATCTCTATCTTTAATCACCCTTATCTGTTGCACATCCTTCCCATCTCTGTCTCTCTGTCTCGCTAATCTGTACAATTCCTTCTTTCCTTCCCTCGTGTCTAACCTGGCATACAACTCATCATATGCCTTCTGTTTGGCCTTTGCCACCTCCCTCTTCACCCTGCGCTGTGATTCCTTGTAGTCCTGTCTACTTTCTTCAGTCCTTTCGATGTCCCACTTTTTTTTAGCTAGCCTCTTCCTCTGGATGATGTCCTGTACTTCCTCATTCCACCACCATGTTTCCTTATCTTCTTTTCTTCTTTCTGCTGACACACCTAGCACCTTCCTACCTGTCTCCCTGATCACTTCTGCTGTAGTTTCCCAGTCCTCTGGAAGCTCTTCCTGACCACCCAAAGCCTGTCTCAGCTTCTGTCTGAATTCCTCACAACCGTCTTCCTTTTTCAACTTCCACCACTTGGTCTTCTTTTCCATCTTTCCTCCCCTCTTCTTCCTGACCACCAGAAACATCCTACACATCACCATCCGATGCTGTCTGGCTACACTCTCTCCTACCACTACTTTGCAGTCAGTGATCTCTCTCAGATTGGCTCGTCTACTTAGGATGTAGTCCACCTGCGTACTCCTACCACCACTCTTGTAGGTAACTCTATGTTCCTCCCTCTTCTGGAAATAAGTGTTAACTACAGCCATTTCCATCCTCTTGGCAAAGTCCACCACCATCTGTCCTTCTGGGTTCCTTTCCTTAACACCAAACCTGTCCATCACTTCCTCATCACCTATGTTGCCCTCGCCCACATGACCATTGAAGTCTGCTGCCACCACTACTCTCTCCCCTCTGGGAATACTCTCCATCACCTCATCTAACTCGCTCCAGAATCTCTCCTTTTCTTCCAGCTTACAGCCTACTTGTGGAGCATAACCACTCACTACATTCAACATCACCCCTTCAATCTCTAACTTCAAACTGATCACCCTTCAGACACTCTTTTCACCTCTAAAACATTCCTCACAAACTCCTCCTTCAGGATCACTCCTACCCCATTTCTCTTCCTATCCTCACCATAGTAAAACATTTTGTATCCCCCTCCAATACTACGCGCTTTGCTACCCTTCCACCTGGTCTCCTGCACGCACAGAATATCTACCTTCCTTCTCTCCATCATGTCCGCCAGCTCTCTACCTTTCCCGGTCATTGTACCAACGTTGAGAGTCCCTATTCTCAGACCTATACTCTTGCCTTTCCTCTTCTCTCTCTGCCTACGAATCCTTCTCCCTCCTCTCCTTCTTTGATCAACAGTAGTCCAATTTCCACCGGCACCCTGTAGGTCAACAGCACCGGTGGCGGTCGTTGTTAACCCGGGCCTCGACCAATCCGGAATGGAAATCGAATTGATGACTTGCATATTTGGTTTTGGCATGTTTTACGCCGGATGCCCTTCCTGACGCAACCCTCTCTATTTATCCGGGCTTGGGACCGGCACAGAAGTCCCTGGCTTGAAACCCTGTTGTTTTTTTTTTTTGCTTTTTTTTTTTTTTTTAGAATAAAAAAAAAAAAACAATAATTATCTGTATTTAAGAAAACTGGTTAAAAATAAAGTTGAATTCTGTAATAGAAGGTTATAAAATTATTTGAAGAGATAGTGAATTAATGGTATCGCTATTGTATAGACGAAAGTATTTCTTTTAATATAGTAAAAATTTATGAAAATCATGAATTGATTATAATACAATTATGGTTGGGAGACAAAAAATTAAATACCATAAGCTATTACAACTGAGGAAAACAATAAAACATACTAAATGAAATATGCCAACACGCAAAAGGAAAAATAATATGTTGTGAGAATTTTAATGCACAGAATACATTGTGGAGAATTGTAAAAACAGATAAATAATGGTGAAATAATTGAAGAAATCATAGAAAAGAAAAAACACCTAATATGTCTTAATAATGATAGAGGAACAAGATATGATTGTAATACAAACAAAACCTCAGCAAAAGATTTAACTTTAGTCACTAATAATACAAAATAATAATAATAATAAAAAGTAGAATAAATAAATATGGGCAGTGATCACTTTCCAATAATTCCAATCAAAATTAGGAATAAAAGAAAATAGAAAGAAAGAAAATAAATTAAGATGGAAATTTGATAAAAGAAATTGGAATTTATAGTTATATAGTGGATAAAGAGATTACAAAAGAAACTGAAGAGGAAGAAGAAATTGAAAAATATAATGAAAAAGTAATAAATAATATAATGAGAATAGCAGAAGAAATAATACCAAAGAAGGTATTCAAAGTAAGGAAAACAATTAGGTGGGCAAAAAGAAGTTTGTGGAGAGATTTCTGGGATAAAATTGGACGAGAAATTAATATAGATCAAATGTGGAGAATAATAAGAAAAATAAAAGGAATAGATAAAATTAATAAAATTGCAACTTTAAATGATAAAATACTAAAAGAAGACCTGGAAAAAGCAGAAGTATTAGTGGAAATTCATAAGAAAGTGCATAGTACAACAAATTTAACAAAAGAAGAAAGGAAAGAAAGAGAAAAAAACAGGAGAAGAAAATAAAAACCAAGAACATGAAAATATAAATGACATTAACCTTTCATTTACAAGACAAGAATTAGATAAAGCACTACAATATAATAAAAACACAACACCAGGAAATGATGGAATATACAAATCTATGATAAAAATTTTTGGAGAAATTGCATTAGCAGCGCTACTAAAATTATACAACAAAATTTGGGACAAAGGAATAATACCAAAGGAATGGAACCAATGCAATCACCAATAATAAAAAAACAGGAAAAGATGAAGCAGACCCAAACAACTACAGATCAATTGCGTTAGCTTCTCAGCTAGGTAAAATAATGGAAAAAATGGTCACAAATAGAATAGCGTATTTTATAGAAGCAAACAAAGTAATGAACCTTATCAAAATAATTTCAGAAAAGTACGAGAGACTCATTTGTATGTCTGGAAACAGAAATCAGAAAAGTTCAAACTAATAAGGAAGTAGTGGTAGCAGTGTGTTTTAATGTAGAAAAAGCAGATGACATGTTGTGGAAAGAAGAGTTAATAATACAAAAAAAAGAGGAAAAATCATAAATTGGATTAAGAGTTTTTTTTAAAAACAGAACAATACAAGTAAAAGTAGGACAAACATTATCAGAAAAACATACTGTTGGAAACGGAACCCCCAGAGTAATGTTTGCAGCCCAATACTGTTAATAAATGAAATATTCGAAAATACACAACAAACAAATAATGGAAAATCTTTATATACGGAGGAAGGTGCAATTTGAATTAAAGGGAGAAACATTAAACATATAGAAAATAAAATGCAACAAGCAATAAATACAATAGAAAAATGCACAACAAATTGAGATTTAAACTATCAATAAATAAAACACAAACCATCTGTTTTTCAAAGAAACATAAAGTAATCACTTTAAAATGACATGGCAAGTAAAAGCAAAAGAAATCAATTTTCTAGGAGTAATATTTGATGAAAAACGAACACGGCAAAAATATGTAGAGTATGTTAAAAAACTAATTTAAACAGATAAACAATATATTAAGAAATTTGGCTGGAAAAGATTGAGAAGGACGCACAAATGCAATTATTAAAATATATAGAACCATAATGAGATCTCAAATAGATTATGGAAGTTTAGCTTACATGTCGGCAGCAGAAACACATTTATAGAAACTTGAAATAGAAGAAATGAAAGCCCAAAGATTAGCGTGTGGAGCAACTACGTCATCTCCACCAGCAGCGATTCAAGATGAGACGGAGAAATGTTTGTAAGATCGAGGAGAATTAAAACCATGATAAATTACTGCGTTAATATTCAAGGGCAAAATAAAAATCAACCTATAAAAGATACTGGTAAAAGCTGTTGGGAGCATTACCAAAGTAATTATTATAATATAGGATGGACAGGAAATATAATGGTAAAACAGATGGGACTTGACAAATATGAATATTGTGTCTCCAACATAAAAGCTGTTAGACCACCGAGGCATGTACAGATAATAAGAGTAAACTTAAATCTAATAGAGCAACTGAAGAATATTAAAGGTTCAAGTAAAAAAGCAACTCACGTAATAAATGATATAGAAGAATATTATAAACACAAATTTCAAATACTTACAGACGGATCTAAGGATCCCAAAACAGGAAGAAAGAGAGTAGCAGTACTGATCCCTCCAAATAAAATAATAATTAAGGAAAGAACAACAGATAACCTCTGTGTTTTCACAACTAAAATAACAGCAATCAACATAGAAACAAATTGGATAGACAAAATTAAAAATACAGTCATTTGCTCCGAAAGTTCAGCAGCCCTAACAAGTTTAAACACAGCGAAAGCAGAGACAAAACAGGATCTAATTATTGAAATAACAAATAAACTTGAAGAAATGGAAAAGAACAATTAATAATACACTTTCTATGGATACCAGCGCACGTAGGAATGGAAGGGAACGAAGAGGTAGACGCTGCAGCCAAACAAGCAGTAAAAATACCATTATATAAAGATGAGGTAAAAAGTATTATTAATAAAAGAATAGAGGCGATGAAGCAAGAACAATGGGACGAAGGAGAGACAGAAAGAGATCTGTACAAAATACAGAAAAAGGTTGAACAAAAGCTATTCAGTACAACAAACAGAAGAGAAGAGACAATAATAACTAGACTAAGAATAGGATGCGTTAGATTAAATTAGCATCAGTACAAAATAGGAAATCATCAAACAGGAAAGATGATAGATGTGGAGAAGATGAAACTGTACAACATACAAGGAAGAAAGGAATTTCCTTTTTTTATATAAACTGTCCAAACTACTACTTAGATGGTGGCGGTAATGCACAAGTTTGCAAACTGCCATTAAACACCACTAGAAGAAGAAGAAGAAGAAGAAGAAGAAGAAGAAGAAGAAGAAGAAGAAGAAGAAGAAGAAGAAGAAGTGAAAAAAAGAGAAGAAGAGAAGGGTTTGTTTAATCTCCTCTAATTTGTTTAATCTCCTTTATTGCATCATAATTGCATTACTCTATTAGACTGTATTTTTACACTGTACGTTGATACTGCTTTTGTAATGTAAGAATTACTATTTCAAGTAAATAAAAGGAAAAAAAAGAAGAGAAGAAGAAGAGAAAAAGAAGAAAAGAAGAAGAAGGAGGGGCGGTGAAGACAGTGACAGCAGGTTCCTCCGTCTGAAGCACCTGTCAGCAAGAGCTAAAAAGTCAGTAAAGTACAGATTCGTGAAAAGGCTACTTAAGTACAGGAACGAGTTACTACTTTAATGCTTTGCTGATCCTCTAATTTCTGACTCAAGAGATGTTGCTTCACTGATTTCTTTGTTGCTCAGTCACGAGATGACAGACCAGCCCAAGTGCCCTTCAACCCTCCCTCTTGTAAAAACAGGGTCAGATCATAAATGGAAATTGAAAACAGAATAGAACATGCTCAGGACATAAAGATTCCAGCAGAAAGCACCAGCAGAAAATCCAAGACAGACGCCTATTAGTGATCACAAAGGTGTTTTTCAAATCATGAATCAATATTTTATTGGTTTAATCCAGAGAAGGAAATGAGATGACACATTCAGGTCTCTTAAACATAGAGTTCGGTTCAAGAAGCTGGAACTCCTCGGACATGAGGATGGATGGCATGAGAACAAATCCCTGATGACAGAGCAGGGCCTTAACTGTGTTAAATCCTTTAACATGAAACACGAATCAGATACAGCATGAGGGAAACCATTTCAATTAGTTTGAATTACGTTCAGAATACTACAGAAGATATACATTTCAGTTTTCTTTTATTTTTGACTTTTCTAGTGTCAGCAATCACAGATTCATGTGCTGTAAAGAACAAGATATTGGAAGCTCCTGCACTGAGCAAAATATTCAATTGTTCACCTTTGTACCGTAGAAGACAATTCTATCTATAGCTGTGCTTAAAATGACCATATTTACAAGTGAAATAATTGTAGACATTTATTTATAGTACTTCACATCATTTCATCTTAAACTATGGAATGAAATGCAGTGCTATGATAATGGATATATATTTAGAAACCTTCCTTAGCTACTCGTGACTGTTTTATTTAAATATTATGCAGTAGCATTGCATGATTTTAGTTTTCTTTGTGTTAAATGTGTACATGAATCTTTGTGTGCAGCCATTTTGGCCCAGACTCCCAAGTAGAAGAGATTTCTATCACAATGAAATGAATCCTGGTAAAATGAAGTATATAATGACAAGAAACCACTCTATAACCTATCACTTAAAGCTAAGGAAATATCAAGAGTACTCAAAAGATGAAGCATTAAAGTCAGTCAAGTGCTCCACTAGCTGGTTTTAGGCAGATGTGTATTTTTATTTAAAATTACTCTATATTTTTGAGTCCTATTGATTATCCCCAGGGACAAGTTTCGCGTGTTTTTTGTTATTATGTTATGCTGCATTTATTGCGGATGTTAATGGTAACACACCATGTTCCCCAGTTTATATCCTTCATCAAGGATCCTGTAAGCCAAGTTTACCTGCCAACGGTTACCAGAGACATTCCTGAATCAAGCACCATGGAGTGAAATCATTCAACATTTGTAACTTTAAAGCCATGTCAAGCCACTTACATAGAATCATTATGTTGGACAATCAGAAGACAGAGTTATTAACATTCCCAGGCATGCTAAAATATGACACTGCTGAAACCAGCTTTTCTCCAAGCTTTAGCTGGATATTTGAAACATTTTGATTTCACTGTCCTGTTTTATGTTTCAACAACCAAGCACCACAAATAAAAGGCTGCAGTTTCAAATGAAGCCTATTTGAACATGCGTGAGAGAGAAATAATTTTGGAGAAAGATGGCTCTGAATAAGGGGATGGGCTCAGTTTTCAAGCAAGGAGCAGATTTCCTCCAGATTGATCACAACCCAGTTCTAGGTCCCTCTTTGTTTACATGATTGTACAGCAGGTGGCACCGCAACAGTCTTGGATCAGAGCAGCACTTGTCTGCTGAATCGACGGTTTGTTCACCAGGGCTTCTGTCACTCGGGGCGGGGGTGCAGGACATCCTAATGAGGAAAAAGAGTTCATTAGAGGTGTCATCTGAGCCTGACACGAGTGACTGAACCTGATCTGCATTCAGTTACTGTGTGAGGTGTGCAGGTGAAACAAGAACTTCAACACATGACTTTTCACAGAAACATAAAGCTTTGTGCATCTTAATGTGTTCGTTTCCTGCAGATGTGTTCTCATTGCCCAGCTGTCGTTGTAAAAGGGTAATAAAATAGACTAAACAAGGTATTCTCTGTTTTTCTCACCATCTTTGATCCACAGATTTTGGTCAATATAAAATTGATTCAGAGACTGACTACATAATACTCTAAACAAGGTCATTGGCTATTTAGTTTTTCTACATTTCTCTATTCATCTTTCAAATGAAATGAGCAAAAAGATGTCCATACAGGCAAGTAGCAGAGGCAGGAAGAGAGTTACTCTTTGCTGTAGTACCATTTTTGCCTGCTGCTAGAATTTGAATCAAATTTGAATGTTTGTAGCAGATGATTTTTACACATGAGTAACATAATGGTTACTTTTTAAACCCCCGTTCCCCGAATAGGGAACGGTGACATATGTCAGTGACGACTATGGGAAGCTCCGCTAGGGGCACACTACTCATTTTAGACTGTTTCAAAAGGCCAAACAGCGAACGCGCTGATGGTCACGTGATCACGTGTCACTCTTACTGTTGTGGCGCTGGAGCCGTACTCACCCCCTAGGCCAGGGGTGTCAAACTCAATTCCTAGAGGGCCACAGTCCTGCACAGTTTTGCTCCAACCTTAACTGAACACACCTGATTCCACTGATTAAGCTCCTCTGGGTTTGTTTGAAGGTACTAGTGTGTCTCCTGAAACAGGGTTGGAACAAAAACCTGCAGGGTCTACGGCCCTCCAGGAATTGAGTTTGACTACCCTGCCCTAGGCAACCAGGCTTACTCACGACCTTACGGTCATCTATCATCTTGCCAACACCCAGGAGGCCACGACACCCCTGATAGAGTGGGCTCTCAACTGCAGGGGGCAAGGGACATCGGACGCTGTGTATGCGGTAGAGATGGCCTCCACTAGCCAGTGGGAAAACATCTGTTTGGAGACAGCCTTCCCTATCGTCTGCTGTCCTCCAAAGCATACAAAGAGCTGATCAGAACTACTAAGGTTCCGGGTCCTTTCTACATAGATCCTCAGTGCTCGAACTGGGCAATTGGGACCAGGGGCTGATGCTGCCTCCTCTCCAGGCAGAGCTTGGAGGTTCACTACCTGAGTTTTTAAAGGGGATGGTAGGAACCATGGGCACATATCCAGACCTGGGCTTCAGAATAACATAAGTATCACCAGGTCCGAACTTTAAGCACGTCTCATCGACAGAGAGTGCCTGCAGATCCCCCACCCTCTTGATCGAGAGCTCTGTCTTAATTGACAGAAATTTAAGCTCTACTGATTCAAGCGGCTCGAATGGAGGACCTTGAAGTCCTCTAAAGACAATGGAAAGGTCTCAGGAGGGAGCTAAGGACGACCTAGATCAGGGGCGTCAAACTCAAATTCACAGAGGGCCAAAATTAAAAAAAGAACATTGTCGAGGGCCAGACCAATTTTTTAAATTAATTTATTTATGTTTTTATTATCTTTAAGATACAGTAAACTATTGTATTAACCATCCTCTTATATTATAATATAATTTTTGCTTAAATACTGAAACCAGAACAGGTTTAAGAAAATAATAAGAACAAAACTGAAAAAAATATCAGGCTTCTATATCTTTAACTTTATTCATCTTAATTGTAACCTAAATCTTTTCATCACAGACCATCAAGGCCAACACCTAAAAAAATTCTCTTTGAACTTTGAACAGACCATGCCATCAGTAATTAAATAATATTTATCCATTTTTGTTTTTTTCACTGTTCATTTACTCTAATGATGCACATGGGTCCAAGCCAGATACTTGGCATCGCTTTTTACATGCAAGTGCATCAATTTCTGGAGTCACGCTCTGCGCAGAGGAAATCCTCAGGACTGAATGAAGGTGTTCATCGGTGAGACAACTCCTAAGTGGTGTTTTGTTCATCTTCATTAACGAAAACAGTTGCTCGCACAGATATGTGCTCCCGAACATAGAGAGCATGTGCGCAGCTTGGGCACGGAGTTCGGGCAGCGTGTCAGGGAGGTAAGGTGGAAATTGTGCAGCACTTGTAGAAAAATACTGCCGAAATTACGGGACGATTGCCACACATCAAGCCTGCTCCATTTCCCTTCCATTCATGTTTTTAAAACACGAACGAAAAGTGTCGCGGACGGAAGTGCCTCTTCTATCGCTTAGCAGCAGTTAAGCTTAGGTTCCTGCTCCACATCGGGAACTCCCAGCACCGGCTGCTCTCATATTGGCCGCGCGTAGATGTCGTCACAGCGTTTTGACGCTCGAATTAAAAATGTTTTAAATAGGGAGTCAAACGCCACCCTTGCGCAACGCTCTGCGCCTCAGCGCGGACTTGCGCTCTGTCACTGACGTCGCACATACTCAATGAATGGCTGCGCTGACGCCACCCAGCGCTTGACGAGTTCAATGTGTAGGCATCTTAAGTGGTACGTGCGCTGTATAACGGGCCGGCGGGCCAGATGTAATACATATTTGAAATCATCTCGCGGGCCAAATATAATTGTAGTGCGGGCCAAAATTGGACCGCGGGCCTGAGTTTGACATGCCTGACCTAGATGGTCTAATCCTGTCCCAACGTGTTGCCTTCAACCGGAAGGTGATAGGCAGAAATCGCAGCGATGTAAACTTTCAGGGTGGACGGAGACAGTCCTCGATCCATACCCTCTTGCAGAAAGGTTAGCACGAGTTCAACGGGGCAGCTACTCGGGTCTACTTGGCTAGAGTGACACCAGTCGACAAACGACCCCACTTGCCGGCATAACAGGCCCTAGTAGGTTCTGGCAAGACAGAGTTTGAACCACAGAGCGTGGCATTACCCGGGGGTCCTCAGTGGCATGATGTGCCAGATGTGGAGATTCCAGAGGTCTGGACGCGGGTGCTTGTGCCCACATCCCTGGGTCAGAAGGTCTGACCGCAGGGGAACTGGCCAGGGAGGGACTGTCACGAGGGAGCAGAGTTCTACGAACCAAGGTCAGTTGGGCCAATAAGGTGCCACCACTAGGACCTCTGCCTCGTCCTCCCTGATCTTGCACAGGAGGGTTGCAAGGAGGCTCACTGGGGGAAACGCATATAGGCGTTTCTTCCTGGGCCAGCAATGCGCCAGCGCATCTATCCCGAGAGGAGCCTGGGACAGAGCGTAGAACAGCCGGCACTGAGCATTCTCTGGTGTGGCGAACAGGTCTACCTCCGTTATACCAAAGCGTTCCCAGATCTGCGGGACTGCCAGGCGATAGAGTCGCCATTCTCCTGACTGGGGTTTCCACCGAGACAGCGCATCCATTGTCTGATTCAACCTGCCAGGGATATGGATATGGATAGGGACAGACCCCAATGCTGACTCCAGAGGAGCAGACTGCGGGCAAGAGCCGACAAACGGGGTGAGCGTATCCCTCCTTGTCGATTGAGATAAGGCACCGCCGCCATATGGTCCGTCCTGACCAACATGTGATGTCCCTGCAGCATTCTCCGGAAGTGCTTCACTGCTAGGAACACTGCACATAGCTCTAGGCGATTTATGCTCCAGGAAGTGTGTTTCTCGGTCCAAACCCAGAGACTTTGTGCTTCCGGCATACAGCAACCCCACCCAGTCCTTGAAGCATCGGTAGTTACTACTACGCGGCCGGCAGGTCCTCCCAGGGGGACACCGGCAAGACAACCGAGGCAATGATTGTGGCTATCCATCAATGCAATCGATCCACCGCATCCAACAGACTTGCACTGTCGAGACATGTTTGGAACATGCTACAAACAGTCGACCGGCAAAATAAGTGCTCTACTATGAAAAAGGAGTATTACTTGTTGGTAGAAGGCGTTGAAAGAACTGGAGTCTGGGGCGTGGAGCGGTTTCAACCTTCCGGCTGGCTGAAAAACCTCGCTGGTTGCCGTTTGAATCACCAGATCTCCAAAATCCACACAAGGTATAGTCCAACTGATTTGTGGTGTCTTTCATGAGTTGCTAGCATGTCAAGATTATGGCTCCAGAGGAAAAACAGGAAGAGTGACACGTTCACGTCCGGTTTATGCGGGACGGCGTGATCACGTGACCATCGGCGCGTTTGGTGATTGGCATTTAAAACAGTCTGTAATGAGTAGTGCGCCCCTAGCGGAGCTTCCCATAGTCGTCACCGAGATAAGTCGTAGTGACCGACTGATGGGGAACTTCAAACCTCTGTAACCAGGTGTGTTCTAGTGACATTTTGCAAGCTGTTGTTGGAACATGGCTCCATGTGTAAGCTGGTGTTCATCTAACTTTTCAAAAGTGAGACTCTAAAGCCTGATTTATAGTTGTGCATCCACTCGATGAATTGCCCTCTGAGTCGTCTGCATACTGACGCTGACCCTTCTGAAGCTCGATGTGCGCCTCTCAAAAATCTTCGCAGACCTACGGAGACAGTGAGCTCTGTGATTGGGTGAAGTGGAGCAGTCCTATCTCTTTCTGGGCTTGTGCTACGTCTTAAACGTTGGATGAATGAAATAAAACTTTAGCGATAAAGTGATCACACAGTGATATTGCTGAGTTTAGAAACAGAGCTTTCACAGTAGCAGCGGATGTTTGTAAGAACTTCTATTGAAACATTTTAAAGTAAGGTAAATAAAACCTGTCTTTTGTTCGTATCTGTGTTGTGTTTTGGTTTGCTAGCCGTTGGCTTTCTCATCAAACCAGTATAGATCTGAGCGTAGACAGTGCAGACAGAGTGCACAACTATAAATGTTTTGTTTACTAATGGGTGAGCGCGGAGGTTCCGCAGAGAGCAATTCATCGAGCTGACACAGAGGTATAAATTAGCCTTAACTGTGAGTGGGGCCATGGCTTATCTTCTGCTTCAGGATCTCTCTTTGCTCCTGATCCTCCTCCTGCTCTCTGCACACACAGGTGTCACAGGAAAAAAAAACACAAATTCCATGGAGAACATGTCTTTTAAACAATGCCTATAAATCAAAACTTTGGTCATTGTTACCCATTAATGTGTCTGTGTGTGTGTGTGTGTGTGTGTGGGTGTGTGTGTGCGTGTGTGTGTGTGTGTGTGTGAGGGGGGGTGTCTAAATATAACTTATCTACACGTAAACAGGGTTCACGCTAACATACGTCATGTTAAGAGATGTCCTACAAATTAAAATCTTTTTTAAAATTCGGTTGAAAATTTTAAATCAAAATGAATTATTTCACACCGTTGAATGTGATTCTATTTAAGTTAAAGATTTCTTTTCTTAGTGTGACTGCAGACCATAACTCTGCCCCATCTTTATGGAGCTAGAAATCTGTCAAAAAAGTATGACATTTTATTTAAAAAAAGTCTTACAGTGTTTCCAACCCAAGTCTTCCTCATGAGAGTCCGACGTATTATTAGCGTGGAACAACTCATCTTTATTTTGGTAAAAAAAAAAACACATAAAAAAACAATAACGCAAAAACAGCATTTTCTGTACTTAAAACCATTTTACAAAATGTTTAAAAACACTGAATAAAGTTTTTTGAATCAACACAGTTTCAACAGTTTTTAAAGACTCTAGAATGGGATAGATGATCAAATAATCCAACCATATCTGATTTTGCTTTACTGTGTAAGAATAGGGGGTAATTCAGTGCTGCTGCTTAAAACAGCACAAATCAGGCACCCGCCCTAAACGACACTTTCACAGTATATATACATTTACAACATATAATAAAAAATTAAGCTTTGCATGGCCAAGAGATTCATAAGACCATATTGCAAAAAGGCCTTGCCTTGTCTTGCCTATATCCTGTACATACTTTGGTCCATTCATTTAATTTTGC
This sequence comes from Danionella dracula, assembly GCA_900490495.1. NCBI lineage: Eukaryota > Metazoa > Chordata > Actinopteri > Cypriniformes > Danionidae > Danionella > Danionella dracula. Next base: position 12,643,039 of record UELW01000067.1, read on the forward strand.
AGACATGACTTAACCATATCATAAATTGTATACAACTATGCATGTACCTAACCTGAACACATAGACCGAGTTGTGTGGCACAGACCTGAGCCGCTCTACCTCGGCATCATCCACCAGAAAATCTCTCTTCTGAACCAACTGATGGATCATATCTAGCAGCTCTTGCTCTCGCTTGCTCTCTACGGACAGATAAAAAAATGGGAGAGCAAAAGGTAAGTCATTGAAGAGTTACCAAATCATGTAGTATATTACATCAAAGACTGTAGTCATCATTAACTATGCATTATATTCTCTTCATTTCCTCATGTGCCTGCCCCTCAACCAGAGAGATGAGTTGCTATGGGCTGTGATTGGTAATTGCTGGCCAGTACGAATAAAAAAATGCGTATAATCTCAGATTATTATTAAAGCTGCACAAAGCGATCAAAGGACTCTCGGCTATTCAGTGCTCTTACCCTCATGGCCAATCCGTAGCACTAAGCGACCACTCATTGTTTCAGAAAGTCTTTTATCCTAGAACCGTTACCAGAATCCTTTAACTTAAAATTTTTGAAAAAAAAACTAGGTGGCGCTATGAATGAGTATGTGTGTTGTAATATGAATGTGTTCATGGTTAGACTCTCACGAGGAGTTTGGGATTGATTGGACGTTGTATGGCTGAGCTTTAACAACTTCCTGTTTCAAAAATTTGACTCAATAGACTTTTTGTATGTGTTGGTGTTCTACACATCTGTGCCAAGAAGAGCTCCTCAACTCTCCCTCTGTCGAGTCAGGCTCGGATCCTGAAGCTAAGATTAGTTCTCGAGCATGTGCACGTAAAAGACTGATGTTAGTACTGAATAACTAATCACGATGAACATGGATAGAGCCAAATCGTTTTTTTCTCTGTGGAGGAGGAGCAAGAGAATAAAGTTCAAAAATACGACTATTTTATATTTTACATATATTTTTGTGTCGTAGTAATGCTGGGGCTGCTGCCAAAGCCAGAGAAGATTGTTGGCAGGAAAATGCTAATTTTGTGAAAACGATGTCAATGAAGCACATATCATGCATGATATGCGTTTGATAATGGTAGCATTATTTTTTGCTGTATTAATTCTAATACGTTTTAATTTGTTATGTCATGTTAACATGTTAAGGTTGCATTACAAAATAAATCAAAATGCTTATTACTCAATAGGGAGAAAAAAAACATAAAACAACAAGACTATTTAACTGCAAACCATCAATAAATATAATAACAAAAAAAATCACCCAAAATGGGAAAAACACTCGACCGGAGCTTTGTAAAAACAAACAGCAGATTACCTAAAAACCAAACTAAACCTTAGTTCAGGGGTGCCAGGTCGATGTGGAGGCAAGAAAGCCTAGAGTTCAAGACCTGATCCCAAATTAACCCTGAAGAGGTGGACAAGGATTCTCCAGGGAAGCACAAATCAATGGTTCCTCCAAGGAGGAGCTGGAGGAAGCAGCCAGGGAACCTCCAGCAGAGACCCAGACAAGGCCAGCCATTCGAGCAGGACCCCAAATTGCCAGCAAAGCACCAGACGAGGACTGCAGGTACTCGGGAAACCAGGAAGGGCTATGCACAAAAACAGCAACACAGGGCCCGGCGGACCCGAATGCAGATCTTGGGTTGGCGGGCTGCAACGAAGAGCAGGAACCGGCAGAGCTGGGCAGCGGCGCTCGGGTGGCGTCGGCAGGCACGAGCGGAGAGCAGGAGCCGGCAGAGCTGGGCAGCGGCGCTCGAGTGGCGCCGGCAGGCACGGAACCAGGGGTGGCGCCGGCAGACACGGTACCTGGGTTGGCGCCGGCAGGCCTTTGTTCAACTTTGGCAAACTCAGGCGCTGGGGCGGCGCAGGCAAACTCAGGCGCTGGGGCGGCGCAAGCAAGAAAACAAGGCAGGAAAACAGGACATAGGAAGAACAGGGGAAACTATTCAGCCCTCCGTGAATGTAGTATCCATTTTGGCCTATAGATAACAGTTCTTCAGAAAGACATTATGAGATTTCTTTACATTGAAGATTTATTAACTTTCTCCTGAAGCCATTGTAAAACTAAGACAAAGAAACATACATATGAGGGTAGAATATATGCATACAACACATGTAGTACAACATACAGACATGTTATAACAAAATAAGAGAGCATTTAAAACAAACATAGACCTAAACGGCTAACGTCTAAAGCCGCTAGCTCTATGCTAACATGAATGGGAAATCCCATATACGTGCTAACGTAATTAGCATTTAATAATTCCGAACAAACAAAAACATATAAAACACAAAAAATAATTGTACTACTACTATCAACAACAAGAGTATTTACAAGCATATGTTTCCTGTGTCCTACGAAGGTAAGCAAATAAAACTTCGTTTTTAGCTGGATTTGTTGTTTAAACAGCTGTCAAACTTTGAACTACTTAACTCAACATCGCCTTCTAGTGAGCCAGCACAACCATTGTGCACCTGCAAAGGCATCACACTCCCCGCCTGGTATAATACATTATACCACTATGTGCTATCTTTACAACAAAGTAAAATCACCTCTGAAACAGGTGGCAGGTATACTTTGGGAGTACCATGTTTCACTGTCTTTACTTCTACTTTACGCACCCTGCCATCTTTACTAGCAATAGTGTTAACAACAAGTCCAGTAGGCCATTCCGTTCTTCTGGTTTGGGATTCCTTCATAAGCACAACATCTCCTACTTGCAGTTTAGGCTTTTCAGAATTCCATTTTCGTCGTGCCTGAAGGGTTGTGAGGTATTCGTGCTTCCATCTTTTCCAGAAAGCGTCGGCGAGCCCTTGAACTCTCTTCCAGTGTTTGTTGGAAAAATCCTTGACATCAAAGTCCCCTGAAGGTGCAGACAATGTTTCCCACTTTTGTGTCAATAACATTGATGAAGTAAGTATAGTCGGATTGTCTGGATCCGAAGAAACTGGAGTTAATGGTCTTGAATTCATGATAGCAGCAACTTCTGCCATGAAGGTAATGATGTGTCAAATGCCATTAACTTGTCTTTATAAGAAGTGCATCCAAAATACGGCGAGCACTGCCAATCATCCGCTCCCACACTCCACCCATATGAGAAGAGTGTGGTGGATTGAATATCCAGGTGCATCTGTTACCCTTGAGGTAAGTTTGTAGCTCAGAATCTTCTGTGTTGAGTTTAAGCTCCTTGCAGGCTTCAATTAAATTTGTGCCGCGGTCTGACCTCAAAGTTTTGACAGGTCCCCTTATGGCACTGAAACGTTTGAGACCGTTGATGAAGTTTGCAGTTGTCATTGTTTCGCTGTATACTTTTAGCTGGCGAGCGAGGTTTTTAATAGATTCTATTAGTTTTAGTTCACATTGAGATGTTTTTGTTGTCATGTAAAATCGTTGAGTACAGCACAGTTCTACATAGTTCGTTGTGTAGCCCTTTATCAATCTGGAACAGTTTGTTGCAAAGGAGAAGATTAATAGATATTGTTCCTCAGACACATGTGTTTAACACCCTACTGTAAACAGTTTGTATTTACACCGTTTGTATTTACGTTTAGTGAAAAGTACAGCTTGTTTAAATGCTTTGCAAAGATTAAATACTGTTTAAAGTAAATTTGTCTAGTCTTTGCAGTCTTATAGACAAGAACATAGGTCAATTATCATTGAATACTTATTTCGTTAAACTTAATTTTAATACCTCAACTTAAAAAGGAAACAAAGAATCATTTAAACAAATGCTTTCTACAACATTAACATATTTGCTAAAACTTAACCTTTAAGAGCTATTGATTTGTACAAAAAAAAACATAATATAAATCATTTAAATATTTGCCATGAGAATGTAATACTGTTACATCAAATGTAAAGAAATTATCACACAGAAATCGTAAAGCAACAGACAAACCATTTATTTAAAAACGCAAACAAGGTTAAATGTACATGCATGTAAAACGTTAAGATACATGAAGGATATTGCTTTGAAGAAAGATATGCAACGGAGAAGTTCCTAATTCCTGTCTTCAGGCGACACCTTTAGCAGAGCAGGGACCGACTCGAGGCTCTTCGCTCGCCGCTCATGACGGGGCGCCAGCAGCAGAGCTCCCGCTCAGTTCCTCAGCCACTTCGTGGACAATCATTGATGTTGCGCTGAATAAAATGACAAGACATTTGTACACCGCAAAAGCGAATAAAGATTTAACATCAACAGAACATATGCATCATTAAAAATATAATAAAATATGCAATTACAACCATTTATAAGCCTGAAAACAGCGTTGGCTTGCAGGCTAAATGCTAATGACAATAGGCTTGTTTTATATAGAGTCCGAGATAGGTAGAAAACTGTAAACTCACCTGAATCTGACTGCTTGCCTGCTTTCTTAAAAGCGAATCCTTCATTGATTAGTTAGTTTAGAAATAAAGTTTTTATCAAGACTCTTTGCCTCGCTTGCGAGAAAGTTGGCCGCCATGTTTTCTAAAATTTTCAGCTTGGCTAAAAATTGCGTCATCAGCAGAACAAGCTCCTGGTTGGCTGGCGCAAGCCCCGATATGAATATCCGCTGCGAAAAGGCATCAAAAGTTCAGAAAATTCAACTTTTCCTGCGTCGACGCCGATTCCGCTTTTCACGTTGACGCCAAAACACGCTAGACGCAACGCCGTTTCCGTCGTTTACATGACGCTACTGACGCAGAACTCCTTTGCCGCGGCTGGCCATTGACTTAACACACAAATCAAACGCCAACCACGCAAGTTCCGCGCCCTGTGTGAACGTAGCATAAGAGTGTGGCAATGTGTGTCTTAGGAATGATCAGAGGGTGTTTTTCATTAAAGGTCATGTCAGTCGAGAAAATACGGCCACCGACCCTAAATAGACCATCTATGACCAGAAATGGGGACAACTTCCAGAGTGAACTTTGTTTAGGAATTTGTTCTCCTCTATTGAAATGTTCACACTCCTTTTTAAAGGCATCATGTTGAGCATTTTTAATTATGACTGTCACTGCCTGGGCATCTTTATCTTTGACATTGTCGACCTCTGTTTTTGAGATGCTTCTTGCTTGCTTGATCAGAGTTGAAACTGCATGAACCAAAGATTTCCAAGTAGAAAATCTCTGAAACCGATGAGATCCCAACAAGCATTTTATGATCTTTGTGCTAAAAGTTGTTGCCTCTGGTCGGATCTCTGTATCCTCCTCAGGATGCAACAACTCAAAGGTGACAGGATGAGCACTGTGATCTTGTTGGGTTTTTGCTAGAAAGGCTGGTCCTGTAAATCAGTTGGTGCTCTTGAGAGCTTTGGCATTTGTTGGTCGAGTGCCATGGTCAGCTGGGTTTTCTTCAGTGTGGACATAATGCCACTGACTTGGATCAGATGACCCTCTAATCCATACACATAAAATCTGCGTGCAGTGTTGTGAATGTAACCCAGCACTATCTTACTGTCTGTGTAAAATCTGACTGAGTTGATGTCAATGTCCAGCTCGTCTGTGATCAATTTTGCAAGCTCCGTAGCTAAGACAGCTGCACAGAGTTCCAGGCATGGTACTGTGTGAACTGGATTTGCCATGACAAACCTCACGTGACTTTCTCCAGTTGTGGAAACGGTTTCCAAATAAGCCACAGCTGCAATAGCTATGACTGATGCATCTGAAAAAACAACCAACTCTCTGTTGGTTGTCTGTGTAGACAGTGAAACTGGAGCATAAGGTCTTGGGATATATAACTCTCCTAACTCCACAATTGAGTCTCTCCAAAGTTTCCAGTGTTCCTGTTTTAACAATGGCAATGAAGCATCCCAGTCGTACTGTTCAACTGAAAGCTCTCTCAATAGGTTTCTTCCGCCTGTGGTGATTGGCACCACAAAACCTAAAGGATCGAACAAACTGTTCACTGTGGATAAGATGCCTCTTCTAGTGACATGTTTCTCTTCTCTGGAGACAGAGAAGGTGAAGTGGTCCATCTCAATATTCCAACTGAGTCCTAGACTCCTTTGAAGAGGTAGGTGTTCGGTTCCTAAATCAAGGATTTTCAGATCTTTGGCTCGGTCTTCCGGAGGAAATGCCTGCATGACGTTGCTGTTGTTGGTTGCTATTTTGTGCAATCTAATGTTTGACTTTGCTAGCGCCTTTTGAGATGTCTGCAGAACATCAATGGCCTCTGCTTCACTGGGGAAAGATGCAAGTCCATCATCTACATAAAAATTTCACATGACGAAATCTCTTGCTTCAGCAGTAAAAGCAGCAACTTCCAGAGCAGCTCGTCTGAGACAGTAAATGGCAATTGCTGGCGATGGACTGTTGCCAAACACGTGAACTGTCATCCTGAGCTCTTTTACTGGTTTTAGCATATCGTTATTTTCATACCAGAAGAACCTCAAGAAATTACAGTGTTTCTCATTGACACTGAAGCAGTAGAACATCTGTTGTATATCTGCTGTGACTGCGATTGGTTCTCTGCGGAAGCGGATAAGGAGTCCAACAAGATTGTTGTTCAGGTCAGGTCCACTCAGAAGCACATCATTTAGGGATACACCTTCATGCTTGGCATTTGAATCAAATACAACCCTTATCTAGTCCGGTTTTTCTGGGTGGTAAAACGGCAAACATTGGCAGATACCAGCTCTCCTCACACTTTTCCAAAGGTGGGGCTGGTTCGACTTGTTTTTCATTAAACATTCTTTGCATGAAGTCAATGAACTGTTGTCTCATTTGAGGTTTTTTGTCCAAAGAACGTGGAAGAGAAGAAAGACGATTTATGGCTTGACACCGATTGTTGGGAAGACGCTTTCGCTGTGGCCGGAAAGGTAATGGTGCTACCCATGTGTTGGAACTGTCTTTGTATACTTCTTGTTCTAATGTTTTCAAGAAACATTTGTCGTCTATTGACAAAGCTGGTTTGTCATCATCTTGTGTTCTTTGGAATAGCTGACTTCCAAGATCAGGCACATTTCTTTGCACGCACTGGGTGTAGTCTGGAAGACTCAGGTTTGGAAGGTGACAACCAATTTTCTCTTTGACATTTATGTTGTTTGGACATGGTTTCAAAATTGAGACTCTTCCATTTTGTAGGATGTTGGTCTTGTAGACACCAACATTGGCAAGCTTGTGCACACTTCCAAGACAAACCTCTCCCCCGATAACCCAACCAAGGTTCAGCCGTTGAGCATATGGTCGGTTGTTCAGCCCGTTATGGGTTTCCCTGACCTTATGCGCACTCAAAATGTCTCTGCCGAGAAGAATCAGAATTCTGGCATCTGGATTGATTTCTGGAATTTTACCTTCAACTGGCTTAAGGTGCGAGTAGTAATGAATAACCTTTGGAGATGGTATTTCTGTTATATCATCAGGTATAATATCACACTCTATCAATGTAGGTAAAGTAAGTTCAGTTGCTCCATCCAGAGATTCAACGATGAAATGGCTGGCACGTCTCCTTCTTGCTTCAACAATGCCTGAGCATGTCTTTAGCATATATGGCTCCAGGTTCCCTTTAATGTTAAAGAGGTCAAAAAATACTTTTTGGCTAGTGAGTGATTACTTTGCTCATCTAGGACCACATACATCTCTACTTGGCCTGCTGGATACACCTTGACCAAACATATCTTAGAGCATGACTGAGCCCCCACATATTTCAGTACATTTTGACGTCACATCAGGCACATTTGAGTTTCTTTTCTCCCTGCCATGATGTTCCACCGTTACAGGGTTTTCCGTTCTCAGAGTAATAGGTTCTGGATGTAGAGCTGTGGTATGTCTGTCACTGCCACATACTATGCATTGTACAGCTGTATGACAATCTTTAGCCGTGTGGTGGACAGAGGAACAGCACTTAAAACAGATTTGTTTCTCTTTCAAGAAAGCCTTTCTTTCTTCTAAAGTTTTGCTCCTGAAGAGGCGACATTTCCTAAGAGGGTGTGGCTTAGAATGTAGTGGACACTGTTTATGAGGTTCAGTGCTGTTTTTTCAGAAGATGAGTGTGGATTGTTCGCAACAGTACTTAAAATGTCTGTCTTCTTGACAGAAATGAGGTTTGCATACTTGTTTTTTCCTATTTTCTCCATTCTAGGATCAAGACTGTTGGAACCAGTGATAAAAGAGAAACTAGGATCATTACAGGTCTTAGCTTCCTCGTTCACAAACTTAACAAAAAATGCAAATGGAGGATACGATACAGCATTGTCTTTCTTGTATTTTGAAGCAGCAGTTATCCATCTTTCTTGAAGACTGAATGAGAGTTTAGCCCATATTGGACAATTTTGTTTCTATTCAAGCCCTCAAAAGACCAAAGGTGGAAAAAAATAATAAAAATTTAATCAAATTAATAAATAAAAAATAAAATGAACTCAAGCAACTTCTACAGGGTTCTTGCACCTTCCGTGCTCGAGCCCTAATTATTGTAAATTAATGTCACAAAAAATACAGAAGACCTGCTAAGATGAAACTAATAGTAGGTTAATAACAGGCAATATAATTAACTATCTTATTTGCACTAGTTAGGTTAGACCAACCAGTGTTTCCAGTGTGGGGCAGAGGCACAAAATAATACCGGGTGACAAACATAGAAACACAGTGAGAACACTGCTTCAGAATGTGCGCTTTCATTTCACCTTTAAAAATGTCTGAACACTTATGTTTGTCTTAATCTCAATATGAACATTAGCATCCAACTTGAACCTGTAAAATGTTTTATTTGAGTTGTTATTGTTGAATTTTGACAGTACATGAATAAGTGTTTTTAATAATAATATTCTTTATCATTTAATCTAGCCACAGGGGTTTCTAGCCAGTGACTTCTGTGCCGGTCCCAAGCCCGGATAAATAGAGAGGGTTTGACTCTATTTATATCTCTATTACTACTGTTGGTCAAAGAAGGAGAGGAGGGAGAAGGATTCATAGGCAGAGAGAGAAGAGGAAAGGCAAGAGTATAGGTCTGAGAATAGGGACTCTCAACGTTGGTACAATGACCGGGAAAGGTAGAGAGCTGGCGGACATGATGGAGAGAAGGAAGGTAGATATTCTGTGTGTGCAGGAGACCAGGTGGAAGCGTAGCAAAGCGCGTAGTATTGGAGGGGGATACAAACTGTTTTACTATGCGTAGGATAGGAAGAGAAATGGGGTAGGAGTGATCCTGAAGGAGGAGATTGTCAGGAATGTTTTAGAGGTGAAAAAAGTGTCTGACAGGGTGATCAGTTTGAAGTTAGAGATTGAAGGGGTGATGTTGAATGTAGTGAGTGGTTATGCTCCACAAGTAGGCTGTAAGCTGGAAGAAAAGGAGAGATTCTGGAGTGAGTTAGATGAGGTGATGGAGAGTACTCCCAGAGGGGAGAGAGTAGTGGTGGGAGCAGACTTCAACGGTCATGTGGGCGAGGGCAACAGAGGTGATGAGGAAGTGATGGGCAGGTTTGGTGTTAAGGAAAGGAACCCAGAAGGACAGATGGTGGTGGACTTTGCCAAGAGGATGGAAATGGCTGTAGTTTCCAGACACTGAAACACTGATTTACAGAAGAGGGAGGAATATAGAGTTACCTACAAGAGTGGTGGTAGGAGTATGCAGGTGGACTACATACAGTAGACGAGCCAATCTGAGAGAGATCACTGACTTCAAAGTAGTGGTAGGAGAGAGTGTAGCCAGACAGCATCGGATGGTGATGTGTAGGATGTTTCTGGTGGTCAGGAAGAAGAGGGGAGGAAAGATGGAAAAGAAGACCTAGCGGTGGAAGTTGAAAAAGGAAGACGGTTGTGAGGAATTCAGACAGAAGCTGAGACAGGCTTTGGGTGGTCAGGAAGAGTTTCCAGAGGACTGGGAAACTACAGCAGAAGTGATTAGGGAGACAGGTAGGAAGGTGCTAGGTGTGTCAGCAGGAAGAATGAAAGAAGATAAGGAAACATGGTGGCGGAATGAGGAAGTACAGGACATCATCCAGAGGAAGAGGCTAGCTAAAAAGAAGTGGGACACCAAAAGGACTGAAGAAAGTAAACAGGACTACAAGGAATCACAGCGCAGGGTGAAGAGGGAGGTGGCAAAGGCCAAACAGAAGGCATATGATGAGTTGTATGCCATGTTAGACACGAGGGAAGGTGAGAAGGAATTGTACAGATTAGCGAGAAAGAGAGACAGAGATGGGAAGGATGTGCAACAGATAAGGGTGATTAAAGATAGAGATGGAAGGGTTCTAGCGAGTGAGGAGAGTGTGCAGAGAAGATGGAAGGAGTATTTTGAGGAGTTGATGAATGAGGAGAATGAGAGGGAAAGAAGGGGGGAAGAGGTGAACATTGTAGTGCAGGAAGTTGAAAAGATTAGAAAGGATGAAGTGAGGAAGGCTCTGAGGAGAATGAAGAGTAGAAAACCTGTTGGTCCAGATGACATCCCTGTGGAGGTGTGGAAGTGTCTAGGAGAGACAGCAGTGGAGTTCCTATCTAGGTTATTCAATAGGATTCTAGAGAGTGAGAAGATGCCTGAGGAAGGGAGGAGAAGCGTCCTAGTGCCAATCTTTAAGAACAAGGGTGATGTGCAGAGTTGTAACAACTACAGAGGTTAAAAGTTGATGAGCCACACAATGAAACTCTGGGAAAGAGTAGTGGAAGCTAGGCTAAGAAGGGAAGTGGATATTTGCGAGCAGCAGTATCATATCATTATAGTATCATCAGCAGTAGCAGGCTTCATGCCCAGGAAGAGCACTACTGATGCAATTTTTGCTCTGAGAATGCTAATGGAAAAGTACAGAGATGGTCAGAAGGAGATGCACTGCGTCTTTGTGGACTTAGAGAAAGCGTATGACAGGGTGCCGAGAGAGAAGCTATGCTCCTGTATGAGGATGTCAGGAGTGGCAGAGAAGTACATCAGAGTAGTTCAGGATATGTATGAGAGGAGTATGACAACAGTGACATGTGCTGTAGGTCAGACGGAGGAGTTCAAGGTGGAGGTGGGACTACATCAAGGATCAGCTTTGAGTCCCTTCTTGTTTGCTATTGTGATGGACAGGTTGACAGATGAGGTCAGACAGGAATCTCCATGGACAATGATGTTTGCAGATGACATTGTAATCTGTAGTGAGAGTAGAGAGCAGGTGGAGGGACAGCTGGAAAGTCGGAGGTCTGCTCTAGAAAGAAGAGGAATGAAAGTCAGTCGTAGTAAGACAGAATACATGTGTTTGAATGAGAGGGAGGGAAGTAGAACAGTGAGGTTACAGGGGGCTGAGGTCAAGAAGGTGGAGGAGTTTAGGTATTTGGGGTCAACAGTCCAGTGCGACAGGGAGTGTGGAAAAGAGGTGAAGAGGCGAGTGCAGGCAGGTTGGAGTGGGTGGAGAAAAGTGGCAGGGGTGTTGTGTGACAGAAGAGTGTCAGCAAGAATCAAAGGAAAGGTGTACAGAACAGTAGTGAGACCAGCTATGATGTATGGGTTAGAGACTGTAGCAGTGAGGAAGAGACACGAGGCAGAGATGGAAGTAGCAGAGATGAGGATGTTGAGGTTCAGTTTAAGAGTGACAAGGATGGACAAGATTAGGAACGAGCACATCAGAGGAACAGCTCAGGCTGGTTGTTTTGGAGACAAATTCAGAGAAGCCAGATTGAGATGGTTTGGACATGTGCAGAGAAGGGATGGTAGTTATATTGGTAGAATGATGTTGGAGATGGAGCTGCCAGGCAAGAGGGCAAGAGGAAGGCCAAAGACAAGTTATATGGGTGTGCTGAAGGAGGACATGAAGGTAATTGGTGCAACAGTAGAGGATACTGAGGTCAGAGTTAGGTGGAAACAGATGATTTGCTGTGGCGACCCCTAAACTGGGAACAGCCGAAAGAAGAAGAAGAAGAAGAAGAAGAAGAAGAAGAAGAAGAAGAGTATTTATCATTTAAAATTATATTCTCCTGCATCTTGCAAATATCTGAGGACCATGAGGCTCACATCCACGTTTACCATCACATCTGGTCTTTTGTTCAGCATAAAACTGACTCATCGCAACCATTAATGCAGTCATATGTCAGATTTTTGTATTTTTCTCCACGGACCGAACCAAGAGGGCTTTAAAAAAATATTAGTGATTTGTGCATTTGTTATATTTTACTGTACTGAATGTACAGTACAGTTTATGTACTGAACTTCAGTTATTTCTTGCATCCTTCAGTTTCACATTTCCAAGTATGCATGATTTGAAATCATGCATAAACTACAATTATTCAGATCAGTTCATAATAAACAATGATTTTTCTTCCAGCTTTTTATTCAGTTGAGGAGCACACTCTGGGATACGTGAGCTCTACCATCACATGCTGCATTTAAGACTGAATAATGCTTGCCTAACCATAGATTTTCTCTTATATAAACATTTACATTTTAGATTCATTTATACACATAAAAAAGGAATGTATCAAATCTTAAAAGAAATGAATGTATTAAACATCTGGCTCTGATTCATGCAATTTCTTATTGTTTTGATTATACTTTTACATCACCTTAAACTGACATCATTCTCAAAGATGAGATGAAATAGTATAAAATCACAGGTAATGCTCTGGTTATTCTATGTTTTTTTGCCATAATGCAGCTTATATTTTGGAGTGCTTTATAGTTCCGTAATTGTAAATGTATTTACATAGTTTATTTTTTAATTTTAAAATATAATATTGAATGAAACTAGCATTATTTATGAAAGAAATGCACATGAGGTTACTTATTAGTACACTCCTGCTTTTGCCGTCACTTTTCCTGTTGTTCTTGTGATTGATCAATAAAAAGAAGAACGTTAGTTTTTAAAAAGAGTGTGTCTGACCTGGCATGCTGGAGATGCTCCTCAATTCCTGCTTTAGCTTGTCAATGTCTCTGCAGAGCTGGAGATCGTCCATCCTGAGGAGGAACCACGCCATGGGTAAGTGTGTAGGCGAGGATAGTTTAGTACATAGGTGAGGGTACAGCTCACATGAAGCGCAGTTCAGACTCACGGCGCACCAGAACCTCACGCAGACGCTGTATCCGAGCCATCTCAGCCTCCAGCTCCTCAGGAGATGAACAGGATACACGGTTTCCTGCAAACCGTCAGAGGAAGATGGCAGAGTTATTTTTGATATTTATGTACATTACATATGTTCAACTAGTTGCTTAAATTATGCACTTAAAAAAGAGCCACAAATGTTATTAGTATTAAGTCTTTTGTATTTCCAGGAATTGGGAGGATCCTAGAAAGCCTGAAGGATTTAGTTTGGCTGGAACTCAATATGTCACTGGAGTCCCTGGTGGCATCTCTGCTTTAAAATCTAAGATCAAAAAGAACTCTTCCTGAGTAAGGTTAATTATTTAGGAACATATTGCAGTTATTGGAGAGTTGCAAAGAAATTCAATAGTTAATTGCAATGATTTGATAAATACTGTAGAGGTAGATAGTTAAAGATAAATACCTTAAAATTACCCAGCTAGCAACAGAAGTGTAATAAACATCTATTCATAGCCTAGACGTCTAAATCACGGCTCATTTTGAGCTATTAGTAAAAGTTTAAAAGACATTTAACTGTAGACCAAAAATAACCCAGACATCATTTAGACCTCATGTACAAATTTAAAGGACATAAATAACATAAACATCTGTGTTTAGGCCACACAATAATTAAAGTAACATTACAATTTTAAGTTAACAAGGATATTATAATTAACTAACCTAACACAAACAAGGAAATTTAAAAAAGTAATTTACATTTTTGTTACACACAAAAATGTAATGACAATTATGTACAATACGACATTTCAAACACATACATGTAGTTAAAAAAATGCAAACTTTATTTATTTACTCCTGCTATTATAACCACTGTACAGCTGTTCTCTGTGCTGCATGAAGAGGTCGCTAACTGCTTTCTTGAGATCCGCTTTCACTGGGAAACTTGTCATTAGACATCTATGTAGTAGAGAGGAAAAAGCGTTAGAGAAAACACTTTGATAAAATATTTTTAGCATGCAATGTACTTCATGCACATCTGGGCTGGTGAGCACTATACAGCGCTTTTTCTTTAAAAATAAAACTTTTACCTATATTTTATTGTTATAATCTACGGCTATATATTTTATGTACATAATAATTTTAACAAAAACAGTGCATTATAGAATTCTTAAAAAAAACCTGTTTATTTTGTTTTTAAAGTACTTGAAATAGAAAACAATTCTACAATCCAAGCTTTAGGGGTGCTAAGATTAACTATAAAAAACCTAAAAGCACTTTTGTTAATAACTGAAATCTGTCTTGTGAGCGCAGTGTTGAAGTGGCATGCCAGTCATTGAAAAATTCATCAAAGTACTGTTAATGTCTTGTATTTACCACAACACATACACAATCAAACGTATTTTTCTTTAAACATAGCATGACTTTAAGGTCTTTGGTCATTTAAATTTACAGACCTGAGATGTGATGAAAGACAGAGCGCCATGAAATCCGGAAAGCACTGTTGCAACTGCTCAGTAAGGAAAGTTGCTGAAAGTCGCTAGATGATGTCATCACCAAATTTGCATAAATACCATGTGACGTTCATTACCCGCCCCCAATGGTTTTTTATCAATGCCAACATAAACGCATTAAAGGAATACGGTTTTCATGTCATGAACACATATGGCCTTATAAAACCTGTAATGCTAAATAAAATGAAATAATAATACAAACATTGAGAGCGGAATAACATTTTGCTGTTGCTTGAAAATTAAAGGTAAGCTCTGTGATTTTACTCTTGTGCAAATATGTATATAAACATTTTATAGTACTCATTATTTTGTAATAAAAATGTTGGGGGGAACTGAGAATTGTAATAATTGTGGCGTAGAGGAAATAACAGAACATGTAATACTTAAATGTAAAACATATGAAATGGAAAGAAAATAAATTGTGAAAGAGATTAGGAATAATAACAGAGCCTTTAACAATATAACAATAAAACTTAACAATAAATTTATCAAAATCCTAAAGGAAACAAAAATATATGTGGCAATACTTTTATTTCCTAAATAGACTAAGAATCATTTTAGAATATAAATTAATAATTAAAGCTGCAAGCAGCGATGGCAGGGGTCTCGCACGATGCGTCCGCCGGACCGAAGGCACCGCCTCCCGGCCTTTCGAGTTTTTTCACTCGTCGTCATCGAGAGCTCGAAACAAGGTGAAAAGGCACTTTACTAAGTACTAAACAATAGAAAGCTTTAAATATAAAGATTATATATATTGCTACACAAACACCTCGTATAAAATCAAGAGTTACAGTTCTAAGATTACCATAACATTAGCATATCAATCTGTTCAGAATCACATAATTTTCACGCTTCATTTTTTCATGTGCGTTGAACGAAGTATGTGGGAGATACAGCCAAAAAGATACACAGGAAGTAGGTGGCGCTATAACTGTATCATCACTTAAGCATAGCAACTTGGTCAGAATGGTAGGCTCATAATTCCATAATTTGTTCATACTGTTTGGATAAAGTATCCGAGTGCTACAGTAATAATTCCATTTAGCTCTACACGTTCCAAATGCCTTAAGAGTCACCAGAACAAAAATCAGCTCGATATGGAAATTTTCCTGGGAGGAGTTTACAATTTCAATTTCAACACAATATCAGTGAGAGTGTTAGATTATTATACTCATTGAACATGACCTTCAAACAAATTTTGGTGGTCTTTCTAACATGTTCAATGGGTCAAAACAGCTAAAACGAAGATTTCAATCACATTTAAGAGGTGTTGAATTGCTCCGGCTGACACATCGTGCGAGAGCCCTCCCATCGCTGCTTGCAGCTTTAATTGACACATTGTAATCATTGCAGATTATATACAAACATATTATTTAATTTTGTTTATTTTTAGCAATTTTGACAAAATGACATAAAAACAAAATGCAAGGTTTTGGTCTAGATTTGGGTTAAATGTAGCCGGTCTAATTCTGGTCTACATATAGACTATTTTCTTCTCCGTGAAATGGTGGCTACGGTTGCACATTTAATTTAGGCCCAAATCGCAGCTACATAAAGACTGTGTAAAAAAAATGACACGTAATTGTTGTAAATACTTTATCGGTATTGTAAACACAAAGAGAAAAAGTGAATCATATGCGCTGCTAGTCCAAAAATAAAAACAAATAATTTTTTACTAAAAGTGGGCTACAAAAAGACAATTAGTAGATGAGCTAAAATAGGGCTAGATGTAGTCCACTTATCAACCTTTAACAAATAAATAAACCAGACACCTACTAAATTCTATTTTACTGAAGTCCGGTCCAAAGCTGTCGGTCTTACTTGTCTAGAAACCGTTGCGGTTTAAAATAATACAACGTCAGCAGTCACTTTTCCACCAAGCATGAAAATTAGGCCAGCAACCTTTCAACACAAGAACATACAGCTACCGCTGACAACCCTGATGTAGACGTTGAAATGACGTCTTTTGCTTGCTGGGTACTGATTAATGCTATTACCAAAATAGTTACTATAGCAGTAGTTACTAATTAGTTAAACGCAACTACTTAGGAACTATCAGTAGCTACTACATAGTTCATGAAAAGCCACCTATTAGTTGTACAGCAACTGCCCAGCAAACATGGTCACAAAGTCAATGTCGGACGGTACAGCTGAGGGATCAGTGGCCCAAAGTGGAAGAAAACAACGTTTGTTTCATTTGTTTGAAAAAAACTAATTTTACCGTTTTTGACTAACTTGAATTGCATAGAATATGTCTCAATATGAAAATCAGAATACGTAACATCATTAATTAATCTGTGCTTTTATAAAAAGGCACTTCTTTTTTTAAACTGGTAATCTACATACTTAATTCATTTCGTTAAAGCTTTCATTTGTATACTGTTCAAATCTTGGTGGTGCTAATGCACCAAATCTCGCTATACGATAATGAGACTAAGTTAAGTTTCTCATGTTTAAGAGACCAACTACTCCATTCCTCTTTGATAAGACTAAGTGTTAATTTTTATTTTTATTAAGACTATTGTGGGATTTTTATTATTGTTTAATCAATGCTTATTAATGATCTGTCATTTAATCAACTGCTAACAGAACTTCTTTATAGCTTAATCAAAAGACATTCCCTTTCAGCCTTTCTCCACTCATTTTTGGGATTGTTGAGTTGATGGTTTATGGTATTCTTGTTAGTATGCTAGTAAATGATAATTGTATATGTGGGATCATTGATTTTGTGGGTGGGGTTTTAAGGGGTTTTACATTAGTAGGCCAGTAATGATAATTATATTGTTTTAGAAAAGAATAGGTGGTTTAAATGTGTGTATTAGAATAGTGAGGAGAAGATCAAGCCAGAAACTAAAGTCTCTTTTGGGAAAAAGCTCTGCGAGGTTGACTCCCTGATTATAGATAACATTGATGCAGTTTCACCTGTGAGCATTTGCTCGTTGATAAACCCCGAAAGTTTTGCAATTAACAGATAAGAAGGGGATCTGAAACTCTGTTGAAGTTCAAAGTGGAGGCGTCTACAGCTGCATACCTCTGAGAGCCGGTGGTTGAAACGGAAAGAACAACTACACCAGCTTAAAACTGTCCATCTCTCGCTCTCTCTCTGCTGGAAGGACTATCAGATGAGGAAGGAGGAGCCATCAAGTTTGAGAATAAATTGTATGTTTAATTATGCAAGGATTTGTCTTCTCTTGAGAACACCCAGCTGAACCGATCCTCATCGTCTCAGAATAATAAACCTGTTATTTGATTCTCAAACTGAAGTCCTGATCATTTTGAACACGCAAGCTAACAATCACATGTGTGAAGCGTTGAATAACTAGCATTAGCAGCTAACAAGTTAGTACGCAAAAACACATGTAAATTGTGATTAAAAGAAAGAAAACTTAATTGTTTTTATATATTTGTTTTCTCCTCAGATGCAGTGAAGAGGTGGGGGCCATTTCCAACACACATTGGCAAAGAAAGTAAAGTTAATCAGCTGGTTTGATCATGTGTTGGTTAATATAATAAGTTTGTTAAAAGCTGCATTGATAACTTATTTTTGTGACGTTAATAAATGTTTGATGAAATCAGAAGTCTGGTGATGTTGCTATTTTAAGATTTACAACTGATTAACGTGTTGAAAACACGTTCGGGTCTGTTCGCGCTGTTTTGTCCGTCTGCTAAATCCCAGTTTAACCAAAATGACTAAAAGACCAAAATCATTTATCGTCATACATCAATATATGCAGCAGAATGCGGAAGCAAATGTCGATGGGGTAGGAAAAACCAACAGACTAGTCTTATCATTTTTTGCTTCGGCAGGAAAAAATTACGAGGCAGGAAAATCTGATAGAACAGCGGACTGAATCTGCACTGGTTTTTATCATTTATTCATTGTCCTGCATTATCAAATACAACATACTTGATCTGTATATTTATATTCATTAGTTATAAACACTAGAAAATAACCTAATTGAGCAAAAAGCGCGTGCACACATCCAGAAGAGCTTGAACTTGGACGTCCAGTAAAGACGACTTTTCAACGGCTAATAGACAATCACGTCTTTTCAACTTTCATTTAAGCTCTACATTTCAACCAGAACTGGAGATCGTGAGAAGACGACCTTTCAACGACTTTTAGACGTCGAAATGTTTGCCGGGTATGGAAGATAAACGTACTCTTAGTTTAACATTTATTTACCTTTAATAAAAGAGAAAAAGTAGTTATTTATTGCTTTTGTGTAAAATAATCTGCAAAATGTTATGCTAGAGTTCAATTTACAACTGCTATTTGATTAAAAACCGGGCACATTTTTTAACCTTTATTTAGATTAATTTACATAGTAGAAGCGAGTTTGATATACGCTGCTGTTTCTGTATTTAGAGCAACCAAAGATCTTCCCCACTGACTTATAAATAAATAACAAACCCAGTACAAGTCCTTTCATTTCCATACAATCTGAACTTTCGTATTTTTTATGGGCCAATCTGCTCTGTGCTTTGATGACTTTAAAAAAAGCACTGTACCGCCAGGACGTGATATTGCGTCTCCAAGAATTGGCAAAACCCCGAAACCTGGCAGTTTCTCGGTGAAGAAGGATCAAATTCGCGACGCGTCAGGGATGGCAGAAACAACACAATTGATAACCATTGTTTGTTCGATGCTCTACCTGAGTCGCTGCGGCGCGTCGTCTCTCCCAGCGCACCATAGCTCCTTATCGCATCTTGCGAGAGGAACCCTCTCTTCAATTCCATTTCGCGTCTTTAGCTCCAGAAAAGTACCAAAACACCGATTGCGGACTGAAGAATCAGTCCACGTATCCGGGCGCCATGCCGACTGAGGGATGTAGCGCGCGTGCGCAATGACAACAAGGGGCAGAGAACATTCAAGGGGCAACCTCCCGCTCTCCCTGCGCCTAAGGCAGGGGTCGACAACAAAAAATGTTGAAAGAGCCATAATGGACCTAAAAATCAAATATGTCTGGAGCCGCAAAAAATTAAAAGCCTTGTATAAGCCCTATAATTAAGGCAACACATGATTTATGTCTCTATATTAGTCTACTATAAAAAATGACTAAGTTGGCTACAAATACATAATGAGCCTTCATGATTAAATGTTTATTTTCCCTGCAGTGCATCCTGTAGAGGACACACCACGTGACTACTCTGTTTATGATGCCGCCTCAAGTTTAATTTCATTACAATATTAATTAATTATGTTTCATTGCTTTGATGAAATTAAAGAAATGGAATAAAGAAATCAGATTTTTGATGTCATTTTTATTTTGAGGATTCCAAAAAACAACATCAAAATGGAACGTGGATAACGGGCCCCTTATCTGCGCAACAAACGCAGCCTGCATTTATAAAAATAAAACTGCAGCCTTTTGAAAGACAAAGTATATACAATCAAATTAATACAGCTTAAGTTTGATTTGATAATATCCCTAAGTGTCATTCCAAATATATACTTTGCCAAAATAAGAAATCACTTTATAAAAACAAACACTTTGTTACAAAATACGTGCATGCCTTCTCAGGAAATGTATTTCAACGTTATTCTTCTTGTTATTTGACAACTTCTCACTACAGAGCAAACATTCAGGAGATCCTTCTGTATTGGCATTGAACCCAAATGATTAGGTTCAAGAACCGTTGCATCCTCTGTTCTCCTCAGTTATTTTTCTCTTTGGGGTCCAGGGCTCATCACAGCCGCCGGTGTGTTTAAG
Organism: Danionella dracula; assembly: GCA_900490495.1. Taxonomy (NCBI): domain Eukaryota; kingdom Metazoa; phylum Chordata; class Actinopteri; order Cypriniformes; family Danionidae; genus Danionella; species Danionella dracula. The sequence continues at coordinate 12,663,178 of UELW01000067.1, forward strand.
ACAGCCCCTGCCTGGTATCCCGCCCCCTGCTGATAGAAACGTGTGTTGCAGGCTATGACGCAAATCTTCGTTGATAGAAATGTTGAAATTAATTATTTGTTCTACACTCTTTTACAGCATTGGAAAACGTTAAGAATGTTTACCCTCCTATAGAAACCATATTAAAACAAAAAAAATTCTATTTTCGAACATTTTTGTAAAAGCTCCAGGGAGCCACTAGGCCAGCCTAAAGAGCCACATGCGGTTCCAGAGCCGCGGGTTTCCGACCCCTGGCGTAAGCAATAGGAAGTTCGGCCCAAGAAGAAACCTCCCGCTCTCCCTCTTGAAGCGTGATAAAAAGTGACTCATCTGCAGTGTCCCGAGCGGGCGCTTGAGGTTGACTCCAAAAGGGAGCAAGTTCTCTGTTAAATAAAGACAATATTAACGTTGAACTTAAATATTACATAAATTTTAATAAACCCCTATTCAACTGAAAATGGTCACAAATCTTTGACGGGTAGGCGAAAGCTTATAAAAACGCTAAAAACCTAAGAAAACATATTTAAACTTTTATACAAACAACTCACCAACGCTGAGAACATAAATGAATCAATTTTAAGTCTCAAAAGTCTCAACATTTTGTAACCTTCGACGACGACTCAATTCTAAAACCCTACTCCTACTGAAGAGCTCTCCTCAGGCTCTTCTCTTAAAGCGACAGTAGCAGGTTTTCCGGGTTTTCTCATAAAGAGACATTTTAAATGTGAAGCAAGTGGTAAAGCAAGGAAAGAGATAGGAGAGGAGAAGATTTTTTTATTATGTAAGAATAAGCGGAAGACGTCATTTTCCTTTCTTCTGCTCTCTCTCTAGAGCACTGCGCGTAAGTTTCTGTGCGACTGGGATCTGTATGTAGTAATGTATATAGATACTCTATTGTATGTAGTAATGTATATAAATCTCTCTATTAAATGCTGCGTTTTGTTTCCGGACTATTAATTTCCACCTCGTTATGACAACAAGGATGAACCTATCATTAAGACTAGGGAAAGATCAAACGCATTAGCAAAATGTCCTCATCAAAATGGTGGCATGTCTTTGCTGGCTGCAGACTTTAGCATGGTGGCTAACAAACAAAAACAACTAACGTAGTGTACACTCCTCTGTTTTTTTGACGATCGATTGCTTTGTTGACAGACTAAAATAGGAGAGTAATGTTTAACATTGTATTTGGTAATAATGTTATGATTATAAAAAAATACCCATATACTCAAAATACTTGTGTTGACATGTGTCATGTGTGCTGCCACAATATGGAGAATTAGCAAGCGTGGGATTTATGGTCCTTAGAAAATATACTGTTGTGCAAGTGACACTTACTTTCGCAGCTTTTCAGACTATGAGTTGCCAGACATATGATTCAACCTATCATATGATATTTAAGTTTATAGCAGCCCTTACATTGCTTCTCTTGTTATTCAATCTGGCAAGAGATTCCACTATCCTCCCTATTTGACAATTCTCTTTCCCATGGGGGTAAAAAATAAATCCAATGTCTTACCATTTCAGAAGATGTTTTTGGCTCATACCACATTAATTCTTCATCTTTATAGCTCCCCATAATCCTCTTCTTACAACATGAAATAACATGGCTTCTTACAATATGAAAAAAAGTTTGACAGAATCCGATGGTCTCTGACAAACATAGAGAAATTTCTCAGGAAACAGGTGGAGGGTTTGGGTGAACTCATGACATTGCATAGAAAGAGATGTGGCAGGTTTCCTTCTAAGTCAGCACCCCCAACGGATGTTCGACGCTGGAGAAAATATCCTCAGTCCACCCTTTGGGGCCCCACTACTAAGTCTGCTAGTTTGCGGCTCGTTATGGAAACTATCAGCGAGGTGCGTATGACGTCATTAGAGTTTCAGGAAGCTTGGTGGGAACTTCCCACTATATGCCCTTGGCTCATACACACTATCCAGCACAGCTATTGACTACAGCTGTCAAGGCATCTAGGTTCAATGGCGAACCTCCATCTCACCCCATAAGCCCTGGTCTTGGGCCTGAGATTGATTCCCTTCTTTGCAAAAATCGAGCCAGTCCCTCCTGCTGACAGAGAAAGAGTATTTTACAGCCCTTACTTTCTAGTTTCCAGACACACAGGTGGGTCTAAAACTCGACCTGCATCGCCTGAACGCTCGCTTTCTCAGGCTGCCATTTAGGAAGATATCTCAGAGATGCAAGGTTCACTCAGTGCGTCCAGGGAATTGGTTTGCTACAATAGATCTGAAGGATGCATACTTTCACATGAGTGTACTCCCTTGGCACAGACCCTTTCTTCGGTTTGCCCTCAAAGGTCGAGTGTATCAGTACTGCATCCTTCCCTTTGGTTTGTCTCTGTCCCCTCGCCCCTTCACAAAGATGATCGAGGCTGCTTTAGTACCGTTAATATGGGAAGGGGTTTGAATCCTGGCTTACTTGGACAACTGGCTGAAACTGGCCCAGACACAGTCCCAGTTGATTCGTCACAGAGACAGGGTCTTTTGCCACCTCAGCCTTTTGGGAATTGGATAAACTCAGAAAAGAGCCGTCTAACCCCTTGCCAGAGCATATCTTTTCTGGGTATGGAGCTAAACTCATTGAAGCATGTCTCTCTCAAGAGGGCTGCCTGCTGCAGGCAGTATGCAGAGTGTGCACATGATTGGTGGTCCTTCTGAAGACATTCCAGAGTCATATAGTTTCTGCAGCAGCAGTTATTTCACTTGGGCCATTACATATGAGACCACTTTAGCTTTGGCTCAAGTTTTGAGTTCTTCCACAAGCATGGCATTAAGTGCAACTAAAGGGGAACATGACACCCTGTTGCTGCCTCCATCTCCGTCTTTGGAAGGACATTTAGTTTCAATGCGGCGTCCCCCTGGGAAAATATGCAAGTAGTGACTACTGATGTTTCAAAGACCGGGTGGGTTGCTGTATGCTGGAAGCACTAAATCTTAGAGTTTTGGATGAGAAATACGCTTCGTATAGCATAAATTGCCTAGAGCTATGTACAGTGTTCCATAAATCACTTTAGGAGAATACTGGTGGAACATCATTTGTTTGTCAGAAATCGTATGTAAATCAACAAGAAGGGATACGTCCACCTTGTTTGTCAGCTCTCCCTCGCAGACTACTCCTCTGGAGTTAGCATTGGGGTCTGAAGGTTCCTACCATTCCCTTCAAAACTCAGAAAGTTAACTTCCAGGCTCTGCCTGGAGAGGAGACAGCACCAATGCCTGTTCCTAATGGTTTAGTTCGAGCATTGAGGATCTATGTAGAGAGGACGCGGAACCTTACAAATTCTGATCAGCTCTTTGTATGCTTTGGAGGACAGCAGACTATAGGGAAGGCTGTCTCCAAACAGAGGTTGGCCCACTGGCTGGTGGAGGTAATCTCTACCGCATACATAGCATCTGACGTCCCTTGCAGTTGAGAGCCCATTCTATTAGGGGTGTTGCGGCCTCCTTGGCATTGGCAAGAGGTACTTTGCTGGTAGATATCTGCAAGGCTGCAGGTTGGTCGACACCCCACACCTTCACATTCACTATAACCTGATCTTTAATCTGTCTCTTCAGCAGTGCTAGGTGGTGGCAGCACTGTCTAAACTGTACAAAGGGGTCTTTAGCTTGGCTTGCACCATTCCTTTTCTTATGTGCACTATTGTTGCCACTGGAAATACCGGATACCGGAGTGTTCTAAAACTTTTTGGCTTCTTTCGCCTAGTATGGCATGTTAGACTAAGCGGAGTAGTCCTACGTCCAGGAAGAGCCTAGGTTGTGGCATTTTGCAAGGGTGTTCCCATAGTCAGTACCAACAAAAGTTGTAGTGACTAACTGGCCTACGTTTTTACATTATTACGGCCTCTCCCAGACTGCGTGAATTTTGCCCGCCATGGCTCGCCCCAGAGGCTCGCTGCCCCACCAGAGCCATTCTGTTTTTAACTCCCCTTGGGGTGTTCTTTGTTTGATTATTCCCTTCGGGAATTTTTTTTAGCTTTAGAAGACTTTATTTGAACTCATATAAAGATTATCTTATTCTCGCTATTGGGTCCTTGTCCATCTCACCTCACACAGTATGAGTGTCACACTTACATCCGCTTCATCAGCAATGATGTGGTCACGTGACCATGCAACATGACAAGAGAAGATGCTGCTACACAGTATTCACAAACATTTATATCATACAGCTCCTCCTTTCTCATCTGATCGTCCTTCCTCGAGAGAGAACGGTGGAGGTTCACGTGGAAGTATAGTCCTGAGCGGTGTAGTTCATTCTTCCTGTTTTAGTTATGCTGTTTTCTGAGAAATGCGGCTCTAGACGCACCCCCCCCCCCCCACCGTGACCTTCAACAGAACTTTCAGATCCTCTCCTATCTATTCATATCAGGGACTTTCCAGCCCTGCTTCTAACGAGCCATTACCCACACCTGGATCTACACAATGTTATTTGACTGAATGTCCTTGAACACTAACAGTGAGTTCTGCACGCAGGCAGTCTTTTTCACTGGAGAGACTTTAGTTTTGGCTTGTTCTCTATTATATCTAACTACTTCTTGACTATTTTAATACACACATCCAAACACCTATTATTTTTAATACAATATAATTATCATTACTGGCCTACTAATGTAAAAACAATTAAACCCCCATCCACTAAATCAATGATCTCATATACAATTATCATTTACTAACAAGAATCCCTTAAACCCCCACCCATTGTCACAGATTGGCCAGGCTCTTCCTGCACTCAATCACAGCGAGCACCATCACCTGAGTTTTAATCACAAACAGCTGCACCCAATCCCCTGGCTCACTATAAAAGCACACACCTCACTTCCCTCAGTGTCCGGGCTCGTTTATACGAAGCGGACTCTGAGTGTACACTCTCCTGGCTAACACCCACGAACTTGCATTCTCGTACTTACCGTGTCTCTGTTTACCTCTAGTTGTTCCTATCTCCCGTGTGTCCAGTCAGTGGGGTGTGCGATCCGTCTTCCCCATTGTGTCTCCTCCATTCTGCCAAGGAAAAGGACAGTTAACCATTCAGCTCATACATCCTCCCGTTCTGCTCACCTGTTTGTGTTCAACATTGTCTAGATAAACTGTTACATCTTTTACCTACCCAGTCTGTCCGTCTGCTTCATAACACCCATCAACTCAACAATCCCATAATGAGTGGCGAAAGACTGAAAAGGAGTGTTTATTTTGATTAAGCTGTGAAGAAGTTCTGTTAGCAGTTGATTTTATGACAGAACATTAATAAGAATTGATTAAACAATAATAAAAATCCCACATTGGCTGAACAAAATTGAATGTTAGAAAAAAAGAATCCCAGATTGATATTGTGTATAGAATATTTGTGTAATGAAGTATGTGAAAGTGAAAAAGCATGATGAGAATGTGAGTTTTGTGTTTGAAAACAGAAGAACGTATTTTTCCAGTAACACAGGAATTCGACTATCAAATTTAAGCACGATAATGTCACATTTAATTTTAAGTAACAAAATTTGGGAAAAATAGGAATGAAACCTGTCAAAATAGAGATTAAATAAAAAAATGTAACAAAAGAGTATTAAGCTAAAAGCGTCACGTTGGCGCAATTGGTAGCACGGTCCTCTCACAGCATGAAGGTCGCTGCTTCGAGCCTCGGCTGGGTCGGTTGGCATTTCTGTGTGGAGTTTGCATGTTCTCCCCGTGATCGCGTGGGTTTTCTCCGGGTGCTCCGGTTTCCCCACAAGTCCAAAGACATGCGGTAAAAGTGAATTGAGTAAGAATGATTGTCCATAGAGTTAAAGTGTGAATGAGTGCGTGTGTGAATATTTCCCAGCGATGGGTTGTGGCTGGAAAGGCATCCGCCGCGTAAAACATATGCCAGAGAGTTGGCGGTTCATTCTGCTGTGGCCACCCCGAAAGGGAAGAAAGCCAACATTAAGATGGATGGAGTATTAAACTGAGATTTTTTTAATTACTGACAATAAAAAGAGCATATCAACAAGCTATGGAAGATAAATATCTTGGTAATTTAAACATTAAATTTAAACATAAATCGTATATTATTAAATTTGGGAAATTAAATTAAAAAAAAATTATTTTAGTTTTTAAAAACAACACACCCTAAATTTAAAGGGAATGAAGAATTTAAGATTGTTTTGGGGCTATTCCTATTATTATGTGTGAAACTGAATCAAAGCAGTGAGAATGTGAGAATGGTTGCAAAGATAAGAAAATAACTGAGTTGGTTTTATTCTTTGATGAGATCTGAGAGGGGATTGAAGGAAGCCTCTTCATGCCATCTGGAGTCATCATTGCCTTGTTCAGAACTATCTCAAATATGCACAAACAATATCCACAATTGTCTGGCCATGCGAGCAGATCATCTTATTCAAGTACCTTCTTACGTTTCTATCCACACTGCATCCCAAAGACTTTACCCATCAACATGGTGATACACCCATAAGAGGTGGACCAAGACTGTGAACTGGGGCTAACAATCAGGAGATGGCGTAATACGGTTGCTAAAAGAATGCAAGTTGAGGGACTCCGTATGCAAAGCGCTTGCATTTAGTGAACAATTAGCGTGAAGAACGTAATGGTTACTTTCATAACCCCTATTCCCTGAATAGGGAACGGAGACTTATGGCGGTGAATAAAGCGCATAAAGTCACTACAACTTATGTCGGTGACGACTATGGGAACTCCCTGCAAAACGCCACAACTTAGGTCCTTCCGCATCGGCCGACGGCCAGGCAAGCCGAGCACATCAGTAGTCCAGCACCGAGCAGGCCCTCCTCCGCCCTGACCTTAAGAATAGACTTTATTTTAAATGGGCAATCAGCAAATTTCTCTCATACCAGAGGAGGGAGCAACAATCCCACCTCGAAGGCTGGACTTAGAACTTCTGGCAGTTTAATACACGCAAGGTTTCATTGAGGGACCTACGAAAATGCGCTATGTACCAATGGGGAAAGGTCTTTTAAGAGGGAAGATGGCATGGATGGAACTAGCTAGAGTTTTCGAGAGCTAGCCTTTCGGGAATTGCTTGGCCCTCCTGTGCCTGGGGTCATAAAAGATTCAGCCAGTAGTCTCTCATAGAGGGCACACAGAGGACATCGGATGCTGTGTATGCGGTAGAGATGGCCTCCACTAGCCAGAGGGCCAACCTCTTTTTGGAGACCGCCTTCTCTATTGTCTGCTATCCTCCAAAGCAGAGCTGATCAGGTTTGGGTCCTTTCTACATAGATCCTCAGTGCTCAAACTGGGCAGTTGGTGCTGGGGTTGGTGCTGCCTCCTCTCCTGGCAGAGCTTGGAGGTTCCCTACTTGAGTTTTGAAGGGGATGGTAGGAACCTTGGGCACATATCCAGCCCTGGGCTTAAGAATAACATGAGTATCACCAGATCCGAACTTTAACCAGGTGTCATCAACAGAGAGTGCCTGCAGATCCCCCACCCACTTTATCGAGGCTAATGCGATCAGAAGCGCTGTCTTAATTGACAGAAATTTAAGCTCTACTGATTCAAGCGGCTCGAATGGAGGACCTTGTAGTCCTCTAAAGACAATGTAAAGGTCCCAGGTGGGAACTAAAGACGGCCTAGAGCGTCTAACTCTTCTGAGGAATCTGATTTTTAACACTTGTCGTCCCAACGTGTTGCCTTCAACCGGAAGGTGATTGGCAGAAATCATGATGATGTAAACATTCAGGGTGGATAGAGACACTCCTTGATCCAGACCCTCTTGAAGGACGGTTAGCACAAGTTCAACGAGGCAGCTACTCAAGAGTACTTGGCGAGAGTGACACCAGTCGACGAACCTACCCCAAATATGGACAAGATGATGCGGACCCTTCCCAAGACCCACCACCAGGCGGTCAATATGAAGAACCCCACCACACTATGTGAGCCGGTTGAGGCTGTGGAGCTGGCGGTGGAGATAGCGCTGCCATTCAACTGGAAGGTGGCACAGGAGCAGCGCCCTCGACTGGGCACCTCGCGACACCCGAGTAGGGCGGCGGTTCCCTACCCAGTGGCTGAACCCATGCACATGGAACCATCACCTCCGATGCAACGGAAATTTGCATTACCGGCGCCAGTACTGCTCGGCAGGGATTTCCCGGGGTTCGGAGTGCTTGCAGCTACTACAGCCCACAGCCAGGGAGGGAGCTGCTCAAAAAGGAAGACGGTTTATTGACGCCATGATGACTGGCGACAGCGTGAGAGACGGTGAGTACAACTCCCCCTCAGCTAACCTGTTCTATGAGATCTTCCAACAGGTTACACGAGGGGGCTCCTTCAGCCAGCAACAGCATGATGATGACCACCTGAAGCACTGCTTGGACACAGGTGTGCATGGCTGAAGGAGAGGACATCCAACCTGGACCCCATCCTCTCCCATACTTCATCATAAAAGATGGCCTGCTCTATTGTGTCGCACAGGGGAGGCGGGAGGAGAACATCTGCTGGTGGTGCCAAGGTCCAAGACGGAGATCACCTGGGCGCGATGTAAACTATCAAGAGGATCCGCGACCGGTTTCACTGCCTTGGCCTCGATGGCGAGGTGAAGAGGTTCTGCCAGGCGTGCCGACTTGCCAGGTTACCTTGCCATTCCGCTAATTACATTTCGCTACCTGTCATTGAGGTGCCCTTCGAGAGGATTGGGATGGACCTCGTAGGGCTGCCCAGGGCCACGAAAACATTCTTGTGATCGTGGATTACACCACCCGGTACCCAGAAGCGGTTACCCAGGAGAAAGCCATGGCCAAGAAAATCGCCCAGGAGCTCTTCATGCTTTTCAGCCAGGTGGGGATCCTGATCGAGATATTGACCGACCAGCCGTACCACCCGGAATTGCCACGGAGGGTGCTGTTGGAGCTCTGAAGGATCAGATTCACATCTAATCCCCGGAAATGTCATCTCGCTCAACACGAGGAACCTGGGGAACCGAGTACCTGGGGTTTGCGTCGGTCGGGGACTCATCCATCTTGGGCAGAAGAAGGTCTCGGCCATCCAGGATGCTCTGACCCCCACCACCAAGGCCCAGGTAATTCCTGGGGTTAGCGGGTTATTACTGTTGTTTTATCCCCAACTTCGCCTGCCTAGCCACCCCTTGACAGACCAGACCAGGAATGGGCAGCCAGACTGGATCACCTGGATGGAAAGATTGGAAGAGGCCTTATATAAATGAAAATGCTTAATCATCTCTGTTGATTAATACATGATTATTACTTCTATTAGATTATGATCAATACAATACTTAGAGCATATGACGTCTCTCTCTCCAACCCATACCAGTTGCTGCTTCTCTCTGAAGCACACAGATATTGGGGCTTGCATCCCACACAATCTTGGAATTCCTAAACACTGAGATAACACAGAGTTTTCTTCACAGGGAGCAAACAGGACTGAGTTGTGTTTTCTTTATTAAATTGCTTAAAGAATAAACCTAAAATGATTATTTAAAATTTAATCATAAATCAAAATCTAATTTTGGTTCATGATTATTACATGATTCTTAACTCTAATTATAAAATAAGTACATTTACAGAGCATATGACTGCAATCACACAAAGTTATTGAATACAATAATTAACATAAAGATTATTTTCTCTAAATATATAGGCTTGCAACTTGCGGATTGTGGTGTTTTAGTTCTATAGCTGATGGTTTTTGATTCATTCGTTTGTGCTCAATCACTTTTCGATAGTGGGATCATCCCTTTGATATTGACTGATTTGTCCTGACGTTAATGGAATACTTGAAGCATCCAACCTCATAGCAGCACATTCAGCTGAAACTCCCATTGACCATGCTACACTTGACTCATCCTGGTTTTACACAGCATGTATAGCTCCGCCAGTAACACCATAAGACATTTCCACCAAGCACCTTTCCATAAAGACTATCCACATCAATGTTCTCCTTCCCAGGCCAGTACTTGATTTTTAAATGAAATTCTGCAACCAATCTACAGTCTGTTGCATTCAGTTTTGCCCTTATAGATACATAAGTGGGTTATTATCACTGAAGACTGTGAAAAATGGTGCATAGTAGACGTAGTCACAGAAGTTCTCTGTGATTGCCCATTTAAAAGCTAGGAATTCCAGCTTGCCAGAATGCAAATGATAGTTTTTCTCTGCAGCTGTCAGAGTACGGGAGCAATAAGCAATAACACGCAACTTCCTATCTTGTTTCTGATAGAGGACAGCGTCCAATCTTTGATTCGCGGAATGCGTGTGGAGAATAAATGGTTGTGAGAACTCAATGAACCCTAAAACTGGTGGCTTTGTCAGGCAACCTATAAGCTCCTCTAAAACTTACTGCTGAGTGCTAGTTTACAAACAGAGGTTTGTAATGGGATCTGTTTTTGTTTGTTGTTTATACATTTCTTTTTTTTATCTGCAGGAGCCTTGACATCTGCAAATTCTTTCAGTAGGTCATGAAGAGGACAAGCGATATGTGAAAAGTTTGGCGATAGTAGCTTAAAAACACCATTATAGCCCTCAAATGTTACTTGGTCTCTGCATTTTCAAAGATGCCACAGTATCAGCCGGATCCATTTGATTTCCGGCAGCTGACACAATCCTCTCCACGTATCTCACTTCAGACTTGAACATCTCAGATTTTTTTGGTTTCTGTTTTATTCTGTGTTTTCTCATCCGTTGAAGGACTTTTCTGACATCACTTACATGGTCCTCAAAGGATCCACGGAAAACAAGAAGGTCGTCCAAAAATGGAACACATATTTCATCCTTTAATCTTTACCAGGCGCTCCTCCATACAGCATTGGAATGCTGTTGGTGTGTTCATCAGGCCGAAGGGGATCCTTACCTACTCGTATAGCCCCCAAGGGGTTAAATAAACTGTTATAAGCCATGAACCCCTGGTGGTATGCTTTATCTTGGTCCAGTAATGAAGACATTTTTAATTACCAAGATTTTTCATTATATCCTGCAATCTAGGGATGGGGTGGCGGTCTGGGTGTGTTTTACGGTTGTCTATGTACAGGTGTAGAGTATAATTTTTTTTGTGAGCGGTAGATTTTGCAACCCAGCTTTGGGCAGTCAAGTCCTGCAGGTAGTCTTTCATTTCTTTATACAAAGGTTTTGAGACAGAGAGATATGTTTTTTCACACAGCCAATGTCATCATCAGACTTTGAGAATGATTTTGACTCTTCCCTTAACATCTGGATAACCATCTGCCTCTGTTGGTCATCCAGGTGAGTTAAATCAAGAGGGGGGGATCCCATTTCTCGCTTTGAAGGTCATCATTGGCTGTACTATGTGCCTGGACATGATAAATGGATGTTGGACTTGGCTGGTCTATTCTAAATATGTATGCTAAATAAATTGATCCTGCAGACTGTGCACTCCTAATAATAGTCCTTCATGCCAGTAAAATTTATTTGCAAGTTCTGAACACCGACAACAATTTTTGGAGCTAAACATGCCTTTACTAACACCAGTGTATCACAAAACTCCAAACACTGTGGGTTCTCTTTAGGTTCAAATATTACTACTGTGTTTTCCTGAAAAGGTGAAGCCTGAACTCAACACTCAATCTGGATGGAACTACACGGTGACACCGTAATTCTGTGGTTAGTTGTTCTCACACTCTACTTAAACGGATTATTCATGGTCACTGCATTAACACTGCTTTATTTTTCCTTAGTTGGGAAAATGCTACCCTTGCTGCCTCAACTAGCTTTTCCCTGCCATTGCATTTCAGGTGATGTTTTAAATTGTCAGAAACTAGGCACTCAATGGCATTAAAACCAATAATGGAGCACTGCTGTTGTTCACCTTTCAGCACCATCACAGAAATAGACAGCTCCTTGTCATTAGCTGAATGCTGAAATGACCCGATTTAGGGCATTTCTGTTCCATTTCCTGCTTCAATTTGTAAAGGACCAGGTGGATCAGTAACCTCTCTCAAAGGCACATCAGGTAATTGACTGTTTTTCCACACCTCATCTACAGCTCAAATTTGTGATCAGGTGTCCCAAAAGACATGCACTGGTTGGCCCTGCAGAAAACATGGCATAAGACGTTTCTTCCCAACCAGCTTCCTGATAGAAGGAATTTTAGAGTGGAGAAAAGCCTACTGTTGAAAAATGACAGATTAGTCATTACAAATTCACTTCAGAAAGAGATCCTGCAAAGGCTGCATGTCGGAAACCTTGGCATAACTAAGTGTCACAAAATAGCAAAACAGTCTGTGTGGTGGCCAGAATTAAGTTTACAGCCAACAGATTTTCAAAACAGGCCTTGGGAAAAAGTGGGTGCTGACTTGTTTGAGTGGAATAGTCACCAATATTTATTGGTAGTGGATTATTTTTCTTGCTAAATTGCTGGAACAACTTCCGCTGCTGTGATTACTTGAAGCCAATTTTTGCAAGGACAGATAATGGTCCACAATTCGCATTTGAGGGTTTTAAGAAGTTTGCACAAGAATGCTCATGTGACGTCAAGCCCACTGTTTCCTCAGAGTAATGAGGAAGTGGAGTGAGCTGTAAAAACAGCCAAAAACTTGCTTAAAAAAAGAGAAAGATCCATATTTAGCACTCATGGCTTTTAGAGTAACACTGCTAGCAAATGGACACATTTGGACACAGAGCTGCTTATGGGGAGACTAATTAGAACCATCATTCCATCTGAACTTTTACCTAAATAGCCTGATTTACAGGATGTGCAATATCAGGAACATCAGAAAAATCTTAACTTTAATCTCACTCGTTGACAAAGCTTGCCTCTGGTGAACATGTTTGGATTGCTGACACAAATGAGAAGGGTACTGTAATAAAAGCTGTGGATACATTAAGATCAAACCTGGTGGAAACCCCTTCTGGAGTACTGCGGATGAATCGTAAACATCTTAATAGTACACCGGTTGCTCCAGGGGAATCTATGGATGTTTCCAAAAATTCAACCGGAAGAACAAGCTTGGTTGTGTTTGAAGAAAGGAAGCAGAATCAAGTAAAACAAAATCCTGCATTAATGTCCACTCCAGTACCAGAGAGAAGATATCCAACAAGATTGAGGAAACCCCCTGTTTTTTTGGAAGACTTTTATACTAGATGGTATACAAAATGATTGTCTGAGTCAAAATAATTATTGTTCAGTTGAAAGGCATTAAAGGGTTATAGTTAAAGTTAACAGTGTGAAATGTAAGATAATAATGGGATTGTGGTTACTTTGTTCGATATATATATATATATATATATATATATATATATATATATATATATATATATTATTTAAAAAAAAAATGTTGTAGGATTTCCTGGAAGCAAGAGAAGAAACCAACTGTGTTCAGTATGATTTATTCTGGAAAGCTCAACACAGGAGCAGTACAGACTGCTGTTATACTCCCAAAAAGGGGGGTGATCAAGATACACGAGCATGTGTCCGAGTTTCAACCCCCACCCAGAGCATTTACAATAACAATTCCATAGATGGTGTGCGGAAAAGTCCCGAAAAGAGATAAAGAGAATGTGGCAGCTTCAGCTTCAGAGCACCAAGTTAATCAGCCACAGAGAGAAAATCAAGGATGCGCCGAGACAGCCTGTTCCAGTCTGTACCAGCACACAGAGTTATACAAGCATAAATAACATTTTACATGAGAATTATTTTCACATATATATGTCGACGAGGTCAAGGGGTTCTACAAGTTGCAGAATGAGGGTTGACAATTGCTGACTACGCCACCCGGTGGGGGTGATCCCGGGAATTAAACCCCAAAAACAAAGACACACAAGTTCGTTGTATCTGAGTCAAGGAATCAGTGCCAACATTAATATCAAAACATCTTTGTTATTCTTTTACCACAGACCAAGGTAGTCATCAGCACACAGATATATTAGATCACAGTTGCGGAGTGATGAGTGTAGGGTCCTTCAGAGCCAGCACAATGGGAAGCTACAAAGAAAAACACATGCATGAACACACAACAAAGCAATACACCACTGTGAAGAACCCCTCACTCACAACCAAAACGACATGCCCATGCTATAGCTTGAGGCGCCTTTCTGAAGGAAACACAGCCCTTTGGACACTCCAAGCAACCAGCACTCTAACCCTAACACTCCGAACACAGTATAGGGCAGTGTTTCTCACTTATTTTCTTTCGTGCCCCCCCAGGAAGAAAAAAACATCTCGCGCCCCCCGCGCAACTATAAATAGTATTATTTGTCTTTAAATTTGTTATAAGTACATCTCTGCATAACACAGTATCCTTATTAATGTATAAGAGAAAAAAGAAAGAAATATAGACCAACTTCCTACAAAGAATAACTGTAATGATAAAGAGGCAGGAGGTATAGGGGAATCCATGTGCCGAAGTTTATTTACTCACTCAAGAGAACAAAACAGTGGGGTTCAAAATGGCTGCGCCGTGTGGCAGCCAAACACTCAACCTAAACACAGTTCAGGAAAGTCGGGAAGCAGGCAAGGGTCAAAATCCAGAAAACAGTCCAACAGGCAAACTAAGTGAAATCAGAATGCAAAAGGGGTAATCCACAGATCCAGAAAACAGGTCACAGGTAACAGGCAAGTAAGTCAGAGAGGTTATGCTTGGTATGCAACTCAGGTTGGCAATACTTCGCAATTCATGTGTGGGAGGACTTGGCTTAAATACCCTCCCAACAGGAAGTGATGAAATCAGATCTAGAAGTCTGGAGAGGGAGCCCTCTGCTGGCGTGGTGTTACAGAACCCCCCCCCCCCCCCCCTAGGAGCGCCTCTTGGCGCTCTTCGTGGTTAACCTCGGCGTCTAGGAGCTGGATGGTCAGGTCGAGCACGGTGAAATTCGGTAACCAGCGCAGGGTCCAGGATGTCAGAGGCAGGGACCCATGAATGTTCCTCAGGTCCATAGCCCTCCCAGTCCACAAGGTGCTGAAGTTGTCCAGCTCTCCGTCGTGAGTCCAGCAGCTGATTGACATGATACGCCAGCTGCCCACCTACGTCCAAGGGAGGAGGAGGTTCTAGATTTGGAGAATTTATGTTAGCCGAGTTGTGTACTGATTTAAGTAGAGATACATGGAATGATGGAGAGATTCTATAATGGGCCGGAAGTTCTAATTTGTAAGTTACCTCATTAATTTGTTGCAAGATCTTGAATGGACCGACATACCTTGGGCTGAGCTTTTTACATGGTAAACTGAGTTTTAAGTCCTTTGTTGACAGCCACACTCGCTGTCCAGGTTGGTATGGTGGGTGTGGACGACGGCGACGATTTGCCTGAAGCTCTTGAGTGCGAATGGCACGCTGTAGGCGAACATGAGCACTACACCACACCCTTTCACTACGCTTAATCCAATCATTAACAGCTGGAACACACAATAATTCCCCAGACCATGGAAACAAAGGAGGTTGGTATCCCAGCACACATTGAAAAGGGGTGAGACCTGTTGATGAATGACGTAGTGAGTTTTGAGCGTACTCGGCCCATGGGAGGAACTCTGCCCATCTATTTCCCATCCCCTCTCACCTTCTACAAACCATCTCACCTACCATCACGCCTGCCCTCACTCACATCATCAACTCCTCCATCACTACCGGCATTTTCCCCGACACCTTCAAGGTGGCCAGAGTCACCCCGCTTCTCAAGAAACCCACACTCGACACATCACTGGTGGAAAATTACAGACCTGTCTCTTTGCTGCCCTTCACTGCAAAACTCATCGAGCGAGTCGTCTTCAATCAACTCTCTACCTTCCTGACTCAGAACAACAAACTTGATGACAATCAATCAGGCTTCAAGAACGGACACTCAACTGAAACAGCTTTGTTGTCTGTAACGGAAGCGCTATGAGGGGCCAGGGCTAACCACAGATCATCTGCCCTCATCCTACTAGACCTCTCTGCAGCGTTTGACACAGTCAACCATCAGATCCTTCTCTCCACGCTTTCTGCGATGGGCATCACTGGAACTGTACTCGATTGGCTTGAGTCCTATCTCACTGGCAGATCTTTCAGTGTCGGGTGGAGGGGTGAGGTCTCAAACACTCATAACCTACTCACCGGGGTTCCCCAGGGTTCAGTCCTTGGCCCACTTCTCTTCTCCGTCTACACCACCTCCCTGGGCCCTATCATCCTCAGACACGGATTCTCCTACCACTGCTACGCTGACGACACTCAACTCTATCTGTCGTTCCCCCCTGATGACCTGTCAGTAACTACCCGCATAACTGACTGCCTGAACGACATCTCTACTTGGATGAAGAACCATCACCTACAGCTCAACATGGCCAAGACAGAACTTTTGGTAATCCCAGCTCATCCCTCTGTGCATCACGACCTCACCATCCAGCTGCAATCCTCTACAGTCACCCCTTCTCCTACAGTCAGGAATCTTGGAGTGCTTTTGGATGAACAGCTGTCCTTCAAAGACCACATCACAAAGACAACTCGAGCGTGTAGATTTGCACTGCACAACATTCGAAAGATCAGGCCCTTCTTAACTGAGCATGCAACTCAACTCCTGGTTCAGGCTCTGGTCCTCTCACGTCTGGACTACTGCAACGCTCTCCTAGCAGGACTTCCATTAACTACGCTCAAACCTCTGCAGATGATCCAGGATTCTGCAGCTCGTCTTACCTTCAAGGAACCGAAACGAGCTCATGTTACTCCCCTCTGCATCACTCTTCATTGGCTCCCCATTGCAGCTCGGGTTAAATTCAAATCGCTAATGCTGGCATACAAAACTATCTCCAGATCAGCCCCTGTCTACCTCCATGAGCTCATACGCTCCTACATGCCCTCCAGAAGCCTGCGCTCAGAGAAGGAACTGCGACTTGTGGTTCCATCCCACATTGGCAGAAGATCTCTCAGCAGAACCTTCTCTTTCACTGTCCCTGGTTGGTGGAACAAACTCCCTGATCCAGTCAGGAAAGCAGCAACACTAACAGCTTTCAAAAAGCAACTGAAAACTCTTCTCTTCAGAGAACACCTACTATAAAAAAAAATAAAAAAAAACTACTACCTTCTTTTTCCCTCCTCTGTCTTTACCTTCTTCCCCTACTGCTTTGGTTTTTTGATCAGTTGATACAATTTCTATTGTGAGAAGTTGAGATAGACTTTGACGGTGTAACAAATTGCATATTGTCTCTCCCTAATGTAAGTCGCTTTGGACAAAAGCGTCTGCCAAATGCATAAATGTAAATGTAAATGTATTTTGCTCCCTGCTACAGTAGGTTCTAAGATATCTTCCCAGCTCCTGATTTAACCTCTCCACCTGCCCGTTGGATTGTGGGTGATAGCCAGAGGTGAGGCTCACATTGATATCTAGGAGTCTACAGAAATCCTTCCAGAGCTGAGAGGTAAATTGAGTGCCACGGTCTGACACAATATCTTCAGGAATTCCATAGTTACGGAAAACGTGCTGGAATATTGCTCTTGCAGTTTGTAGTGCTGTGGGAAGCTGTGGGAGCGGGATTAGCTTACAGGCCTTGGAGAAACGGTCGATAATGACGAGGATAGTAGTGTAACCTTCAGAAGGGGGTAGATCTGTAACAAAGTCTATGGAAAGATGTGACCATGGTTGTTCTGGTATGGGAAGAGGTTTGAGTAAGCCTTCAGGCAAGTGTCGAGGGGTCTTAGACTGAGCGAAGACAGGACAAGACTTGACAAAACTCTCAATGTCCTTTCTCATTTGTGGCCACCAGAATGCATTAGAGACTAACAGCGTAGTTCGAAAAATTCCTGGATGTCCAGTTCCTATGGAGGTGTGTACCCACTGCATGACTCGACTGCGGTAATCCAAGGGAACAAACTGTTTGCCAGGAGGGGTTTCTCTAGGAATTACTTGTTGTTGAGTGGCCTGCTGAATCTCCTCCATCAAACTCCAGGTTACAGGTGCTACTACAACGGACTCAGGGAGAATTCTTCGGGGAGCATGATCAACTACAGGGGGGTCGTGTCTTCGTGACAGGGCGTCAGCTTTTGAGTTCTTTCTCCCAGGGCGGTAAGTGATGGTGAAGTTAAAGCGAGAGAAGTATAATGACCATCTTGCTTGTCTCAGGTTTAGTCGTTTTGCACATTTTAAATATTCCAGGTTCTTATGGTCCGTAATTACTAAGAATGGGTGTCTGGACCCCTCAAGCCAGTGCCTCCAAGCCTCAATTGCTGCCTTGATCGATAGGAGCTCCTTATTTCCCACGTCGTAATTGGCCTCAGCCGGAGACAATTTCCTGGAGAAGAAAACACATGGATACAGTTTCCCTGGGTTACCGTGACGTTGAGACAGTACTGCACCAATTCCACAATCGGATGCATCTACCTCTAATACAAATGGTTTTTCAGGATCTGGATGCTTGAGTATGGGGGCAGAAGTGAACCTTTCTTTAAGTGTGTTAAATGCTAGGATAGCCGATGGTGTCCAGCAGAGATTTCTTGGCTTTCCCTTTAGGAGAGAGGTCATAGGAGCTGCGATCAGGCTGTAGTTCTTTATGAACCGTCGGTAGAAGTTAGCAAAACCCATAAATCATTGTAATTCCTTGATTGTCTTGGGTTGTGGCCAGTCCTTCACTGCCTGCACCTTCTCAGAATCCATCTCCACTCCGTTTGGGTTTATGATGTACCCTAGAAAAATTGTATGGTTAGTATGGAAAGCACACTTCTCAGCTTTCACGAACAGTTGATGTTTTAGCAACCGAGTAAGTACTTCACGAACATGGCTGATGTGCTCCTTTAGATTCTTGGAATGTATGAGGATGTCATCGATGTATGCTATCACATAGATGTCAAGGATGTCCCTGAAGATCTCATTAATGAAGGACTGAAACACAGCTGGAGTGTTGGCAAGCCCAAAAGGCATAACAAGGTATTCATAGTGGCCCCTAGTGGTGATAAACGCAGTCTTCCACTCATCACCCTTCCTGATTCGAACCAGATTATAGGCACTGCAAAGATCAAGCTTAGTGTAAACCTTGGCCTCACGGAGCTGTTCTAACGCAGATGGGACTAAGGGTAAGGGGTAGCGATTCTTGATGGTGAGATTATTTAGGCCTCGATAATCTATACATGGCCTCAAGCCTCCATCCTTTTTGTCGACGAAGAAGAAATCAGCTGCTGCTGGTGATGTTGAGGGTCGGATAAAACCATAACTCAATGCCTCTTCGATGTACTCCTCCATAGCTTGTGATTCTTGAATGGTGAGAGGGTAAGCTTTACTCCTTGGGGGCATGGCATTAGGAAGTAGTTCAATGTTACAGTCAAATGGTCGATGTGGGGGCAGAAGGTTAGCTTTTTTCCTACTAAACACTTCTTCAAGATCATGATATTGATGTGGAATATTTGCAGGAACACCAGAAACTGGACTTTCGACGGAAGTGGAGAGTACAGGGGTGAAACGATGCAAGCACTTGTGATAACAGTAATTTGACCATTTAATCAACTCTCCACTGGACCAGGACAGGACAGGGTTGTGTTCTACTAACCAGGGATAACCCAGGATGAGGTCGTACTTCAGCGAACCAACAGCAAAGAGTGAGATTTCCTCATGATGAAATATACCCGTCTGCAGAAATATAGGATGAGTCTGTTGCTTGATTCCCTCTCGTAAAGGTTGATTATCCACAGACAAGATTCTAAGTGGTGGGACACATGATATAGTGGCAATCTGATGCTTGGTAATTAAATTCTCATTGATGATGTTCAAAGCTGATCCTGAGTCAACCAAGGCTGTTAAGGGAACAAGTCCTCCTTTATTAGTGTGCAAAGTGACAGGTAGAATGAAAGTAGGGGGCTTACATATAGTGCTAGCCACACTACTCACTGTATGGGTTGGGCTTCGAAGCGACGAATACGTTGGCGGCATTGGGAAATTCTATGATCCTTCACTCCGCAGTAGAAACATAGATCTTGGTTCTTCCGACGTTCACGTTCCTTCAGGGACAAACAAGTGAGCCCCAGTTGCATGGGCTCATGATTCTGTGAGGAAGCATTAGAGACAACGGGGTGAGAGAAAGTACATGCCAGAACTGAACGTGGTGTCTTACGACACGGGGCCTGGCGTATTAAATTGTCCAACTTTATCGCTAATGTGGTGTATTCAGATAAAGTTAAATTTTCTCCTTTGCATGCCATTTCCGCCCGTAAAATGGCATGCAAATTACTTTGTGCAGCCAGTGTGCGAAATTCAACTGCATATTCAGATGCTGGACGATCCCCTTGTGACATATTGAGTAAGCGGTCAGTAATCTCCTGTTCCCCAGCAGGATGATCAAAGACCAGTTTAATTTGTTGCAGAAAGTATTCCAGTGATGTTTGTATA
The DNA here is from genome assembly GCA_900490495.1 of Danionella dracula. Classification (NCBI taxonomy): domain Eukaryota; kingdom Metazoa; phylum Chordata; class Actinopteri; order Cypriniformes; family Danionidae; genus Danionella; species Danionella dracula. The sequence continues at coordinate 12,683,454 of UELW01000067.1, forward strand.
AATGGGTCTGTGTCCCAGATGGCCGCAGCCCATTCACAGGCATTTCCAGTCAATAAAGACATAACAAAAGCGCATTTGCTTACTTCAGACGAATAGTGCAGTTTATTGTTATCCAAGTAAACCTTGACCTGACGAAGGAAGCCTCTGCAACGATCAGTAGATCCATTAAACTTCTCAGGAAGAGACATTCTTACTGCATTCGATGTTATTGCAGGGAGTGACTGAATATAGTGGGTCAGATGCTCGTTAGTCGCTTGTAGCTTAGCTAGTTGACCTTCGTAGCATTTCATCTTTGTGGTTTGTTGGACACAAAAAGCACGTAACTCCTCCACTTCGGCTGGATTCGAGGGTGGCGAAGTATTCTGTAATGATACAGAGGCAGGAAGCATAGGGGAATCAATGTGCCGAAGTTTATTTACTCACTCAAGAGAACAAAACAGTGGGGTTCAAGATGGCGGCGCCGTGTGGCAGCCAAACACTCAACCTAAACACAGTTCAGGAAAGTCGGGAAGCAGGCAAGGGTCAAAATCCAGAAAACAGTCCAACAGGCAAACTAAGTGAAATCAAAATCCAAAAGGGGTAATCCACAGATCCAGAAAACAGGTCACAGGTAACAGGCAGGTAAGTCAGAGAGGTTACGCTTGGTATGCAACTCAGGTTGGCAATACTTCGCAATGCATGTGTGGGAGGACTTGGCTTAAATACCCTCCCAACAGGAAGTGATGAAATCAGATCTAGAAGTCTGGAGAGGGAGCCCTCTGCTGGCGTGGTGTTACAATAACTTTATTAACTGTAGCAGAAAAGATTTAGGTGCATCTAAAATGTAAAAAAAATATTAAGTCCTTAATAAAACTATAAACATTGTTTGACTGACCATAATGCTGGGAATATTCGGCACACTTTTGCTGAAAAAACTCAAGCGGCTTGTCAGCGTGATTGGGGAGTAATGTCTTGAAGTGATGCCTTAATGTATTTGGCTTCATGCTGTCCGCTGCCAACATTTTTAGACTCAGTAAGCACACCTGTCTCTCCTTGTCTTCCACCATAGTCACATTGAAGCCAAGCGCTACATACGCATCGTAATATTTCCTCGTCTTAGCTTTTGGGAGACTTTCGTTTGTCTCTTTATCTCCTTGTCTTTCCGCCTGTCTTCTACACTTTGTGTCTATGCTTCATACTCTGCCAATCAGAGCGTCTCTGTCCCCTAATGTAGTGGAGTGGTATTGCACTTTATTCTAGAACAGTATAAAAAAATGTTTTAATAAAAAAGCATGTTTCCCGAGGTCAAAGGTGCCCCCTTTGACGGAGCTTTGTCTTTATCTTCTTCCTCTACTTCCTCACTGCTTTAGTTTGTTGATCAGTTGATACAATTTCTATTATGAGAAGCTGAGATAGACTTTGACGTTGTAACAGATTGCATATTATCTCTCCCCTATTGTAAGTCGCTTTGGACAAAAGCGTCTGCCAAATGCATAAATGTAATGTAAATGAATAATTATACTTGCTAAAATTCAGAACATATTTAGACAGAAAAATATTTGAAGATTGCACTTGCCCAGGAAACAACAAGAAGCACTCAGACTGCATGTGGTGCAGTGTTCAAAATAGTTGATCTTGTGTATGACAGTACTCACATGTGCTCAATGCTGACGGATGGGGGAAACCTAATTGAGAGCCCTTCGTGAGCTCAACACGCTCTCCTGTCTGGAAGTCTCCAGCGGCACTCTGCAGAATGTGACCCCGCAGACTTGGGCCTGCAGGGTGTGAGGACACACCTACCCTCCAGACCAGCAAACTCTATAATAAGACTATAGCTTGCATAAAGAAATATTTGTTCTGGTCAGGATTAAAAAAAGAGATGTGACCCAATAAGGTCTCTATGAAAAGCCCTGTCAGAGCCCCTTTACAACCCCTACCCATCATCTGGACTCCATTTGAGCGACCTGGAATGGACATTGTTGGCCCTGTGGAAAGTAGTCGAGCCGGGAACCGGTTTAAGCTCATTATAACTGATTCTGCTACAAAATATTCAGAAGTTTACCCAATGAAATCCATTAAAGCGAAGTATGTGGCAACATGTCTGATACAGCTGTTTTCCAGAGTTGGCTTTCCCTGGCAGATTTTAACTGATCAAGGAACAAATTTTGTGTCCACTGTCTTGAAGCAGGTGTAAGAGTTTTTGGCATTGAAAGTTTGCGGACAACTCCATATCATTCTCAAAGCGATGGTCTTACTGAACGGTTTAATCAAACCTTCAAACAGATGCTCCACAAATTCATAAGCGAAACAAGCAAGGATTGGGATCAGTGGTTATCACCCTTTCAACCCTTATATGGACGAGATGTAAGGGGAGCTCTGACGCTTCTGAGAGATGCTTGGTAAGGAGACTTTGCTGGAAAAGAAGGCTATGTATGTTGTCTCTTATGTGGCGGAGATGAGAAAATGGCTTGAAGCAATGTCTGAGTTGATTCATTCTTTACTTGGTAATGGTGTCTAGTAAAGAGAGCAAACTTTTAGCAAAATGGGAAGGGCCATTTGAAATAATCCGGATGCTTAGACCGACCACTTATGAAATTGCCACACCTAATTTGAACTGACCTAGAGTGCTGCACATCAATTTGCTCAAAGAATAAAGAATAGATACCACATCCAAGTCCTGATGATCCAGCAGGTGATCAAAGAAGAGGAATTGGAGGAACAGTACCTGTCTTGGCCTGCAAAGGAATCGTCTCAATCATTTACCAAAAGATCGCCAGGTACAAGTACAAGCTTTTTGGAACCCAGAAGTTTTTTTCAGAATACCCAGGTGTTACTAAATTGATTGAGCATGATATTGTTTTGAAACCTGATGCTGCAGTAAAGCATATGAGTTATCGAATCCCTGAGCGTTTACAGGATTTTTAGAAGAAGAAGATTGATTGAGCCATCTAAAAGTGAATGGTGCCATCCAGTGGTTTTAGTGTCAAAAAAGGATGGGACATTAAGGATTTGCATTGATTTTAGCTATCTTAATTCTGTTTCCAAATCCTATTCAACACCTCGCATCAGTGACCTGATTGATCGGCTTTGACAGAGCCGATATTTGATGACCATCGATCTTGCCAAAGGGTACTGGCAAATACCATTGACCATTCGGTCCAGAGACTCACTGCCTTTCGAACCCCCTGGGGCCTCTTCTATTTTCGGGTCCTCACCTTTGGATTGCATGGGGCTCCCACCACCTTTCAAAGGCTCATTGATCAGATTCTGCTTGTTTGGGTGATATAGTCATCTATAGTGAGACCTGAAAACAACATCTACATCAAGAAGTTCTGCTGCGACTACAACAAGCAGGCCTTACCCTAAATCCTCTCAAATGTGCTGTTGCCTGCCTGCACAGAAGTTGAGATATGTCATTGCTAATGGTGAGATACGACCTCAGATTAAAAACATTGAGGTCGTTCAGAAATGCCTCTTACCTGAAACATGCAAGGAATTGATATCATTTCTTGGAATGGCAGGGTTTTACAATTGGTTTATCCCTAATTTCTCAGGCAGAGCAGCAGCATTGACCAATATGCTTGGTTCCAGATCTCCAAACCAACTCCAGTGGACTGAGCAAGCAAAATTGGCTTTCCATGATATCTAGAAGACTATAAGTTCTGATCCCATTTTGCATAACACTGACTTCAACAAAAAGTTTATTGTGCAAACAGATGCTTCGGAGAGAAGAATCGGAGCAGTATTACTCAAGGGGCCTGATGTATAAACGTTGCGTATGCACAAAATGGGCATAGAAATATGCGTACGCATTTTTCCACGCACATATCGGGATTTATAAAAAATAAACTTGGCGTAAATAAGTGCGCACCGTACGGATGCTCTTGACCGTGCGTACACACTCTTTTAGAAGAGTATGTGTTTTGGCGACACCAACTGTCCCAAATAGCAATAGCTATTTAAAATTAAAAACTTCTAAATTATCCTATTACATCACCCAATAAATCTAATTGTATCAACCTGAATTATCATTATTAGCATTCTTAACCAGATACTTTGAATTTACTAATTTGTTTTAATGAATGGGTTATAAAAAGGTATGTGCGTATATAACTTATCATCATAATGGATGCTCTAGATTTCCTTGCTCATGATGATGATTGGCTCATGAGCCGATTTCGATTTCCAAGAGCCAACCCGTTGGAATTGTGTTCTGAATTAGGGCCAGTATTGGAAAGACCCTCGCAGAGAAACCATACGCTGTGTGTTCCTGTGCAAGTATTGACCACATTAGGCCACTTGGCTACTGGTACTTTCCAGCGAGAGTTGACAGACCGATCGGGTATGTCGCAGTCATCCCTGAGCCGTGTCATGCCATATGTATGGGATGCCATAGTGGGGAAGGCACCCTGATACATCCGTTTTCCTTACACGCAAGCTGAACAGGCCGACATCAAAATGTAATTTGCAGCAATCGCCGGTTTTCCCAATGTAATCGGTGCTGTTGACTGCACTCATGTTGCAATAAAGGCACCATTTGAGAATGAATTTGCTTTTGTTAACCGAATTATTGGTGGTATTAATATGCAGGGAGATCATACATATTCAAAATGAGCGGTCTTAACCTCCAAATATGGTTATTTCGGGAGGAGATTGGGGTAAGCAATACGCACGTGCACCTGCGCACAATATTCAGATAATTTTGATTTATAAAGCGAACCTTGCGCAGGTTCTGGCATACGTACGGTTTTATGAATCTGAAAGCTTTTGTGCGTACGCAAATTCTGCCTTATGTGCGTACGCACACTTTAAGGATTACATCTACGCAAAGTTTTATACATGAGGCCCCAGGGCTCTACCAATGAGAGGAGACTTGTGGCTTGAATCATCAGAAAACTCTTTCCCAGGGAGGTCAGGTATTCAACTATTGAAAAAGAGTGTTTGGCTCTGAAATGGGCTCTTGACTCCCTGAAGCACTATTTGTTGAGAAGAGAGTTTGTTGTGGAAACTGACCATAAGGCCCTTCAGTGGATGGAAAGAACGAAAGATGCAAACAGTGGAATTACTCAATGGTACCTGGCTCTGTAGCCCTTTCGATTTGTGGTTCACTATATTCCAGGACAAGATAATGTTACTGCTGATTTTGCTGCTTCAGCAAAGCTCCCGAAGGGGGGAGTGTGATGGCTACCAAGCCGGCCACACAGAATGACCAGCATTAATTTGACCGGTGCATACACACACTCACCCGCACATTTATGTATTTGTTTACATTTATTTAACTGCATGCAGTCAAACAAATAACAGAAATGAGACGCAAACTTTGTTTAGTTTTACTAGTTTATTTCTTTGTATTTATTTAATCAGAACAACAATTAGTTTGGGTGCACACTTACTGATTATTTAACTTATGAAATATATATTATTTTGTCGTGTTACTACTTGTTTCTTTTGAGTTTAAGTCACTTATGGACGGAGAGTCAAGAGAGTTGGGTGCTGTCTGTTGGCAGAGCTGGTTGCCAGAGGTGGTCTGTGTCCTTCAGTCTAAAGGGCCGACTGGCGGCATGGACTGAGATTTAGTTTTGCTAATTAGTTTTTTTGGGGGTCTATTAATTCTTTAAACATAAATTGGTTATTGATTTCAAAGGTATTTTTTGTTTATCTTGTGAAATTAGTTAGGAATGCCTTTTAGTGTTGTATGTTAAAATAATTGGTTTTGTGTTGTTAATGGACTTGTCCTTTATGTATTTAAGTCGCTTTGTTTTATCATTGAGTTAGTTATGGTTTAGTTGGATTATGCTCAATTATCTGTTATTATTTCTATTAAAATAAATTGCTTTACATGGACTTGTGAGAATGTAACAAATCGGTTACATAAGCGGCCCTCCAAAGGAATCAGAAACAGGAATGAGACATAGCTGCTAAATGCATATGGACGTAGCATGCGCAACATTGAAACAAGCCTAGCTGAGTGCATCTTTTCCGGTAACCAAATATGGGTCCAGAGAGGAGGGACACAGATGTCGGATTGACTGAATATTTACATTTTATATATCCTAATTAAAGAAATTAACACATAATGCACCCCCCTCAGAGTGTTCATGAAGATCAAAACTATCGATCTGAATTAAAAAAAAAACATTACCGCACCAAGGGTGTAAAAATGCTTTTTTCAGTTTCAAAGTTAGGCATTTTTAATACTGAAGTGAAAGAGAACTTGATCACTTCTGACCCCACCCCCTTGAGATCAGTCGAGGTATTATAGTTCATGTCACTTCCTTTTGATTTGTCACTTTTCTTTTCCTTGTGAATATTCAAGCCAACATACTACTACTACTACTACTACTAATAATAAGTTTAAGAGCAATAACAGTATGTTGGCTTTTCCAAGCCAACATAATAATAGTAATAATAATAACATTATCGTTTAAAAGCTAGAACAGCATGTTGGCTTTCTCAAGTTTCAAAACGTTTGATCTAACACCAATTGAAATCTTTAAGGGACTTTTTGCTCCCAAGGCTCTCTCCTTTTCGTTTCTTCCGCGGTGCATTGTGGGTCAGAATACCCACGCATGCGCAGCTTCGGAGTCTACCTTCCATGATCCATCGAACGCTGATCAGTGGAGTGTTGATGCATTGCTCGGTTTGTTTTTTTCCTGGAAACACAGAGTTCACTTTCATTAGAGAAATAATAATCTCCTGTCGCCACGAGAGAGCCGGAAGATGACTACAAAAGGAGGTGCTACACGGAGCCGGTACTATGAGGTAGAGTGAGTAGCGGAGCTGCGCTTCGGCCGCGGCAACTAAGCGAGATTCAGTCCGCTGCAGGAGTGCTTTCGGCTGGCCAAAGCAGGTACGAGCACCCGGGGAGTGAGAACGGGAGTGAGTGAGGTTTTCCTTAGCTATATCTAGGTTGTATTCCATTGAGGGTGTGTCTGGTGTGTATGTATTTAGGAATAATGTCCCACGCATCTTGTGGTGTTGCTGTGCTTCTCCGCGTATGCTCGGTTTAACCGCAGCCATCATGTTACCGAACTGAAACCGTCTCTGAGCTTAGACCCGATGGTGTGTCTTTTTCCTCTCTGGACCGTATGTAATTATGTTTCCATTCATCCTCTCAGTGTGCTCTTGTACACATCTACACACACTCATGTACACCACAGTTGTCAATCATCAGCTCAGAAATCAATTATCAGTTTTTGTCACAATACATCCAGGAGGGAGGAATCGAATTGGTGAATGTTCCGAGCTGCCTGTTTTCAGTGGTGCAGCTGATGATGGCAGTGATACTTAAACATTCGGGGGATGCTCTGACTACGTCGAGGTTGCTGATGCTGCTGCTGGCTTTGGGGACAACGACCGTCCTTTAAAAAACAGTGATTCATTTTCAAAGCATACTTAGAGATATGTTGAGATTTGAGAATCCCTGATATCTGCACTCAGTGGACCAGTGTCCGTCTTCATTGGCTGTTTTTCCAGCTTCTGCTCATGAAGCGCATTTGTGTTTCTGTGACATAAAGGTTGATTAATTCAGATATATAATAGAGGAAGGCATCTTTTATATGTTTGTTGACTGAGAGACCTTAATCTAAATGATCTCAAAAAGTGTTCTTACTATCAGCATTGATTGTTTTTACCTTTCTGTTTCTCCCTCAGAGGGCACCACAGCTGCCTCTTTTAACCCTACCATATCCTGTGTTATAATACTTAATACAGTACTTAAGTATGTTTTGACAACTTTTTATGTTCTTCTTTTTCCTATCTTCTTTCACTTATTTTTCTAAAAAATGTTTCTTCTGCTTAGCGCTGCACTGTTAATAACTTTCAAAATACAATATTTTTGGTAAACAAGGTCTTTGATACGCCTCATATTTTTAGGCCAGGCTTGCACATAGTGTAAACGCTAGTAACATCATGTAAGGCAAGGCAACTTTATTTGTATAGCACATTTTGTACTGTAATTAAAATTTTAAATCAGTATAGTGGGTATTAATGATAATGAGTAGGGAATATCGTTTTCGGAACTTCAGTATCATTGTATGTGTGTTTAAAGGTTTTGTTAGCCTGAGAAGGAGGTGACCGACGGAGTAGGTGGAGTCTCCGGGCAGCGATGGGCCGTCTTTTGGGAGGGCATAAATTAGGGTGCAAGGAGACTTTCTTTCTCTTTCCGGCTTTCCTTCCTTCTTTACTTTACGAGTAGCTCTTTCAGTTTCAATAGAGTGCAATTTCAGTGTTTACTTAAATGAGAAGAGCAAAATAAAGTGCTGCTGTTCTGTACCCTGCCTCCGGAGTGATTTCAATGAGAGAGTGAGTTTAATATTCCCATAACAGTACACAGGGAAGTGCTTCACATATGAAACAAGGAATAAAAAGAAAGGGCATTTACTAAAATCAAGCACAAAAAAAGTTATATTAAATCATTGTGATTAAAAACTGAAAATTTAAAAACATTGATTAAAACATACATTAAGATAGTGAAGTGCATAGATAAAATAGTTGTTAGGAAATTGGTGCTCAGTCGACAAAAGCACAACTAAACAGGTTAGTCTTTAGCCTGGATTTAAATGTGACTAAAGTGTTGGCACCCTTGATCTCCTCTGGAATCTGGTTCCATCTGTGGGCCGCATGGAAACTAAAAGTGTATTTACCCGGGTTAGATCTTATTTATTTGATTATTTATATGAGGGATCTCAGCTCTCTGTTTGGTGTGTATTCACTGATAATGTCTTTTAGGTATTTAGGTGCTAAGTTTTGTTTGGACTTATATACGAGCAGCAGAACTTTAAAATCTATTCTGAAGGAGATCAGCAGCCAGTGTAGAGACTGGAGAAATGTGTTCTGACTTTCTAGTTTTGGTTAGAATTGGAGCCGCTGCATTCTGAACGAGCTGGAGCTGTTTAATGATCTTTTTGAAAGACCGGTGAGAAGAGCGTTACAGGAGTCCAGCCTGCTGGAGATGAAAACATGAATCAGTTTCTCTAAATCTTGTCTGGAAACAAAGGATCTGGTTCTTGCAATGTTTCTAAGATGGTAATAAGCTGATTTGGTCATTGCTTTGACGTGGCTTTTTAAACCAAGTTCAGAGTCCAGAATCACCCCAAGATTCCTGACCTGATTTGTAGTTGTTAGGCCCTTGGCATTGAGATACGTGTTAACCTTAACAACCTCGCTTTCACTTCCAAATGTAATGACTTCAGTTTTGTCCTTTAAAATTGTTTAATTTGTCCTTTAATCTTGTTTAATTGAAGAAAGTTGTTTTGCATCTAGTTTTTAATCTTGTCAAGACATCGGCAGAAAGAGTTTATGAGGTTGTAGTCATTCGGGGAGATAGCTAGATACATTTGTTTATCATCAGCATAACTATAGTATGATATCTGGTTCCTTCTCATAATTTGGCCCAGTGGAAGCATGTACAGGTTAAATAGTAAAGGAGCAAGAATTGAGCTTTGAGGGACTCCACAAGTCGCCGCAGTTCTCTTTGATTTGTAATCACTGATGTTTACATAGAAACCTCTTCCTTCTAAGTATGATCTGAACCATTTTATCACAGTTCCTGAAAGACCAACATAGTTTTCTAATCTATCGATTTGGTGGTTAACTTTGTCGAAGGCAGCACTCAGATCGAGTAGAACCAGGACAGTCACTTTTCCTGAATCAGTGTTTAACCGGATGTCATTGATTAAAGGTGCACATTGAGAGTGGAGGCTGAGGATTTCTATCCCCAGCCCTGCAGGGGGAAGCACTAATGCCTTTTCTGATGTTACTGATCTTATTGATGAAAAATGAAGCAAACTCATTGCATTTATCCTCAGACAGAAGCTCTCCTGGAGTCTGATTTGGTAGGTTGGTTAACCTCTCTACCGTTGCAAAAAGAGTTTGAGTATTGTTGAAGTTAGTTATTAATTAAGTTTGAGAAAAACTCTTGCCTAGCTGTGATTAGTTCTGAATTAAAAGCACGAAGACTCTCTTTATAAAGGTCGTAGTGGATGACAAGTTTGGATTTTCTCCACCTTCTTTCAGCCTTACTGCAAAGTCTTTTCATACTTTGATCTTTTGTTGAATTTCTCCAGGATGTTTTTGTCTCCCAGGTTTCTTCTTGACAGTTATAGGGGCAATATCATCTAAAAGAGACTTGATTTTTAAAGTAAATGCATCAAGAAGACAGTCAGATGTGCTAGTAGTGATTGAGATATGGCATGCATCAACATCTCGCTGGTGTTATCGTTAATGTGTCTCTTTTTAACAGAAATAGATTTTGCATTTATGACATGGGAGATTGACACATCAACAAAAACACAGAAGTGATCAGACAGAACAACATCTTGCACAACGGTGGATAACATATTTAAGCCCTTACTAATTACTAAGTCCAGTGTGTGACTGTGACAATGTTTGACACCCTGAATGTGTTGAGTTACGTCGAAGGAGTTTAAAATATTGTTGAGTTCTTTGGCAGCATTATTATCGGGCTTGTCCATGTGAATATTAAAATCCCCAGTGATGATAAAAGAGACAAACTCTAAAGAGATGGCTGAGAGCAGTTCAGTGAAATCATCGGCAAACCCTGTAGTGTACTTTGGAGGCCTGTATAAGGTGGTGAGAAGTACCTGTTTGATGCCTTTTATAGCTATATCCAAAAGATGTGTAATCCCCAAGATTGACCTGTTTGAATTAAAAAATGTTAAGACTCTGCCTTTCTTATCAGAACGAGAGGCATGACTATATAAGAAGTTTCCTGGTGTAGCCTCGTTTAGTATGGTTGCACCACAACCATCATCTAGCCATGTTTTAGTTAGCAACATAAAATCAAAGTTTTGTGTAAAAATCATTTACAAGGTGGGCCTTGTTTCTAAGTGACCTAATGTTCAATAGTCCTATTTTACCCTGTTTTCTGTGGGTTCAGATATGATGGTCTCTAGCTTGCAGTTTATTTTAATTAGGTTTGGTCTGCTTGATTTCTGATTTCTAGCAGACCTTTTCTTCCACTTGTTTTGTCTATTTCTAGCCGGCCTTATCTGTATCGCTAATAAAGTAAGAGCTAAAAGGACTTAGGGGCATCTGCCTGCTCTGAAAGCATTCCCCAAGGTCGTCGTCTTGAGGCAGAATGTCCTGTTTATCTCACTGCTGGTTTGGGGGAGTAAGGATGGGTTGGGGGTGATTTTGCCCCAACCGTTTTGATCGTAGAACTCTTCCTGCTATACGAGGGGAAGGTGCCCTCCTTATTTGGGGCTTGCTATGAAAAAGTGGGAGAGCTTTGTTTTTCAAGCTGTGCTGGGAAACCGAGATGGGGGATCCTGAAGATGTGGATATTGTTGATGTGTCCTCCAGGGTGTTGTTCTGTTTACCCTGTTTGTTGTCCAGGGGGTTATCCTCTTTCCTGATCTGTTCAGCTGCCTCCCATCTGATATGATAAAATCTGGCTGATTCCAGAATACATTAAAATGATCAATATACTGGAAACCTCTTGACAAACAGGCATGTTCTAGCCATGTATTGCGCCCAAGCAACCAAGAGAACATATTTGTGCCATTTGCCGAAAGCGGAACACTTATGAAACAAGTTTTTTGAGATTTTCAAGTGTGTCAAACAGTTCCATACAGTCCTTCTTAAGCAGCTCTGATTGTCCTTTCTTTACATCATTTTTGCCCTCATGAAGGATGATTTGTTTTGTCTTGTGCTTGCTCAGGATATCTCTTAACACTTTGTTTATGTCTGAAACTATAGCATGAGGGAGACAGTATGTCACCATAGTTTTGCTCTGTAGATGCTGTATTATATAACCTCCAATAATCAGAGTCTTTGGCTCCACTGAGACATGAGTTGGACATGAGTCTTGACACCCTGCTTTCTGAAATGTTTGTGTGCTCTGATTGTTGACTGACAGGCTAAGATTGATCGGTATCCACAGTCATTTAAGTTTCAAATCCGTTTCGCAGCTGCACTTGCTGTTAAATTGGTGTAGATGAGAACAGTGCAAATAGAGACCCTCTAAGTCTATTTCCCTGAATTTGCCAGTTTTCAGCCCAATCAGGACTTTTTCCTCACTGATCTCGGTTCTGAATAGCATGCTGAGAAATTGTAGGGAGCTCACCAGCTTGTCGTTCTTAATGTTGGTTCTTATCCAGGTCCGGTTCTTTAGAATTCTCTGTCCTTTGAGAACGAATCGCTTGAAGCCGTGTCTCCAGAACATCAAATTGTTGAAGAAGTGATATGCTGTGTTCGCAACATTTTTAACAGTAGTGGTTTAGAGGCATTTTCACTCATCTGTGTCTCCAGATGAATCAGTCTGCCTTCCCGAGGAATGCGAACTGCATCCTTTTTCTGTTTATCTAAACTGTTCAGGTTTTGCTTTCAGAGCGTTAGAAATAGCATTGTCAAAATAGTTTAGACATTTAAAAACAGAAAAAAGTGAGAAAAGGAAGTTTATCTGTAGAGTGTGTCCACACGATTGTTGTATCCTGTAGTGTGTGCATGTTTAGGATTTGAGGGAAGATAAAATGCAAAGTGTGTTCTGAAACCAGATTTCCTGATATGATTATAAAAGTCATGTAGTGTGCATTTGGCTTGATGTATGAAGAGTTAAATTTGCATATTTTATTAAGGTATATAAGCCTAGCACAAATAAAAACACTCTGGACCTCCAAATCAATGAACACGGGACAGTTGGAAAGCGCCCAGTGTACGAGCCAGCCTCGTCATAATTCCGTTATCGAACAGTTTTTTTTTGTTGCTGAGCTAAGTTGAATGTCATATGCTGCTCACAAACAAGAGTGATCTTTCCAAGTTTTCTCTGATGGGCAGACACAAACATGTGTGAACTAATCTGATTACAACATGAGGCATGTTTTTGATGAGGAAACAACCCTTGAAGATGCCAGGAATGTCAGAAAATTCTTTTTATCACATGGCAATGACAGTATTTAACATTGATTAGCATATGTCACACCACCCATAGTTTTATTTCAGAAACCGAATTATGTTCAGAGTTTGGGCAAATAAGCTACTTTCTCCTTGAATCACTACTACAAAATAGGCCAAAAGAGCTTATTCGGTGCATCAGAAAATATGAGAATTAAACTTAAGCACTAATTGGAACTCACTCGAAAACCCCTGACCTTTATTATATAAAAATGTACTGTTTAATACAACGTAAATAAAAGAATATACATTTTTTTTTGTCTTAAACATCAAAGTTAGTGATGGGAGTAAAAAAAATCTTATACATAGGTCTGGGCAGTCATTCAATATCGATAATTTTCATCAATTTACATTTTCTCAATAAGATTATATATAGAGGTTGATGGACAGTTTGATAGCTGCCTTAACAGTGCGTTTGCTTACACCACTTCCATGTCTCATGCTTGGGATTGCTTTTCCATGTTTATATTAGCTTTTAAGTCAGTTGAGGTATATTCTTGGAGTTTTCCTGCTTAGAGATTAAAACCGCCAGACCGTTATCCTTTTTTTTTCTGCAAACAAAAGCTATATTATCTCTGTCTGCTGTGTTTTCACATCCAAACACTTCATATTGAAGCGTAACTTGACACGATTGGCTGAAAGACCAATCAGAAGCTGGGCTTTGACAGAAAGCCTGGCAACTCTTGCTTCTGATTGGTTTATATAATTTTTCTTTTTTTTAACCTATGTGACAGCACCATAGTTTATTTGAAGTCGAAACACATGTAATTTCTTTTTCACAGCAGCTCATACTATTGAGCTCAGATACAGTTTTTTCACATCATGATGATGCAGGAAACAAAACACAATGAGAAAGTGTCAGCTGTTGTTTAGAGAAAGTAAACTTTAACTGAAAGTGGAAAAATAATGACTTTAATAAACAAAAACTTAGTTCAATATGTTTCAATGTTCGGGTTTTATGAATTTCATGAATTAATTTTTTTTATAAGTACATATGTAATTGTAATGACTAAATACAAATAAATACATTCTCAATGTCTGATATTTGTGCTAACTTTACAGGTTATGAATATCTTCTTAATAGGGCTGCTAATTGGATTTGGATAATTATCGTAACACATTATAGGTAGCTTGATAGACAGTCAGATAACTGTTGAAGCAACTCGTTGCTAACAGAACTTCTGTGTCCCATGCGCAGGATCGGTTTCTCTGTTAATTGGAGTTCCGGGGTCATGTGAGATGAAACACTCGCACTATTGCTGCTCAGATGTTCAAACAACAAAAACAAGCTATATTTTACCCATGTGTTGTCTTCACACATCTGTGGAAGCTCCTACTAATCATCTGGGAGACCAATCAGAAGCTGCCCTTTGAGGAGTTGGCAGCTGATGATTCTGATTGGTTTAGCTTGTTGACTGATATCCTTTTAAGCCAATTGAGACTTGTGCTCAGGCTCACATCAGAAGACGAACTCACATGGTCAGATCGATTGATTTTATAGAGTGCTGTCAGCTCTAGGGCACTGTTGGAAACAACAGCCACAATTTTAAAAACTTATCAAACACTGATGCCTCTGAGTACAGTGAAAGTATTCGGCCCCCTTGAACTTTGCAACTTTTTGCTCCATTTCAGGCTTCATACATAAAGATATAAAACTGTAATTTTTTGTGAACAACAAGTGCAACAAACCCTCCAGAAGTTCAGTGACAATCTCTGAATAATCCAATGTTGACCTAAATGACTAAGGATGATAAATAGAATACACCTGTGTGTAATCAAGGCTTTGTATTAATGCACATGCACTGTGATAGTTTTAGAGGTCTGTTTAAAGCACAGAGAGTACCATGAAGAACAAGGAACACACCAGGCAGGTCCGAGACACTGTTGTTTAGAAGTTTAAAGCTGGATTTGGATACAAAAAAGATTTCCCAAGCCTTAAACAATCCAATCGCACTGTGCAAGCGATAATGTTGAAATGGAAAAAGTATCAGACCACTGCAAATCTACCAAGACCTGGCCGTCCTTCTAAACTTTCAGCTCATACAAGGAGAAGACTTATCAGAGATGCAGCCAAGAGGCCCATGATCACTCTGGATGAACTGCAGAGATCTACAGCTGAGGTGGGAGACTCTGTCCATAGGACAACAATCAGTCGTATACGGCACAAATCTGGCTTTCATGAAAGAGTGGCAAGAAGAAAGCCATTTCTTAAAGATATCCATAAAATGTGTCATTTAAAGTTTGCCACAAGCCACCTGGAAACACACCAAACATGTGGAAGAAGGTGCTCTTGTCAGATGAAACCAAAATCGAACTTTTTGGCAACAATGCAAAAAAATATGTTTGGTGTAAAAGCAATACAGCTCATCACCCTGAACACACCATCCCCACTGTCAAACATGGTGGTGTCAGCATCATGTTTGGCCATGCTTTTCTTCAGCAGGTACAGGGAAGATGGTTAAAATTGATGGGAAGATGGATGGAGCCAAATACAGGACCATTCTAGAAGAAATGGTCTCTAAAAGACCTGTGACTGGGACGGAGATTTGTCTTCCAACAAGACAATGAACCAAAACATATAGCAAAATCTACAATTGAATGTTTCACAAATAATCATATCCAGGTGTTAGAATATCCAAGTCAAAGTCCAGACCTGAATCCAATAGAGAATCTGTGGAACCTCAGTGAGCTTGAGCTGTTTGTCAAGGAGAAATGGGCAAAACATTCTCGATGTGCAAAACTGATAGAGACATACCCCAAGCGACTTACAGCTGTAATCAAAGCAAAAGGTGGGGCTACAAAGTATTAACTTAAGGGGGCTGAATAATTTTGCACGCCCAATTTTTCCATCTTTTATTTCTTAAAAAAGTTTGAAATATCCAATAAATTTCGTTCCACTTCATGATTGTGTCCCACTTGTTGTTGATTCTTTACAAAAAATTACAGTTTTATGTCTTTTTTTGAAGCCTGAAATGTGGCAAAAGGTCACAAAGTTTAAGGGGGCCGGATACTTTCACAAGGCACTGTATCTACTGCTCTGGAGCTGCATTTAAAAGTATTGGAAAATAGATTTCTTTTAAGTGGTTTTATGCAGGAGTGTTTTCGGATTGGCTCTTTACATGCGCTCCTTTCGGCCATCTCCTTTGTTGCATCTCAGTGGATCTCAATGGATTGACACCAATCCATTTCTTCTCAAACAACTTTGTAGCTCACTGACTACTTTACACAGATTACAAAGAGCTCACGTATGTTTATTATTAGCTCTAATTTAATGCTGCGAGTCACACTAGCTTTTTTTTTATGTACATCATTCACACAAATAGTTTGGAAAGTTCTGCAGAGAGCAAGTGCAAAACAAAGCTGTGGCCCATACCATTGCTAAAACTGTATTGGACAGAATGCGGCACTTGAAGTGTTGTTTTAGTGTGGCACTCATATATCATTAACAAATAGTGTGAGTCCTTATTTGGCTTTGTCATAAGTCATACAGTATTTACTGTGTGTGTGTGTGTGTGTATGAATGAATGCGTGAGACATAATGTGTAATTATATACTTACATTATATGTAATTGTATACAACACAATGGCAAGAGAAAATACAGTTCTTTCCTGTCCAAAACCGGACTCTTGACTGGTGTATGCTTTATGCACTTGTGTGATCCATGAAATCATGTTAGAACCGCACAGCATAGATCAAAACTTTAGTCGATCCATTGTGTGGGAATGCTTGGTAGAGACACAGCAGCGAACTAACTTCAGATGTCTGTGGTGAATGAAACATGAGGCACCTTTGCTGAGACATGCTTCATAAAATGGCTGGTAGAGGCTCCTTTCCCTTTTGAAGCGTGATAGGAAGTGACTGAATTGCAGTACCAATATCGGCTGCTTGAGGCTGACTCTAAAAGGGAGCAAGTTCTCATTCACTCCAATGTTAAAACTGGCCCACTTTGGGGCTGACAAAAACATGCTTACACCCCTGGCTCCATTAGGTTTGTTGATTCCGATCACTAGTTTTGATTTTCATGAACACGCTGAGGTGGGATGACTCAGTAAAGGAAAAACTGCATAGAATTGATAGAAATGAAACCTTCAGCCAATCAGATGGGGTAACTACAGCCTCTGAGGACTCATTTTTGAGCACTGGCTATGCCCACCTTGAGCTTCATTTGATTTTGCAAGAAACCTATGGGTGATGTCACAAACACTCTGTCCATGTTATATAGTTAATGGTAAAACAGTGGAACAAGATATGGTGCCTGATTTCCGATAATGGGATTGGATCCACACATCCCTAGTTGAAAGCTGCTTTTACATAAACAAAGCTATATGTTCAGTAAGTATTTTTGAATTTTGTGTTTACGAGGAAAACTTTTGGTTCTCAATATCAATATTTTCTTAGATCCTCAGCTTGACTGAATTAAGCATCCATAAAGGATATTTCACTTTTTCCTTGCTATTTGTCTCGGCCCACCAGAGTTCTCAGACACTAACTGCAAAAAAGCATGAATCAGTGATTTATGTTTAAATGAATGTGTTGTAAAGATATCTTCTGAAGGACTTCTGGTCAGGATAAACAGCTGACTACAGAGAAAATATAACAAATGAAAACATTAATATTTCTGCATTTCATATTATATTCATATTTGAAATAATGGAATGCAGGACTCGCAAAATTTTTAAATCCCTGTTAGCCCTTTGGGCAGGCACTATTCAGTTTTTGGTTGCCCGAAGTAAATTTTGGTAGGCTGAATAACATTTTTAACAAATTATTATTATTATTTAGAATTTTTTTAAGTAAACAAAACATTAATCAAAAACATTTCATAAGAAATTTCATCAACCATATAAAACACTCAACTGTAAGAAAATATAAAATAAAGCACACATACTACATTACCATGTATTATTTTCTTGTTAGAATTATCTGAGTGAAAATGGGAGATAAAGCTAAATCCTTCCTTGATTATGGGGTATAGAGACATTTTACAGACTGACGACTCTATATTAAAATATTAAAAACCATGAAAATGCTTTAATGAAACTACTAAAGCTTTATTAATTAAACTGATTTATTATAATAAATAAAATTGTGTTCAATTTATATTGTGCTTTTCCAGAGCCCTAAGACACTTGTAATGTTAAGTGCATTATACATTCAATCTGCTTTCACACTCTGGTGGTGATACCTTGGTAGCCCATAGCTGCCCTGGGTCAGTCTGATAGGACGCGGGTGCCAATTTGTGGCCACCACCGACCACCACCAAACACACCCGACCAATCACAGACATTTATACAGGGCAATGGGGTGAAGTGGCATGCCCAGGGCAACAATGGCAGAATGAACCTGGCAGGGATCGAATTGCTAACTCAACCCGCCCTTATTTACGTTAATGGTAATTAATAATCAAAACAGTCTCATAATTCTGATAATAGACAGGTTGTTGAGTTAAAGTCCAGAACATACTGCTTTTATTCTTGCTTATTTTATGTGGACACTTTCCTCACAACTCGAACATCTTAACATCACAGCCACTAGATGTGACCGCTCATCTTTACCTTATCACCACATTCTCTCATGCATGTGCTTCCCACAACATGAACAAAAATATAAAATAAAATAGAAAAGAAATGTATTTCTCTCTTTATCTCTGAAGCATATGTATGAAGCATATTCTCAGACACATGAGTGTGGCAGGTGTGATCCCAGGGTACAAACCTTTCCAATCCACTGCGCGACTACAGTTAAGTTCTGAGAAGAACACATTGCTCATCCAAATGCAGTCTTTAAAATCTTAAACGTGGTGTATGTGTAGAAGTGGGATGTGATTTACCTCCAATCTAGTATGCTGACGAGTGAGAGGCTCATGCTACAGTCGTGTCAGTTAGGCTTGCGCGCATACTTTGATGCAATGTTGGCTGTTGCCTTTTCCTGCTTATAGTGAGCTTCTTTTACTCAGTATTGGTTTTTATATATTTTTGATCAAATTGCTGGTAGTAAAAGCTTTTATCACTAGCATTGAGGTTGAAATATTTCCAGTCCACGGACACCTGTTAAGTGTGTCTGCTCAACTGACATCTCCATCATAGAGGGGTATCGTTGCTCTGGTATTGCAACGCTTTTGACAAGTACCGAGTACTGCTCTGGAGTATCGGTATCTGTGTATCCCCAGTTTAAATGTTTTACAGATGGTAACCAATGAAAATGACCGCCACAACACCTTTATGGTCACGGCTACTGCATCAATGTAATAATCATGCTTCATTGCCACTGGGTGGCGCCTTCATCTTATAAATGAGCAAACAGTCATCTAGGTTAGTTATGTTTGAAATATTACTTATTTATATGTCTCAGGTTAGCTATTCGTTGTTTTTATGTGTACATGTTTTTTGTTACCTAGATATCTCATAAATAAAGTTGAGTAGTTGATACCATTATGTATAAACTTTAGGATATCTTTCAATAATGTGACCTAGAGTGGTGGCGTTTGAGGTAACGCATTAGACTCTTGCAGGAGACTATGGAGCTAGAGATCTGACGAAACAATCTGAATTTGAATTGTGTTGATTTGCATTATTGAAGATTGTAATGTAATACACCTGAATATTATATGCCATGAAAATAGATTTTGGATTTGAATTTCTTAATTTAAATTTGAATTTTGTAACTTGAATATTGAGCTTCTAAAACTTAAAACTTAGATTTTTTTTTAAAGGCCTAATCATTTATAGATGTATTTTCAAACGTCAGATTTTTTTTGCAGATATTCAGTTTATAAAAATGCAGCATGAAGTTTTCAAGAAGAAAAATTTCAAAACATCAAATTCAATATTCTAAAATTCAAACTGCAAAGTTCAGGTTGTGACATTCAGATCTCACAAAAAGTACACCAGGGGTCATCACCAGGGAAGAGTAGGCGACTACAGAACATCAAACTATCAACAATCAACAATCGCTAGTAAACTGGGATAACACACTCAAAATGGACAGAGTTTGCAGTTTGATTTTGACCCTTGTCATCTTTTGCTACATTATTTGTGTTAATCGCTCAACACCCATGTTATACGTTGCAAATTACTATCGTAATCAGATACAAATTAATGTTTTGTCTACTTGATAAGGTGAAGAAGCAAAAGAAACAAACTACCGCGCTTAAGGAAATTCCTCTTATGCCCAACATCGCTCGTATCATCGATCAGCATCTAGATGTTTATTTGACATCGGCGATGGGTGATGGCATGGTCTATCGACCCAACCCTAGTGTGTATATATCAACACAGTTGTGTATGGGGTGAATGGTAACGTGTCGATTGAGGCTTTTCTTATGTTAATTACTCGCAGTTCACTTTCGGCAGTTATTGGTGCCAGAGGTCGCACTTTCAAGACCGCATTTTTAAGACCCCTGTTGTTGGTGTTGTTGTTTTTTATTTTTGATACACAGAGAGATATTAGGGAAACATTTTATGATGATGTAGCGATTCTTAACGATTCTTGGAAAAGAAACAAATGAACGGAGTGCTTTTTGTAATGTCAATAAAATTCCAGAAAGCTGTAACTTTTACATGTATCTTTTTCAAATCGATATTTTATGTTGGAAAAATAATATTGTATCTAATCTTAACAGTTTTAATGTGTTGTAATGAAATCTGCTACTTTTTTGGGGTAAAAAAAAAACAGGATTGAACAGACTGTAGGGCAGCCATTGTTTTAACACTTTGCACTACTGGCGATCAGAGTAGAATAATATTTAAAAATTTGCTTAAAGGGATAAACACATTTTTGTTTGTTAACATATTGTTTTACACAATGTTGAATACGTTGTGCTTAAGCATTAGCAAAATAAGCTATTTGATTTGTTGAACAATGTTTTAGTATCTTGTATGCTACAATTGTTAAAGTCATTTACAGTTCGTGCTGAGAAAATCTGGATCCTTGCACCATCTGGCAGCCAACTATGGTAACACTGATTTTTTTTAAATTTATTATTATTATTTTTTTTTTACAATGCCGGGTAGGGGTGGGCGATATGAGTTAATTCATATCATTATATGTCCAGAAAGCACCGGTATTATATCACAATATGAAGGGGAAAAAATTGGATATTCACATTTTATAGACATTAATAACATTTTACTTTATTTAAAGTGCGAGATTAGACAGAGAACTGAAAACTGTCTTTGCCACTGTTTAATTTAAAAAGGGCAAATGTGTAACATGAGGTAGGCCTGTCTGAATTAAATTAAAGTAGGGGTGGGCATAGATAAATTTTTAATCTAGATTAAACTCACTCAAATATTTAAATGAATCTGCATCAAAATGCCTCATTTAAATTCTGCAGAATGCATTCAGAATACATGCTGCCCAAAATAATGACTAAAAGTAGTTCTTTGAGAGAGTTTCTCAAGCTAGGTGGCACTGTAGACCAGGGTCTCATCTCCTGTTTTCTAAATTCATCACAATCTGCACAAATCTAGCAACATTTTCCGCTGTTCCCAGCAACTTTTAGTGACTTCATTTGTTCTGGCTGATGTGCTTTTCAGACAGAGCAGCTGCTGATGTAATTCTCTGTACCTGACAGGCTTCCCCCTCTCCTCGGCTCATGTGGAATTCAAGCTGAATTCATGAAATATATGAATGTGTAACAGTATCTACAACACAGCAAAAATCCACAATTTCAGTATTCACTTTCACTTAAAATCTGACTGGTTCACCCTCTGTATGTTTTAGAAAAACATACACCCCCTAAGAGTGTTCATGATGATCAAATCTAGAGATTTGAATCAACAAACCTACCGAGTCTGAATCAAGGGGCAACCTCCCCGCTCTCCCCGCTCTAGCGGAACAAGAAGTGACTGAGCTGTAATACCTCGACTGGTACCTCGCAAGTGTGGCTGGGTCAGAAGTGAGCAAGTTCTCATTCACTCCAATCTTAAAAATGCCCAACTTTGGTACTGAAAAAAAAAAAACCTTTTTACACCCCTGGTGTTGTAATATTTTTATTTAGATTGATAGTTTTGACTTTCGTGAACACTCTGAGGGGGGTGAATTATCTTTTTTAACGTATTTGTTTAATATGAACATTCAGCCAATCAAACATCTGTGCTACGCCTATATCCCGCCTCTCTGGACCCCTAATTAGTAACCGGGAAGTGATGCACTTAATCCTAATCTTTGCAATTTGGTGAGGAACGGTGTAGTGAGGCCATATTATTATGTACATTAATATCTATCAATTAATATTGTTTAGGTTATTATTATTCTTTTTAAAATTAAACAGGATTTAAACTTTGTAGCTGCACTAAACAATAGACTACACTAACAATGTTGTTTAGTGGCGCACATTCAAGAAATGGGTTCAAGCAAAACGAGATTGTTATTATTTGTATTACTATTTGAATGGTTTTTTTATGTCTAACTGTTAGACAAAAAAACCCCAAAGATTTGCTTTGGTTAGACTAGTTGTGCGATTGTAATCTTAATAGAGCTACATAGATTCAAGGAGCACATTGGAGGATTCAACTTTATCCAACGGGGTAGTGTGTTATTTTGTAAAATTTAACAGAATTAGTTGGAGATTTGTTTATGAACCTGCTTTAAGAGCAGAGAGCACAAAAAGCACAAGATTACAAAATAAGTGTGTTTGTTAGCTTTACCCTATCAGAGAAAAAAACAGTTGGGTTGAGATACTCTTTCTGTTGTTTATATACGTTTGTTAGCTTTCTGTTGTTGTATAATGATTTACATACAGTATGTTAGCGTAGCAAAGAAGTCAACTGACTTACATTTTCAGGGTTTAACGTTAACAGCGGGCGGGTACTGTGATGGCGAAAGTTAGCTTTAGCCCCGCGGGTTAAGCCTGTTTCTGAGGTGCCTAGAGTCATGAAGATCAAACATCTGTACAGAAAAAACAAGTGCTTCAATGCATTAAGAATATTAAAGAAATGTGAGCCTGTAGCTGATTAGTCGGTTGTGATGGTTGAAGTAGATGTTTGCTTCCGCTTCTTGGAAGCACAGGTAGGCTAGCACAGCAGGGAGCGGATGTGAGGACAGCGGACGTGACGAGTTGATCAAAATGCTTATAATCCAAAGACACTTTAGATCCATCAAGTTCACACTTTTAGGATCCAAAGTGATTCCCTATTTTGAGTTCCAGAAACTGCATATTCACACTCAACATGAGTCTCATGTTTTCTTTTTTCTCAGGAATGCTGGTTCCGTGACAACTGCCGTGGGTTCGAATCTGGCTACAGGGGTATTAAGATCGATCATAGGGTCACTGAATGCTTTCTTCATTGTGACTAGAAGACGAGCTGTTTTGATCCTCTTCATGGCTGTGTGGTACTGGGCGCTGGCAGTACCCACCACCAAATGCACTCCACTGCCACATCTGGGCCTCGGCATGACCAGAGTGTTCATGTGCCTGCAGACTAGTGAGTGATCTTGACACTGGAGAGAAGATGAGTGAAGGAAAAAAGCTAGCAGAGTTATCACTGGTGCCTATCGGCTGGCAAAGAAGGCTGGAGCCCTCGGGTGTCCTCTACATCAGGTACCCACATCATTACAACATTAATGATTTGCTGATTTGTAAATAAATGGCTTTTGTTATAGAAATCCATGGTTAATCATGAGCAGTAGTTAAATACGTAAATTTTGAAAACTGTGTCTAATTATTTCCTATAGTAAAAAAATCTTGGTATAAGTTTTCCTAACTGAAAGTATCCTGTAGAGACATTCCACCGCTCTCCTACCTGGCTCTCACTCTACCCCCCAACCTCTCTCACTTCAGACTTGATGGATTGCTCAGAACAGAGAAGTCTGCAACTCGAGGTCTGATAAAGTAGCATACATGCTTCATTTTACTTGATCTCAGAACTGACTGTTAAAAGAGTAACACCCATGAACATAATTTCTTTCATTTCTTTTATGTAGTATTTTAACAACGATATTCTCAAACTAATTTGGTCCAAAAGTTAATAAACAGTTAACAGTAACAGTTAATCTGACTCGGTCAAGGTCAGCAGTAGTAGATTGGAACACTCAGCTACAGATTTTATACCTGTCTGAATAAAGCGTTTTAGTTTTTTTTAGCTTGGGTTTATAGTCTTCCAGGAGCAGAGGCGGAGCCATTTAGAACCTTATAGAAGTAAAGGAGAATTTTAACTTATAGACCAAGAATTTTTTTAAGCAGTCAGGCCAATATCCTCTGCGGTAGGTAGGCAGAAAGTTCCTTGGTTTACCTGAAAGCTAAGTTAATTGTTAAGATCAGTGGTTCTCAAACCGTGGTACATGTACCACTGGTGGTACTTGAAGACATCTGGGTGGTACTTGAAGACAGCGGCTGTCATTACTGTGGGAGTGTATGTCAAACAAAAAATGATCGACCATGGGCGTCTGATACATTAATCGTGGCCCATTGGTTGATTTTTTTTTTTTTTTTTATGGCTAGTCTAATGAAATCACAGGTACTTCCCTCCAGACTTATTAGGGGTTGAGCACCGAAGGTGCAAGAACCCTATTGTTTTTCGAAAAATTCTTATTTATTTATTTATTTATTATCGTCTTTTCGGGGACTTTTGGGTACCTGAACATTAACGAAAAGTCACAGATTTTTGCACACGCCTCCGACTTGGTGAAAATGTACGTTTGATTTTGTTTTGAAAAATGAATAAATAAAAATGGCTCTATAGCGCCACCTAACGCGTTTTTCCAACTGTTGCGCAACCAGTTGGTCGTAGGTGAATGAAATTTGGTACACATGTGTAAAGTACCAAGCTGCAACTTTTGCTAATATAAATCCTGTTTCCAAAATCGATAGGAAGTTGGTTATTTCACAAAAACCTCTAAATATGGGCGTTTTTGCACGTTGTTCACTACACAACACAAACTACTCTCACAGATTTTATCCAAACATCTTCAAACTTCTTGAGTATCATCAGAAGGCATATGGCAAGTGATATTGATTCGTTTTTTTTTTTGACTATCATAAGTATGTGGTGGTGGCTGCGGGCCATTGACCAAATTTCGACTCGAAATTCCAATCCGACTCAAACTTGTCTCATTCTCATCATAATCTAAGCCCGAGAACAGGCGTATAACAACGAACATCATCCGCAATAACGCCACCTAGTGGCAAGCTTTGAAAGTTTGTTTTTGATAGTTTTACGCTTCTATTTCAGGCAGTGTATTGCATACACACTTAAAAATTGTCGCATATGTGTAGGACCTCAAGACCTACAAAATAGTGTGGGTTGAGTTTCGAAACTGGACGGAAAACCAGATTTTTTGGCATGGTTACTCATAACGCATTAGAAAAAAAAGTTATCAAAAGCTAAGAAGTATGTCAAATGGTCTTGGGGTGATTTTATCACAGATTTTATCTAAACGTCTCCATACTTCTTGAGTATCATCATAAGACATACGGAACCTTAAAATGAGAATTTTTTTTTTTCCTATCATAAAGTATGTGGTCATAGTCGCGGCCAATGGTCAATTTTCGATTGGAAACAGGAAGTTGTTATAACACGGGTATATATTATCCGATCCGGCTCAAACTGGTCTCATTCTCATTGTAATCCAAGCTTGAAAACAATCGTATGACAAAGGACATCATCAGTCATAGCGCCACCTAGTGGCGAGTATTGAAAGCATGTTTTTAGGTTTTATGAAAAAAATCTTGATTTAATACTTTGACGAACTCCTCCTAGGTGAAATATCCGATCCAGCTGAAAATTGGTGTATTTAGTCGTAAGTCATTAGAGAAAAAAAGTTATCAAAAGCTAAGAAGTACGTCAAATAGTCTTGGGGTGGCGTTCCAGCAAAGTTCACCCTTCAAAAATGAGAAAGAAAATCAGCATATTTTGGACTGTGTCTCCGTTCATGTTAATTCAATTTCAACAAAAACAGCCTGGCATGATTACCCTTGTCAGGCAGAACAAAAGGATTGGCATCACTGTGACTGCGCTCCTTTCTGCCCCCTTAAATGTGATCAAAATCTTTTTTTTTGCTGTTTTGACCTGTTGAACATGTTAGAAAGCCCTCTAAAATTTGTTCAAAGATCATGTTCAATAAGTATAATAATCTAACAGTACCTTGGACGACAGCTCTGCAGCGCCCCTTGGAATGCGAAAAAGCTTAACTAGCAATTTAACAAACTCATCTAAGGAAAATTTCCAGATCGAGCTGAAATTTGGTCTTAGTCTTTAGGCATTTGGGACCAAAAGTTAACAAAAACTTAGAAGTTTGTCACATAGTCTTGCTGTGGCACCTTAACGAGCTTGACCTTTTTTTAAACGTGTAGGGCTAAAAGGATTTCTTACTCTAGCACTCGAATACTTTATCCAAAAAGCATGAAAAAATTATGAATTTACAAGCCTGCCGTTCTGACCAAATCGCTAGGATTGAGTGACGATACGCGTATAGCGCCACCTACTGCCTGTGTATTTGTGGCTGTATCTTCCACATACCGACGTACATGAAAAAAGTGAGGCTTGTCAATCCTGTGATTCTGAACAGATTGATATGCTAATGTTATGCTAATCTTATAACATCGACTTTTGTTTTATACGAGTTGTTCGTGTAAAATATGGATCGTCTTCACAATTAAGGCTTGTATAGTTCGATACTTAGTAAAGTGGCTTTTCACTTTGTTTCAAGCTCTCGATGACGATGAGTGAAAAACTCGAAAGGCCGGGAGGCGGTGCCTTCGCTCCGGCGGACGCATCGTGCGAGACCCTTCCCATCGCTGCTTAGAGCTTTAATTATTATTAATATTGTGTCATGTTACATTCTTAATGCTCTTATTTGAACTGTACTTAACTATAGCTGACCAGGAAGGCCTATATGCTTTGGCCATAAAGGAATTGTGGATGTTTTTATTAATTAAGGTTTTTATAAGGATACCAATTGATCAACCCAAGGCAAGGCAAGTTTATTTGTATAGCACATTTCGTACACAGGGCAATTCAAAGTGCTATACATTGTAAACAAAGAATAAGAATAAAGTACCTTTAATAAAATCAAGCATTATAAAGTCATATAAAATCATAGTGATTAAAAACTGAAAATGTAATAACATTGATTAAAACAAAGATTAAGATGTGAAGTGCAGATATTGGTGCTCAGTCGACAAAAGTGCAACTAAACAGGTGAGTCTTTAGCCTGGATTTAAACTAAAGTGTTGGCTCCCTTGATCTCCTCTGGAAGCTGGTTCCATCTGTGGGCCGCTGGGTAGCTAAGAGTATTTACCCTGAGTGGAATTACCCCGGGGTAGATCTCAATTATTTTATCTGAGGAATCTCAGCTTCCTGTTTATTTTGTATTCACTGATCATGTATTTTAGGTATTTAGGTGCTAAGTTATCTTTGGACTTATATATGAGCAGCAGAACTTTACAATCTATTCTGAAGGGTCAGGTTTCATACCTTCAGTGTATGGCCCAGGTCAACGGTTTTCAGGTTCTTAAAATAAATAGTGTGATAGTTTTTATGTTTTGTAACTGGCAACGAGGTAGTAAAGGAGACTAGAGAATGGTCAAATAATGCTACATCTGCAGCTTTTCAATTTGTTGGTGACATGCCAGCACAGGAAACCAAATCAAGCCTTTCACTTGGGTCGGTTATTCTACATATTGTATTATATTAAAACTGAATAGGCAGGATACAAATTCACTTGCGGCCAGATTGAAAATTAAAGTCACACTCCCACAGACAAAGTTGTTGTTCAGTTATACAAGTCCTTTTGTAGATCTTTGTACACTGTGCATATTTGCAGACGTTTTAGCTGAGAACTTTCAAGCAATGTAACCAGTGCAGCCCAAGCAGCAACCTCCTGCTCTCTCTCCTGCACAAAGTTACTGAACTGTAGTACCTAGACCGCTGGAGGCAGAATTAAACATGATCTCACTCTTCCTCATGTTAAAACTGCCCAACATTGGAACTGAAAATAACATGTTTACACCCCTGGTTGGTGCTGCAAAAAAGTTCTAGTTCTAGTTTTGGCCTTCGTGAACTCTCTGAGGGGGTGAATTATTTTTAGGTTTGATTGTTTAAAATATTTTAAGATTTAAACCTTCAGCCAGTCAGACATACGTGTTACACCTATGTGCCACCTCTTTTGCCCCTTTGTGGATGCACTTCCATGATGGCAAAGGCAGGCTATGCCCATTCTGAACCTTCTTAACTGTTACCTGCCAGGGGGGCGTAACGGGAGTTATTATTTCGTATATACGATCTGCTTTACGGCCAGTCAGTGGTCAATGCAGGAGCGTGAAAAGAATTGAGGAAAGGGTTGTTTCCATAATGTTTTCCAGTAAAGTGTGTTGATTAATGCTAGTCGGGATGAAAGGAAACTGGAGCAGTGTTCTGATCCGTAGGGCTTTGTGCCACGACCGATCATTTAAAGATTTAATGATCCTAGAATAGTTGCTAGTACTGTCTCCTTTTTCAAATTTAGAAAAAAAAAACTAGCTGGCGCTATGACTGATTGTGTGCGTTGTAATATAAATGTGTTCACACTTGGACTGTCATGAGATTTGGACAATTTGGGGCTGATCAGACAACTTCCTGTTTTAAATCCATATTTGGCCTCTATGGTCACGCCTTTTGCTGTATCCAAAAAAACCTTTGTAATATAACATTGGACATACTTTAAGATTATTCTGGCAGAGTTTTAAAATGATCGGGTAAAATCCCTAGAAGGAGTTTAAGCTATGAAGTCGATATTTTAGTTAAAAGTGTACAATAACCGGTTTCCTGTCCAGTTTGGAAACACTACCCAAAAGATTTTAGCCAACCGCCACAACAACACTCTTTATGATAGCCAAAACAGCTTCACAATTTAATAGGCCATATACCTTATGATGATACTGAAAATGTTTGGAGATGTTTGAATAAAGTCTGTGGGAGGAGTTATTATATATAAGTATAAAACACCCATTTTCAGAAGTTTTTACAAAATAACCAACTTCTTGTCCTTTATAGAAACAGGATTAGTAAAAAGCTCACCTTGGTACTTAACATATGTGTACCAAATTGCATGTGTCTACACTGTGGTTGTGCAACAGCTATTAAAAAGTGTTAGGTAGAGCCATTTTTTAAGTCATTTTTCGACAGAAGTCAGACAAAACTCACTCTGGTGCTCGAGAGAGAGAATATAAGGCACTTTATGTCATAATTTGAAGGGTGTTTTATGACCCTATTTTGATTTTAGTGAATTCTGCATATTTTCAATTTAAAGTTAAGTAAGTGGCTGAAACGCATGTTATTTTCAGTCCGGTTATGGTATCATAAACAATTAGAAAGATGACATAAAAAACATTGTATCAACCCGCCTCAACGTTGGTATCTCTTATTGGAAGAGAGTGTTGTCACATCATCGGTATAATCGGCATACGTGGTTGAGGTAACTTTGTCGAGTTAGTGTATGATCATTAAAAAAGTATTTGTGAGAAAAGTGTGTAATGTCGTTTGTATAGGTTGTTGGTGTTACGCCTGTTCAGTTGGAGACATGATTTTTGCACTCACCATCGTTGAGTGGTGTGCGTTTACTGACCGGTTGGGAGGAAAGCGGGAAACAAAGGTATTGATCAGGTGTATCACTGATCTGCAATAGAGTTTGACTCAAGGACTAACTGATGCCTTTCAAAAATCGCCAGAAGCCATTGCTATCCTAGTATCTGCTTTGCGCACACAGACAGATGGTAATTAATATAGATCATGAAACAATATAAGAATAAAAGATCAGAAACAAAATGGTGATGTGACTAGGGTCATAAAACAACCCTCAAATTTGATCATAATGGCCTTATATTCTCTCTAGAACCCTAATAAAAGTTTTTTTATAATTACAATAGGGTTCTCGCTTGTTGGTGCTCGAGTCCTAATTAGAGGGAACATTGCTGACTAATTGTTGCAGGACACGCCCCCACTAATCAAAAGTAAAAATATATAATATCATAGTTAAGCAGGTTATATGATTAAATTAGTTCTAAGTCCAAGCAATCGACTTGTTTGCATTTGCTTCTGCGAATTTCTAATGCTAAAAGAAAATTAAAGTTTGACTAAATCATTTTGAAAAGAACACTACTTTGGACAAAATAAAAGAATGCAAATGCCAAAGTAAGTTCAAGGAATGTGGTATTTGTGGTTAATAGTGAAGGTAAACTTAGGTTTAGAAGGTAATCTCAAAAGAAGATATTTATGTACCAAAGTCAGCAATAGAAGTGAAAAAGTTCTTGTACAAAAGAACAAAACAATTTCTTTTTATATCTTTCACACGTTTAAACCTGAAGATTCAGCACTATTAACTACTAAATATAAATCTATCTTGACGTGAATGCTGCATAAGCATAAAATGTATTATTAAATTTTTAATCGTGATTTTCTAATTTGTTAAAATGTGATGATGGTTTAATTAGCTATTTCATCCCCTTGGAAGTATAAAGTTCTTTCTGTGTTCAGAGAGGTATTGAGCTGTTTGGCAAATGCAGATAAAACCTTTTTTTAAATTAAACGTCAAAACATGTAAATACCGTTACAAAATAAATCTCACAGCGTAAATATCAAAGAATCAGGATGTAAATTACTACATTTTGAGTGGGATAGAACCTTTCTCAGTTAAATAAAAGCAAGTAAAAGGGAAGTTTAAAAAGTAGTTTTTCTTGTTTTCGTATCTAGTACACAGGGTTAATAATTCAACCACATCCTTAACAGATTTTATGTCCATGTTAGCAAACATTATGTAAACATGTGAGTTATATATGTTACAGTATATATATATATATATATATATATATATATATATATATATATATATATATATATATATATATATATATATATATATATATATGTATATATATATATATATATATATATATATATATATATATGTATATATATATATATATGTATATATATATATATATATATATATATATATATATATATATATGTGTATATATATATATATGTGTATATATATTTATATATGTATATATTTATATATGTGTATGTATATGTATATGTTACAGGTCAAATGAGGCTTATAGCTCAGAAAAGTCAGGGTAGGTCGATTACTCATCACAGTGAATGATCCGAACTGTGAGAGCCATATCCTGATATTCAGGATGAATACTTGTAAAGTTACACCCCTACTTAATTTAGTGATCTTGTTAGTTACGACTCATTTTTGTTTATGAACAATATATTTAAATACTAGTAGCTAAATACTAGTTGAAGGAAATATATTTTGGTAAAGCATCCTCACACATTAATAACTTCTTAACATATTTGTGTTCGTTACATCGGTATTCAGCAAAGGGGTCTTTATGTCTTGTAATTGAAAATTCCAGGAATAGTCAGCGTGGTCAGATGTGCGTTAGTAAGATGTTTGGGACTGGTAAATGGATAAAAAGAAGCATTGAAGGCCATATGCACTCCTCGCTTTCTTAAATGCATCATAAACTGCACAAACAACCTGTGTCTACAGCCATCTCTAATACCAATGATGACAAAACAAGATTTATGCTGTACGTCAGTGGTGGAAAGAGTACTGAAAAATTATACTCAAGTAAAAGTACCATTGCTTGGAAAAAAGTAAAGAAAGTAGAGTAAAATTATCTGATCTGAATAGTACTTAGAGTATGAGTAAAATGTAGCCCTTCTAAAAGTACTCATGAGTAGTGAGTACTATTCAGCAAAATTATTTAACCTTATATGCTACAAATTAAAATGTACAGCCCCCCCCTCTTATTTTAAATGAGTTTGCAAAGCTTCATAAATTATTCAAATCTGATACAACAAATAAGAAACTGAAACTGAAATGAAGAGTCCAGACAAGTCCCCAAATATCATGAAGCAACAACAGTTTGACGTAGCCATAACAAAAACAAGCCTCAATTTTGACCTTCTCAATTTAACAATGAGCTGGTTCTCAAAGTTTGTACTATCCTGCCTTGCATGTTTTTGTGCCTAAAAAGGTGCTTACATGCTGCAGAAGGAGGTAAGAGTGTGTTAAGGTTTTGTTCAACACAGGAAATGAGTGAAGCAATCCCATCTCTTCAAGCACAAGCCAGGTACTTACTCATTGATCTGTAGTTCAGCACTTAGATAATGTTTTAAAACAGAGATTAAAAAAATTAGGAGGAGGGTTAATTATTATCCATAAACTGCATACGATATGTGTATTGCATATGTTATTTCTGAACCAATAATGCACTGACAGTATGACAGTAGGTTGATACCCTGGCCAAAATTTGTGTACCACTGGGATACAAATCTTGCTGTTGTGATTGGGTAATAACAAGCCAAACATGTGCAGCAGTAATGTTAGGCCCTACATAAAATGTGTGCAATGAGAAATTATTTTAAAACATCTATGAGTTCTTAAGTGGTCCTGCTACATGACTTTGTCTTTAAGTCTTAATTGCAAGTAATGATTTTGACCACACTAACATTACACCATGCCACATTTTATGCCCTTGGAGGTTTGTATTTATTGGAGATTTAACAGACAAAGCAACCCAGTACCTCTTCGGATTAGATGTATAATTCTTGAAGACTGGTTCAGTATTTCATTTCGTCTGGACAGGCAAGTTTGCAGGCCACAATAACACATTACCCTTCTTTTCCTTCAGTTGAAAAATCTCTTTCAGGTACGGCCATTGATGCTGTTTTTTGTGACGCATGGTAACACTCTTAACTCCCTCGTTTCTTCTCCGTTACTAAGCAAAACTTGGTACATTGATGTCAGGCACTGCATATTTAATGCACGATTTTGATTGGACGTGGTAGGTGCCAATCATATAAATTAATATAAACCAATACAAAAGTAGCGTCGGCAGGCTAAAGAAAAAAGGGCAGTGAAAGTATCGTAACAGCAGTAAAATGTACTAATGTGAAAGTAAAAGTAGAAATTTTTAAAACAACTCAATAAATTACAATTTCTAAAATAAAACTACAGTTGTGTGAGTATTTGTAGTTTGTTACTTTATATGTTTTACAACAGCTATGATGTGTACATTTACGAACTTCACACCAGAGGAAAGAATTCAGCGTCTGACTGCACGTCCCATCTTCTGCACTTTTATGCTGTTTTAACACATTCACAGAATCAATCGCTGATTAAATAGCACACAGGTTTATTACCATTAACAGAAGCCAGAAGTGGTATCAGGTTTTTATGAAGATAAGCATAGATTTGGTTCCCATTTCTTTTCAAACCAGCAAGTAAGTTATTACAACTGAAAAACATTTAAAAAACAAGTTAAAAAATCGATTAAATTGTTCCGGTTCATGTCAGACTGAGACTAATATACAAATGTCAATGTCTCTTTACCAGTAACAGATAACCCTGATAAGCTCTAACCCCTTTATTCTGGGTGAAATTGTCTCTGACAGTAGCTGGCTTCTGTTTGTGTCTTTGTTCAGCCCGAGCGGGGTGGTGCTCTCCTGCCTTGAGCAGGTCCAGTCGTATCTGATGAGTGACGACACCTGTAAGTGTGGTCTGGAGTGTCCACTCATCCTGCCTAAGGTCAGTTTCCAGGTTTTCAAATGCAGACACACATAACTTTTTGTTGACTTCTATTGTTTATCTGTGTGCAGGTGTTTAACTTTGAGTTGAACGCTCCAGTGCAGCAGCGGTCAGCTGAAGATGAGCCAGTACAGGAGGAAATGAAGCTCTGCATCCACAAGAGGAAGCTGCTAGCGATGGCAGCACTGCACCGTAGCCTCCAGCTGCCACTAACTGTTAGCAGCACTAGCATAGCAGGTATTTCTCGAATGTAAATGCTTATGTCAGCAAATGCCCCCTTAGTCTGTGTTTAATCAAGACTAAAACTTTTGAGTTGAAGCTCATTAACAGTTGTGTGGTCCTGGCCCTAACAATACTTTGACTCTAGACCAAATGAAAGAGGATGGCCATGAGACACGTCTGAAGTGTTGTGGGGAGTAGAGCAGATTGAAGGCAAATATCATTAATGCCATCCAAGATACAGACGGGATCACATGAAACCACCCGAGCTATGCCCCACAGAAACTCATATTAAACTGTTTGCCAAAAGGGCGAGTCTGTCACCCGGCCCCGCACGAGTGAGAGAAGAGCAGGAGGAATACGGTTCTGGTACCGCAATGTCATGGAAATATTAAACTCATGAGACATGAATTATGAACTCAATTGCAAACAGCAATTTGTTACTTATTCCAAACATTAATTAAGCTCATACCTTGATATCAATGAAGAATGTGATCACATTGCAAGCATCATGGAGGGAGAAAGAAGAGGGAAAGAGGAGAAAGGAAAGGAAAAAAGTAAGAAAAGAGACGAGCAGCGACGTCCACTCGCTAGAGAGAGAGAGAAAGAGAGAGAGCGAGAGCGAGAGAGCCCCTAACCCCTTGAGGTTCCCTTCAGTATAAATCCAGCTTCTCTGAAATTTAATCATTGAACATTCACCTCAGACAATAAAACATTCCTACCTAAAGTTTTCCTATCAAACAGTTCTATCTGTAAGACAAAATAATTCAGCAATACATATTATTCTATGTCATTCAAATGTTTCTTAATAATCCCGCTATCAATTATCTTACATAATTCCTTCCCGTCATTAAAGAAAATATGCATAAATATTATAACCATCAAATTACTAATTCACATTAATAGACAACAATAACCAAACATTCCTGAATCACTTTCTCAGAACAGCACCAAAAAATCAAACGTTTGACAACAAGTAAAAATTTTTGATGCAGTACTCTAGTGACAAAATTTCAATATTGCCAATTATCGAATCTTCAGATTTAATTTTGAGGCTATATGTTAGACAAACATCTCCTTCCTTCTTTTGATTTTAGCCAGGATTTAAAGACCTAACATGCCTTTAACTGTCCCTTCTCTAATTGCTGAATGCTGTGTTTGTTTTTCTTTTTTTTCTTTTCTTATTTGTACAGTTTCAGAATAACATTCAAGAAACAAAATAAGAACATGCAAAAATAAAATCTTTAATCTCAGTGTTCCTTTGAAACAGTGTCCTCGAAAAGATGATCCATGGTATGTTTCTTTTTGCATTCACAAAAGACAAGGCAAGCATGTGAAATCCTCCAAATTATGAAGATGATGATTTTGAATTCCCATAATCTATAGTTTCAACCAGTATTCCTAACCTCCCCACAGGTCTAATTACATGATACCAAATTATCTGCTTTAGTCATCTCATTTAGATCTATAGGTTTATTAAATATAAAATGTATATCTACAGAGTTTTCCTCTAATATTTCAAGCATTTTACTCATTTGATATGGAAACAGCAACAATCCATACGTACAAAATAATTACCCAATTATTTACCTCTAATAATTTCCTAAATAGCGAGCGTCACGGTGGCGCAGTGGGTAGCATGGTCGTCTCACAGCAAAAAGGTCGCTGGTTCTAGGCTCGGCTGGGGCAGGTGGCATTTCTGTGTGGAGTTTGCATGTTCTCCCCGTGATCGCGTGGGTTTTCTCCGGGTGCTCCGGTTTCCCCACAAGTCCAAAGCGGAATAAGTGAATTGAATAAGAACATATGCCCATAGTGTTAAAGAGTGAATGTGTGTGTGAATGTTTCCCAGCGATGGGTTGCGGCAGGGAAGGGCATCCGCTGCGTAAAACATATGCCAGTGAGTTGGCGGTTCATTCCGCTGTGGCGACCCCGAAAGGGAATAAAGCCGACATGAAGATGGATGGATGGAATTTCCTAAATATTTTACATGATAATAATTCCCTTATTATTTTACATGCTAATAATGAATCAATTATTTACTTACTCCCCCTTTTGCTGTAAAATTTCCAATGTCAAATCGCTAATAACGATCACATCTTTAATGTTTAAGTTTGACCAGTCAATATGTTCTAACTTCGCTTCAGTATGATTAGCTAAGAGTAACATTCTGTAAGTCAACACATTAACACCACAGTTATTTCTACCTTTTAGAATAAAAAAAACACATTTTCCATCAATAAATCTATAAATCGTATAGAACATAACCAACACCTATTCTGTATAACCCTTAGATATCCATAAATCAATGGTTAGATTCATTGTTGATGTTCACAGTCAATAATTAGACAGCATCGCATCACCCTTAACATCTCTGATGAAGCTTCTGACCCCATATTATAATAATTAGCAGTTATTCAATCAGATTAAAAAAAACATTTTCTCCTTCTGTTTGGTCCACAGTTACCTTAATGTGACATTATGAAAATCCCACATCATAATTGCCTTCTTCCAAACAAATACAACCTTCTGCTGTGGATGGCATTTACTTCAAACCCTAGCTTTGAATACATAGGCTTCTCAGTAAAGTAATTTGCTTGTATCTTGTCTGGAATTAAATGATCTTTTATTGATTCTGCCATTAAAGTAATAATAGCCACATTTTACATCAATTTTGGGAAACAAGATCAATTGTAATTTGTTCAGTGTGCCATTCCTGATTCATCAAGTTTCAAACTCTCATGTTGTAATAATACTTAAGGCACATGCATGATTCCCCTCACACTTAATTTTTGCTATTTTAACTTGTTTAACCTCCTCTGGTAAATTTGTAGTCTCCATAATTACCACTTTATCCAATATATCTGAATCACTAATTTTTCGGTTGGGATTTGGCACTAGATCTTTAAAAATTTTTGACACTGGGGGAGGGACTGGCTGGACCACACGGTTCACGTAAATCTGATGCGTCTGCTCCTTCGTCCATCAGAACTTCTCAGCACACTCCTCGTTGTCCTCCACCAGAATGAATTTGATAAAGCTCCCTGTTTGCTTCACGGACATCCTTTTTCCAAACGAAAAGAGAAGAACAAAGTACCCAGGCGATTTCTCTTTACCTTCTCTCTCCTCATCAGCGCAACTTACCTCCACGTTGTTAGGAGACATTGAGCTGGACCCTTTTCAGTGGATAGATGGTCAGGTTCTCCTCTATGATGCCTTCACCGCTCTCAGACTGCCACACTCAGTCAGTTTCAGCATCACCTTTCTCATCATTCAACTTTCTACGAGAACAAACAGTATGAGCACAAATCCAACCAGAAGCTCAGTATTAGTCATTCATACAAAACATTACAAAAAAAAACCCCAAAGAAAACAAAATAACATAAAACAGTGTTAGTATCAATTTCATGATAGAAGTATCTTTATTTTCTCCTCCAATCTGAAAAAAAATTAAATAAAAATCAGACACAAAAAAAACAACCACCACAACAAGGAACAACATACATCAAAATTCAATCTCACATACAAGATAAACATTTGATGAACAATCTCCTCCATGTCCATGTTACCTGAAAAAAATCATCATTAAACAATCACAACACAAATCAGGTAATGATTTAATACACACTGCTTCCGCCGTCTGTATTAAAAACAACCATAAATGTCAGTGAAATGTTTCAAATGAGGTCAATGACACCTCATTTTCAGTTTTTCTTCTTCAAATTAAGTTTGTTCTGCAACAGAACTCAACCCACCCCTAACTAAACTTTCTAAACTATCTCTAAACCCATCATTCCTAAAAGATTATTCACAACAACCTCAACACCTGATGTGTAAAAGTGTAGGATTCATTTTCAAGTAACGAAGAATAAAAACAAAACAAAACAAAAAAACAGTACGCCTCATCGACACACTCCAAAAAAGATAATAATAATAATAAAAAAACTCAATGGCCAGATTTTGCACACAAAAAATGCTTTTTTTTTGTCATTCCCTGCAAAAGCAATGTACATAGGTTAGGTTAGACACTTCATTCAGTCCCAATTATCACCAGCAAACATCTCCCCAGATTTTGCTAAGTGTTACACTTTCTTTCTATTAAGTGTTTTAAAAGCCTCTGCTTTTAGATATTGCCATTGTTTACTTGTTTATTCCCGTATTATTATCAATTTGTCACTGCTAGTTGAATAACAATTTTCTCTATATTGTTTTAGGAAATTTCTTCTCTTTGAAGTCATTGTCAAGTTCAAATTAGTTACAATTCTCAATTAGCCTCATCACAAAACTGTCAAGTTTCAGTCCGTCCACAAGTAACACTTGTTTACCATTGCTTATTATTCAGTCTTAAGTCAGGTATTCATTCAAAATCTTCCAAGGAATAAACATTCACATCCAATGGCATTCTATGTGATTGTTTGTTAATGTTTTAATGTTTAGTCAATGAAACTTATGAAACAGATTCCACTAACATGAAAGGTTGTGGTTGGGTTCCAAAATTCCAAGAATTTTCCCTTTATTATAAATAAAAATCTCTTTATTGAAATATCCTCATTCATATAACCCCCAAGTCATTTCAAAGCAATTGTTTCTAAATAAGTTGCACTCGTTTAAAATCATTCCCTGTTGTTGTTCATTTCCCCCAGAAATTATCACCATAAAAATAGGGATGTGATAAGCAACAGAAGTCTTCGGACTTCACATTAGTCATTTTAGTTTATTAGTATTTCAACTTCTCTTCATGAACAAGAGTGGTTACTGTCAGCCCATCTTAATATCAATTGTCACACCTAGACACATTATTATGAGTCAGAGTATTATAAACCTCTGCAATTCTGGCAGAACTCATTACATTAGTCTAGATGACATCAATCTACACCCAATATGATTAGATTCAAACCCTTTTTATTTAGGAATTAAAAAGTTAAACATGTTCATGTTATATTCTCTTACAAATTCAATATCAGTTGATTTAATTTTCTTTCAATGGATTTAGATGTTTTTCCCAGTGTAAAAGATAGATTTTTTTTAAGGTCAATACAATTTAGAATTCATTTCTTTTAAATTCCCACAATCCCTCTGGACGTCAGAAACCAGTCACTCAACTTCTTGCTGAAGTTCATAAAATAAATCCTATTCTATCTGTTGCACCCAAATCAGCCTAAATTTAACTTTTAACTTCACTCATGGTTTAAGTTTGATAAATGCGTATGCTCCGCAGAGTTTTATAGGTTTCAGTAATCCTATTGATTCCAAACTTGTTTCAAACTTGTTAGTTTGTTAGTACAAAAAAATACCTAATGTTGTAGCCATTTTCGCTTCCCAGCTCTGAAACCTTCATGATTCTGAACCATTCGGAGAGAGATCAGGAGATGGTTGATGAAGGTCTTTGATGATGTCTTTGTCAGACGAGTGATTTGCACAGTTCGATTGTCTCCTCCTCAGATCTGACCCCTCTCCTCTCCTTTTCCCCTTCTCTCTACCACACCTCCTCGCGAGATGCATCCTTCCTCCTTTTCCCTTAAGTTGCTCACTCCAGGCCATAGACTCTTAATGGACTTACAGGATAGTGTGTGAAAAACAGTCTCTGTAACCAGCGCAAGTCACGCCATCCCAATGTCACAGTCTGCTCCACCCCTTCCTCGGGTGCACCACCATGTTGGAGGAAGAAAAGTCTTTAGGAAGGATGTTTTTATGTGGGTGGAGAGAAAAATAGAAGGGTACTTGTATCAGATGATCCGTTCGCATACTTATGATGTTTGCATACATGGACAAGGCTGGAAGTTGTCTGTGCAGTCCATGGGGCAGATCTGAACGCAGCCAAGATGATTCCATGTGCTTGAAGAACTCCATCATCTCCACTCTCAGGAGGCCATAATCAGGCTTTGAGCTCAGAATTGATCAAGATCTCATTCAAAATAAACAAAACAAATGAGTTAGTTCTTATTCAGAATTTACCTTGAGTTGGTAAATCAAACTCTGCGTTGATGTAATTACATTTACATTTTCATTTATTCATTTGGCTGACGCTTTTGTCCAAAGTGACTTACATTAGGGGAGAGACGATATGCAATCTGTTACACCGTCAAAGTCTATCTTAGCTTCTCATAATAGAAATTTTATCAACTGATCAATAAACCAAAGCAGTGAGGAAGTAGAGGAAGAAGATGAAGACAGAGGAGGAAAAAAAAGAAAGTTTTTTTCTTTTTTATATAGTAGGTGTTCCCTGAATAGAAGAGTTTTCAGTTGCTTTTTGAAAGCTGTTAGTGTTGCTGCTTTCCTGACTGGATCAGGGAGTTTGTTCCACCATCTAGGGACAGTGAAAGAGAAGGTTCTGCTGAAAGATCTTCTGCCTTTGTGGGACAGAACCACGAGTCGCTGTTCCTTCTCTGAGCGCAGGCTTCTGGAGGACATGTAGGAGTGTATGAGCTCATGGAGGTAGACAGGGGCTGATCTGGAGATAGTTTTGTAAGCCAGCATCAGGGATTTGAATTTAACTCGAGCTGCAATGGGGAGCCAGTGAAGATTGATGAAGAGGGGAGTAACATGACTTCATTTTGGTTCCTTGAAGACAAGACGAGCTGCAGAGTTCTGGATCATCTGCACAGGTTATATACACACAAAAAAACCCTCAATCAACTTAATGTTTCATTTTTTTAAGTCAGGGTGCATTGTTTAAAAAGCAAAAGTTCCTCTCTATCTAAAATATCCCCTTAGGGAAAAGAACCACACCTTTCAATTAATTCTAAGTCCATTCAACTTACGCAAAAAAGGAAGTCACCTCCAAGAGTCCAATTACATGTCCTCAGAGTAACTATTATGAATGTCATGTTTACATTAGCAAGATTTTCTCTTCTATAGCTTATTTGATTTGTCTTATGCTGAATTTCATTCACTTCTAAAGCAGTAAGTTACATTTTTTTAATTTCCCTTTTAAACTACTGTTTGTTTGTTTTTAAGTTGCATTTTTTAATAATTTAGCGATAATTTACTTCCACAAATTTAATTTAAAGTTGTTTGATAGATTTATTTTCATGCTTCTTATATTATTATCGTTACAATTCAGTAACTACATATTAAATTGTAGGCTTAATGCTTCTGAAATGTAATAATCTTCCCCAGTATTGTCAGGAAAGCACTTCCCACTGCATTCAACCACAGATGTCACACTCATACTTCCCAGGCAAACACAGACACAGATTTTATCGCACATATGTGCTATATGTAATGAAAATCTGGGCTTTTACTTGTCTTTTTACTCACGTTTCATACAGAACCTGCACGGGTGTACCTGAGAGATCTACACAAACTACCCCCCAGCCGTGTTCACCCAGTCATGAAAATACCTATTATGTCCTAATCACAGCTCAGAATATTTCCTTAGCCCCTGCAGCTACAATCTGTTGTGAGAGCAGTGGAAAAGTCCAACCACGACAACAAAGAGAGTCCAAGCCAATCAGGGCTGTAGTTATCGAGTATTTTAGTAATTGAGTATTCTACTAAAAAATTCATCAATTAATCAAGTAATAAGATAAAACATATTTTGCTTAATTCAAGAGCAATATTAAATATGACACACATAAAAGATAAAGAAACATTAACGGAAATAACTTTAAAATTATCTTTTTTAAGTAACAAAACTAAGGCATACATTAATAATACAAAAATCCTGCCTTCAATTTGTACATCTTAATATTCACAACAAAACCTTCAGAACACTTGCTTTTCGACATTTTTTACAAGTTACCATCCAGGTGTTTGCCTTATAAGAGTCCATACATGGTTTCAATGACTGCTTTAAGTCGATGTTTTTGACACAATTCCTTGTGTGTGGGCTGCATTCTTGGCAATAAAGATCAGATTCTGATGTATTTGTGAGAATGCAAATGTGTCTTTGAATGCCAGCGAGTGTGCTTGTAAGTGTTTGGAAGAACACCCGATGGCAAAAAAGAAAGGTTCACACTCTGTCTAACCAGGGGCAACATCTTACCTTAGAATAGGTCAGATTTATGAGACAAGCTGAACAAAAATACAATGAAATACTCTTGTTTTTTTTTTTTTTTAATTGTTCTTAAGAGTCTAGAAAAAGACCTCTTAGAAGTTATAAACACCTCCGTGTGCTCCAGATTTTTCCCCAAATCTCTTAAAACCGCAGTGGTAAAGCCACTACTGAAAAAGACAAACTTAGATAATACTGTACTGAGCAACTACAGGCCCCTCTCAAATATCCCTTTTATTAGTAAAATTATGGAAAAGAGTGTGGCAAAATAATTGATTGAATTACTGACCCTAAATGATCACATGGATTGTTATCAGTCTGGTTTCAGAGCTCATCACAGCACAGAGACAGCTCTACTGAAGATAGTCAATGACATCCGGTTAAACACCGATTCAGGAAAAGTGACTGTCCTGGTTCTACTCGATCTGAGCGCTGCCTTCGACACAGTTGATAACAAAATCCTTCTCGATAGACTAGAAAACTATGTTGGTCTTTCAGGGACTGTGATAAAATGGTTCAGATCTTATTTAGAAAGAAGAGGTTTCTATGTAAACATAGGTGATTACATGTCAAAGTGGACTGCCGTGTCGTGTGGAGTCCCTCAAGGCTCAATCCTTGCTCCTTTACTATTTAACCTGTACGTGATTCCACTGGGCCAAATTATAAACTATATCATACCATAGTTATGCTTATAACTTCACTCCAAATGGCTATTAACTGAGCTACCCGTACATGATGGCCATCATGCAAGAGATAATGTTCAAGTTTTGTATATGCTCTCTGAGCTTAGTAATAAAATGTTGCAGTGCTGTCATGAAACTTATATCTGTGTAACGTTAGCTAACATTAACCACACAGGGTAAGATGAGGTGTTGAAGAATTTATAGGTTATAAAGAACTTAAAATTTCCAGTTACGGTAATTATGTATTTAAAATTAAAAAAAAAATTTTAAATCTTATGAAATATGCTCTGTGTGCAGAGTTATTGGGCAAGTTATATTTTTGAGAATAATTTTATCATTGAGCAACTACTATATTCTCAAGCAACTCAAAATACACATAAATATCGAAGCTGAATATTTTGGAAGTTGGAGTGGGGCTTTATTAGTTTTGGCTATCTTAGGAGGATATCTGTGTGTGCAGTTAACTATTGCTGTGCAGAATTATTAGGCAAAATAATAAAAAAAACAAATATATACCCATCTCACTTATTTATTTTTGCCAGGCAAACCATTTTAACATCTCAAAATTTACAAATACTCAATTATGAGATTTAAAAACAAAACAAACAAATCAGAGACCAATTTAGCCACCTTTCTTTGCAAGGACACTCAAAAGCCTTCCATCCATGGATTCTGTCAGTGTTTTGATCTGTTCACCATCAACATCGCAAGCAGCAGCAACCACAGCCTCCCAGACACTGTTCAGAGAGGTGTACTGGTTTCCCTCCTTGTAGATCTCACGTTTCATGAAGGACCACAGGTTCTCTATGGGGTTCAGATCAGGTGAACAAGAGGGCCATGTCATTAGTTTTTCATCTTTTAGACTTTTACTGGCCAGTGGAGTATTTGGAGGCATGTGATGGAGCATTGTTATCCATGAAAATCATGTTTTTCTTGAAAGATGCAAAGTTCTTCTTGTACCACTGCGTGAAGAAGGTGTCTTCCAGAAACTGGCAGTAGGACAGGGATTTTAGCTTGACTCAATCCTCAATCCGAAAAGGTCTAACAAGCTCATCATACCAGCCCATACCAGTACCCCACCTCCACCGGCGGCAGAATTGGAGTGGAGTTTTCTGCCCTTTACTGATCCAGCCACGAGCCCATCCATCTGGCCCTCAAGACTCACTCTCATTTCATGAAAACCTTAGAAAAATCAGTCTTGAGATATTTATTGGCCCAGTCTTAATGTTTTATCTTGTGTCTCTTGTTCAGTGGTGGTGGTTTTTCAGCCTTCTTTACCTTGGCCATGTCTCTGAATATTGCGCACCTTGTGCTTTTTGACACTTCTGTAATGTTAGGAACTCTGAAATATGGCTGAACTGGTGGCATATGGTATCTTTGCAGCTTCACGCCTTCTTCTTTCAACGCACTTCTTGCGACCCTGTTGGCTATTTGCCATGAAACGCTTGATGATTCTGTGATCCCGCTTCAGAAGCTTGGCAGTTTTAAGGCTTCTGCATCCCTCTGCAAGACATCTCACAATTTTTGACTTTTCAGAGACCGTCAAGTCCTTCTTTTGACCCATTTTGCCAAAGGAAAGAAAGTTGCCTAATAATTATGCACACCTGATATAGGGTGTTGATGTCATTAGACCACACCCCTTCTCATTACAGACATCCACATCACCTAATATGCTTCATTGGTAGTAGGCTTTCGAGCCTATACAGCTTGGAGTAGGACATAAATGCATAAATAGGATGATGTGGTCAAAAAACTT
The DNA here is from genome assembly GCA_900490495.1 of Danionella dracula. Taxonomy (NCBI): domain Eukaryota; kingdom Metazoa; phylum Chordata; class Actinopteri; order Cypriniformes; family Danionidae; genus Danionella; species Danionella dracula. Next base: position 12,727,526 of record UELW01000067.1, read on the forward strand.
ATTTGCCTAACTCTGCACACAATGTAATGTATAAGTGTGAAAAATCTTTAATAAAATTAGAAATGTTGGATGAAAATCAATATACTTAAAGAATATAAATTATTTTGGGTCTTGACATTACAGTATGACATTAGTTTACTTACTAAACTAAAAAAACTTTTTATTCTTGCTAATTACATGGATGTGTTAGGGTTTCTAATTTAATTTGGAAACAAGTATTTACATAAACTAGATACAATTATACAATATATGTTTTACCTTACTGATATTAGAATTATGCATGGGGAATCTATCACATTGGTAAGTAATTAAATACATAAAACACTCAAAAATGGCCATTAAATCTCAAAGATGATCAATATTTCTAGTGACACATCCTGGAGTAGTAAAATGAAGGATGATGTGAATGATAGTTACCCATTTTTTTACTATGCCAAATCAATGCACCCACGGCCTTTTGTTACTTCTTTATAAAATGTTAAAAACCATGTTTAGCCTATTCACTGCTCCAAATGCATACTATAAATGAAGATTGACAGTTAAAGTATAAATATTCTGCTCATTTCTGTAGTCATTTCAATTTTCACTGCAATAATGGCTGATTGAAAAGCAATGGCACTCAATGGAGTAGATTGAAGAGCAATGGAGTTGTTCTTGAACTATTCAGGCCCTGCTTGAACTGACACTACTTTGTATATCGATGTCTACCGCTCCGATCTCGTTTGCTGGGAGTGATTTGCATGGGAAGAATACCAGTCTGTTGCATTCTGATTGGTTTACCAGGTGGTGCGGGAAGCTCACCTATTTGTGGTTCTCTCGACAAGAGATTTCAGGCAACACTCGCATGTGCACAGCAAGAGGTTACCGAATGCACGAGATCACAAATGCTGAAGAGATCCACAAATGAATCAAAAGGAATGCAAACTTGTGACTCTTGAAAAAATGTGGATTGTTTTTAATTCATAAATGTATATTTTTTTGTTGGTGAATGTTTATTATTTTTGTTTTGTATATCAAATACATTCCCATAGCTTAGTAATGGGGATTTACTGGGGAGCACAAGGACCGCTAGAATAGTTTGGATAGTACTTTTTAAGTTTGCTTAAAGGGGACATATGATAGATAATTGATATTCCTGGCATCTTGAAGTGTTGTTTCCTCTTCAAAAACATGGCCCAAGTAGTATCCAGATTAGTTCATATATGTTTATGTAAACCTTTTCATACTTTTTCTTAGCTGAAAATGTCTTGTTTTCCTTATCCCCGCCCAAGCCCCACCCACTTGTCAATCATATGAATCGCTAGTACAGCCCCTCTCTACGATGAGCAGGAAACACAGTTTGACCCGGAAGTATGAGAGCAGCAGACAGGAGCTGGATAAATAATGCCAGAGAATTGTGTTTTTCGAATGTCCGGAGCCTAACCTTTTGTTTGGATTAACAAAGAATAAGTTTATTCATCGTACACAGTTTGATTTTGTGTCTGCTCATCAGAGAAAACTTGGAAAGATCACTTTTGCTTGTTGATGAACCAATTGAATGTTAAGTGCTGCTCACAAAGAACAGTTATGATCATGATATGATCAGGTTTGCTCTTACACCAGGAGCTTTACTTACTGTCTCGTGTTCACATAGTAAGTTTGTTTTGTTTGTTTTGTTACTTGTGCTAGGCTTAAATACGTTCATGAAATTTTTACTCTTCATACATCAAGCCGAGCGCACACAACATAAATTTTATAATCCTATAAGGAAATCTGGTTTCAGAACACACATGGAGACTCTTTTCGCATTTTATCTAACCTTAAATCCTAAACAAGCACACTACAGGATTCAACAATCTTGTGGAATGCATTCTACAGGATGTTACTAAAGCTACATGTGCAAGGCTTACATGTCAAAAAGTAAAGATCTTGATTAGATCTTCTATTGACATTTTACACAAGGACATCTGTAACTAAATAAATAGCTTGTCTGATTTACCTGTAAACACGTCCATGAGGAGCCTTTTTCCTCCCGTTTGAAACTTGTTTGAAACGTCGCTCGTTGTGTTTATTTTTGCTGAATCCGGACTAACTTGAGACCGCTGGTCAGTAGGGGCATGCTGAAAACAGCATGTAAACAGGTGTAAACAGATTTTTACCTGGGCAAAAATACGAGGTGATTCAAAGATCTTTTTTTTAACAAAAAATATTGCATTTTGAAAGTTATTAACAGTACAGTGCTAATATAGAGGGCTCAAATATGTATTCTAAGTGCTATAACAAGGGCATGATATGGGACCTTTAAGTTTTGTTCTGCTCGAGTACACAAAGGCTCAGTCTTGGTTATTTGAGTTTAACTGTATTTAGTCTATGAGTTTAGTCTATGAGTATGTGTAACTCTTCACTCATTACATTGTTATATCTGTCACAATTTGCTTCAGTGTGCAATGACTTTCAGCTATGCATGGAGACAGGTGATGGATGTACTTAACTTGGTTTGGTGGGGATTCTAGGATTGGAGCCTTAACCGAATCGTCTAAAGTAAAACAGAATTACACAAATATGATTTCATTCCTCCGTTATGTATGTATTTGATGAGTAAAACATTATGCAAAACTTTCATGTTTTGTGTGATTTTGTGTTTTATTAAATGATAAAGAAATCATTGTACAATGAACAAGTTCTTTGAATGCAGCACAGAAATTCCATCTGCATGCTTGTGTTTATGTATTCTCTGAAGGCACCTGAAATCTCTCTTACACACATCTCACCCTTCCTGATTTCAGTGTTCCATTAACTGATAAAGAAACTTTTTAACTGAGGAGTGCTTTGAATGCAATGTTGTCATCATCAATGCTGTCACCTGATCTCTAAGAGAATAAAGCCTCTCATGAAGTTTCTCACTCTATATCAGAGGATCTGTTTACACAATATGAGGGGAAACTCATTAATAAAATGAATAAATACAACTCTAAATAATAAGAATAAAAAACCAATTTAAAAGTTGAGGAGATAAGCTCTCTGTTCTCTCTTATCTCCTCTTCACACCTCAGATAAAAAGCATGCAGTTCAATGTTGAAAAGTTTAGTAAAATAACATAAATAATGCCAGGTCTTGATTTACTACTTGGGTGATGGATTTAGTTTTTTCTCGCTCTTTCTGCTTTTGAATGCTGTGTATCGTTGCTCTGCAGGATCTAGTGCTCCTGATCTGTCTTCTGCAGTTCCAACGCATGTGTTCTGTGTTCGAGGCTTGGAGCCAGAGTCTAGAATCCCCATCAGACTCTTCCCTCTGGAATCATCAGACCCCCTTTCTGGTTTCAACAAACCCAAGCCTAGCAACAGTGTGCAAGGGCCATTGCTCAGCCCTCCAGCATCAGGTTTTGGGGATAGTCCTGTCTCCCCCCGGACCAGCCCTGTTTGTCTGCCCTTCTGCTCTTTGGGGAGACCCATCCACAACAACCTGCCCCTGTCTCCAACAGCACCCTGTCCAAGTCCTGGCATCAGGAAAGCCCCCTGCAGCTTCCTCCCACAGTCACTGCCTTGTGCCCGACAGAGCTCTGAGAAAGACCCACTGGGCATTCTAGACCCTATCCCGGGTAAACCCTCAGCATACCATTCTGGCACCTCTGCTCAGGTACCCATGATGAATGTAGGCATCCTTCCTGCCGTGGTGCCACTGCCCAGCAATCTGCCATTGCCGACAGGGAAATCAGGAGGACAAGCCCAGAGGGTTCAGCAGTGCCAGTCTGCATCCATGTCTCCGCTGCCTGTTTATGCTGGTCACACAGAGGCATCTCCCCAGCCCCGCACTAGCCTTCCGCCTTCCCCCCGACATCCATTGAGCTCCCCCCGTGCTGTGCTGCCCTCTAGCCCCAGAGAACTACCTACTGTTCCCCTTACACAAATGCTCAGTCCACACAGCACTACCAGCTTCCCTGCCAGCAGCCTGCTCTCTGCTGCTGCCAAAGCTCAACTAGCACAGCAGGGCAAGTTGGTAAGTGCTGGATCTGAAGTGTCATTGCTTCCCTCCACAGAGGCCACAAGTGGCCGGGCTGCACTGAGAGATAAGCTCATTGCACAGCAGCGCAGACTACATCCCAATCCAGACAGTGGCCTTTTCACTGGACTAGGTATTGGGCTTCCTTGCCCACCAACAGAGCAGATACGCAGACCTGCTCATAACCACACTGGAGCGTCAATGGCACAGTTGCTTCAGTCTTTGAGTGGGCATCGGGGCTGCAGCCCAGGACTCCCAACTTGTAGTGAAGAATCTGCCCCTAGCAGTCAGCACCAACTTAGCCCGGGAAGCAACCAGCCATTGCACAGGAACCTCTTGCAGTCACACACTCGGAGTGATGTCAGTGGCCACTCAATCTCTACAGAGTGTGGTAAGTAAAAGTCCACCCTGCATCTCCTTTTAGACTGGCATGCTAAGAACTTTAAGACCTTCTCTTTGTATTGTTATGAATTCATGTTATGAAAAACTAACAGTGGGCCAAATTCCCCCAAATATGAAAGAAACATATAAAAGAAACACAAAAGTTATCATTTATATTGTTTTTACTAAGAACCGTTGTAAAGCAAATTCTCAATTCTAAGTTAGAAGATCAAAATATGCTTCAGTAAGAGTGAAAAGAGAAAAAAGAAACATGAATGTAACAGAGGATTTATTTATAATAACATATTTATATAGGTGTTTTCTTACAAGTTACAAGAACACATTTCTTACAAGATAATATGAAACAAAACTTTTTTTAACCCAAATCTAAGGCTAAAACTATTTAAATTTTTTATCTTGTTCCATAAGCTATTTTTTCCAGTGCTATCATTATATTCAGAAGATTGTCTTTCCATTATTACAAAAGTTACCTTTAAGCAGAAACAATAGAGGTCAACCACTTGGGATTACCATTCACATGAAATGGCAAATGTAGCATTATAAATGTTGTAAAGAGAGGATGTTTAATTTTGTTACTTTAGATGTTGTTTAGAGGTGCAATTAGGTAGAAGATCTAATATTTATTTTAATGTAATTTTTGATATTACATATATTTTTAACCCGATTAAAAACATATTACAAGAGTGTCCTTGAAATGTTAAGATAAGTTTAATGGGGCAAGGATTTTTTTATTTCTTCTGTATCTCCACTCCATTTTAAGTGTCAGACTGCCTTTTCTACACAGAGGGGGAATCAGAAAGTGAAACAAACAAAGGCTCCTTACCTGACGTGTTAGCTCTGGCTCTAACAGTTTACAAGTGTCTTTTGAATGAAACGCAGACATTAAATCTGCCACAAACAGCAGAAATTGCTGTAAATACTTCGGCTTGACCAAAAAAATGCATGCTGGTAAAGACAGGAGCTCCTCTGGATCAGATCAGAAACATTGCTCTCAGGCTTAAATGATTCAGGGGAGTATAAGCTTTTCAGTGTGGAATCAGACCTGTCTTTTGAATGAAACACTGTAGCGAATGGCTTAATCACAAGAAATGCAGCAGCGTGACTCAAACTCATGCTGGGAGAAAACAAGAGCTTTTGTGGATCATCAGACAAAGATTTTAGCTGAGAAGAGATTTGTGATGACACGAAGGACTCTCGTTATGTAATCACACTGCAAAAAATGCACTCATGGAACAAGAAAAAAAAGCCTTAAATAAAGTTAAACTCTTCCTATATCAAGCAAAAAAATTTGACTTGGCAAGAATTCTTAAAATTAGAAAAAAATTCTAGATGATAAATAGACAAAAACTAGAATATTTCAACTTGTATCTAGTCTCTAGTGGTCTTAAAACTAGACAATCTGTCTTAAAACTAGGAAGTTTTCTCTTTTATTTAAGACTAACTTAGAAAATTTAGTATTAAAAAAAGTATATATGACCTTAAATTAAGAAAGTTTGTGCTTAATTTTAGTTCTTAAAGTAAAATATGAGTTCTTAAAACTAGAAATTCTAGCTTAAAAATGTAATTTAAATTAATTATATTATATATTATTTAGGCCTTTTGATGCATTTTAGGTAGTACAGTTCCGATAGGAGAGGAAGAACACTTACTAGAGATCAGGGGAGAAGATCACTGAAGGATCAGAGCTGGATTCGAACCCCATCACCAGAGGCCTCTGCTTCACATGTCAGCGCTCTGACCGCTACGCTATCAGTTCTGACAAGTTAATTTGTTTCTGATGAGCTATATAACACTAAAAGAGAAAACATTCTAGTTTTAAGACAGATTGTCTAGTTTTAAGACCACTAGTGACTAGATACAAGTTGTAATATTCTAGTTTCAATGCGTTTTTACAGCTTGGAAAGACTTGTTTTGAGAGTTTCTATATTTTTTTTAAGATCCAACAGCATATGTTTCCAGCTAGAAGTTTTTGCAAATTTTAAGAATTCTTGCCAACTCAAATTTGCTTACCCCATTAGCAGAATCTTTTGCTTGATCTAAGAAGAGTTTATCTATATTTGAGGTTTTTTTTCTTGTTTCAAGAGTGCTTATTTTGAAGCACAGATCTCTTCCATCAAAGTTAGATCACAACTGGACAGGTATTAATGTTTGTGGTATTGATGATTTATTTACGGTGTAGATCCTTTTTCTTCTTTTCTTTTCACAAACATTTAAGTCTTATTTCAAGAAATCAAATGTTCTTACTCCATTGTCAGATATTTTACTTGATCTAGACTAAAACTAGATTTAAGATTTTTTTTCTTGTTTTAAGATGCATGTTTTTACCAGTATTTAAAATTGATTTCTTAAAATAAAATATCGATAACATTCTTGAAATAAGAATATGTTGATTAAAAAATTCTTGTTTTAAGATCAGTGGCGAAATCGGCAACTTGTTTCACATAGTTTCTTAATTCAAGAAAATAAATGACCAGAATAAGATTTTTTTTCTCCTCAAGAAAATATAAGTGTTATTTTCTCAAAATAAGCAAAGTGATCTATACCCAAAAGGTTTAAATTAGAAAATTCTTCCTAAAATAAGAAAATCAAGATTTTCAATCTAATTTTAAGCATTTTCAGCTTTGCTTAAAATTCATATTTTGCAGTGCAGACTGTAATAATACTGCTGGGTTATAGATAATTGTGGACATAAACTGAACTGGAATGGAATTAAGTTTCTTCTGTACACTGTACTGTACACCCCCCTCGAAACCTTTCAGGATGATGAAGATTCACACCAAGACTGGAATCTGTGCTTAGCGTATGGTTAGGTGATGAACCGGTTTTATCAATTAAATCAAAGACATCGATTCCCTTGACTGAAAATTGGTTTTCACATAAATGTAAAATTCTAGAAATAAAATGGGCTCAGCCCTTCTCATTCGCGTTTATCAAGAAAACTGCATGCAAAAGTAACCGCGGCATGTGTGTGCTTGTTATACTGCCTACAAGCATTCTCTACAATTCAGATCAGTGCTGTACTTTATCCACGGTGAGGAAATAAACTGCAGCACAAGAACTGACCCAGCCTGCTACAAGAACACACAATGAGACGAGCAGCTCTGCTCACGAGAGAGACATTGCAGCGTAGCTCTGTATAGGCATTTTTTGTGCAAAACTAAGATCAAAGACCATCTGCTTTTCTTATTGACCCGTGGAAAACTTTTTGATAGGATGAAGGGTCACAGATTTAAAAGTTTATTTAGCAGAACAAATCATTGTTTAAGAAAAAAAAGCACACTTCATAGTGGCTTGATTCGTATATAATTTATTTTGTATAAGCAACCACAATAATTATACTGTAAAAATGTTATGCTTTTAATATAAAAAAAGTAAACAAAAAATAATTATATAGACAATTTTGTTCAGTATCCAGAGGGGTGGTCTGTGCCACCCCTAAAATTTCACTGACCTCTGAAATCTGAATTTGCTTATTAGAAAAATTAATAACATTACAAAGTATGCCCACTTTCATCAACACTGTATGAGATTATAAATTCTACCAGAAGCTCTTATCATTGAAACTTTTGTCAAGAAATCAACAAAACAAAAATTTCATCCAAGTGAGTGAGACTTTTTCTCACAGGTGCATAACAGACAATTCCTCCCAAGTATGGGATTAAAACACAGACTGTAAATGTGTGTGAAGCAAAACAAACTCCACTTTTTTAACAGCCATCACACTGAATGCACAACGAACATGAATCTCTATCTGCAAAGGTCAACTCAAACAAACAGATACAACCATTATAATCATGCACTAAATGTGACTAATGACATCCCCACGACTCTCCAATAGGAGAGGAGCAGCGTTGCAACAGGCAGCAGCAAGCTTTACTTTTAATTTCAAGAACTTCCATTTGTCTTCAACCAATGATTTTCGCGCGACAACAGACTGTCAGCTTGACATCAACTCTTAACTGTTCTTAAACAGTCTTCAAGCTCCACAGCACGAGTTCTTCATCGAGAAAAGTACTGAGATTCACATGTGACCCTACATTCTGAGGCCATTTAGACATTTAAAACCTTGTTACCTACTGTTTTGAACGTTCAAATGTCGATCGTTTCTATCACCAATGAAAAGTATTAAATGAATGAAATGAAGTCATGTACAGAGTTTTATTGAACTCACTACTTTAGTTCATAAAATAAATGTTGCATTAAATAAGTCTTGTTTGATTTAAGCAATATCATCAAGCATTTTTATACTTTAGCGAGACAGAATGTTTGCATTTTTATGGATCGGCGGTATTTCAAATGGGATGAACCCATGAACTGACAGGGTGATCTGTGTCAATGATGTTGAGGATTCTGGTTGGTAAAAAAGGAGTACATTCACCTATCTAGCAATACTTTGGCTTTATATCGAATGAAAGAGGACAAACACAAGAAACGTCTGAAGTGCTTTGGGGAGTTCAGAGCCAAAGGTGAATCTCACAGCTGACCTGAAGTGCGTCGTCTTAGAGCAGATTGATGTGGCGGGTGGAGAATTGGGATGCCAACTCAGCTATGGACGAAGGCATTGTCTATGACCCAACCCTATTAGTAATGCCACGATACCAATTATGGCAGCTTTTATCCATTGTGACATTTTTCCCCATGTTTCTTTTAATTTATAATTGATTTGTTTTTTAAACCATTATTTTTTCTTAAGAAATAAGACTGAATTGATACTTCCATTTCATGAGAAGCATTTTAAAACGTAATATCTACCTTTATCCTTCAGTCAAATACTTGAGCTTTGTATTGAGGCTGTAGTGTCATAAAGTAATGCTAAACTTGGAGGGCTATAGCTTTAGCAACGCTTTAATAAAGCTCCTGGTCTGGTTGTGTTTGAGCACAGGTGAATTTGCCTCACAGATGAACAAAGTAGCTACAATGGGCGTCATGGCTAATCCAGGGCACTTGTACCAAAACCACCCCCAACATGAATATCACCATCAGCAGCAGCAGTACACACAGCAGCACCTCCCTCTCCGTCAACAACAACAGCAACAACAACACCACCACCACCACCACCATCAGTTGCCCTCAGCTATGCAGAATCTGAGTGCCACATCGCAGCCCAGCAACAGAACAAACTCTTGCTTCTTTCCAGAATACCAGGTACAGCTCTATCTATGTGCTGGTGCATAGAACAAGCTAGTGTGCATCATTAAACACCTTGCTTTATGTATGTTTTCAGGGCTGTGTGCCTGCAGATGGAGAGTTTTACCAGATTAATATGGCTAAAGAAGCACGAGTGCAGGCTAGCACCATTCCCATACGGAGTCCCTTCACCACCTCCATCAGCAGTGGGCAGTTGGTTGTCCAAGGACATGTAGCTAACAGTGCTATCACAGCTAGTAATACCACTAGCACAGTCACACATTCTGCTAAAACTGCAAACACACTTGTAACCATAACGGACACCTCTAGCGCAGTCAGTTATGAAGCTAAGACTGCTCCTCCAGGCAGACACAGTGTTAATGTAGCTTGCAATAATGCTAACACGGGCAGTCGTAAGATTAGCTGTGACACTAGTTCAGCTACTCCAGCTTTGCATGGCTCAGAGCAGCATTGCAAAGTATGGGAACAGTGGGATGAGAGTGGATCAGTTCCCTACAGAGGTGATGAGTTTTTGGAATGCTCTGCGCAGCTGCAGAGGCCTAGTCTAGCAGAGCAACTAGTGGCTCAGACGCTTATGAGTGGGAATAGAAAAAAACATCTAAACTGGAATGGGTCACCCGGTTCTTCTAGCTTGGACTTAGCCATGAGGAATGGCCACCTAAATGGACACAGCAGCCCATCAAGCACTCGCAGCCTCAGCAGCGAAGAGGAGCTGCGCCCACCTGATTCCCCTTGCACGGACACGAAGCTCAGGCAGCATGGCTTCAGCTCTACACCCCTGGTCTGGCCAATCCCAGGCTTCCCTGCATGGCCAAGCACCCTGATGGTGGAGGAACATGGCCAAAACCTAAGCATGCACCTCTCCCAACAGCCAAAGGTATCATGATGTCTGAGATGTGTCCTTGATTATTAAACAATTATTTGTTTGATGTTGTTTTCACTTGTTTCCTTAAGTATGAGCTTCATATGACACAAATGGAAAGCGTAAAGAGCAGATGCTTCCAGCTTAGTACAACTCAAAAAACTGTATTTGATATCAACAGCTTTTTTCACAGAATTAACATGCGTTGTTGATTTTATTTACTCTTTGCAACACATCTGACCGATCACAATGCAGCTTGTTGTCGTGTCACTCAAAACGTTCAACATAATCTACTGCAAAAAACTCCAGCTTTTCTTTTGCTCTAAAAAAACTTCCCTCAAGACATTGTGTTACTAGTGTAGAGCAGTCTGATTGGTTTGAGGAAGCAGGTTTAACCCAAAAGGTTTCCTCAGACACCATAAGTAAGCTTGTAGCTAGCGGTGCAATTCTCCTTTAGCAGCATGATCGTATCTACTCATTACTTTAACTTGTGAAACATCTGCCATTAATGTGTTTTTTTTTTTTTTTTTTTTTTTTGCTTGTTGGTTTGAACAAAGCAAAGGTGGGGAGCTGTTGGGTTGATGGACAGGTTTCCAGTGCTCAAAGGCAGGTGTAATTGATGTGGTGGTGGTAGGACAACAATCTGGAAACCAGGGACCAGCTGAAGAGGGAGTAGTCTTCTGAAGCAGAGGTGGTGATGTGGCAGGAAGTGATGATGCCATCAGAGGGGTAAAACCCCGGTAACCCAGAACAAACAATATGACCACAGAGGGTTTCAGAAGGACCTGTCTCTGTAAAAATTAATTGTTATGTAAATGTCAATATCTTGTGTCATTTTTTTGTGGTTTTGAGGGGCTAGTCATTACTGTGAGTTTCCAGAAAATATTTAAAGATTACAAATTGTTTGGCTTTTCAAATGCTTTTGGGTGTTTCTTTGATTTTGAGACACATTTGAGACATTTTTTTTTCCTGTGATATCTGTTATTTTACTAAGGTATCTGTTCTTCTTAACCAGGGGGAAGTAGAGCAGCTGAAAACTCTGACACAGGAGCTGCATGAGCTGGACCAAGCCAGAAAGAAAGGCCGCAGGTCTGTGTTTGACTGTTTGAGTCCATTTGCGTTAAAGTCTTTGCACGTTATAAAAATATAAACTATGTATGCTATTTTACTCAGGGCTGGAAAACTAAATCACCATCATCTGGAAGCTGCCATTCATGAGGCCATGAGTGAACTGGACAAGATTTCTGCAGCAGTGAGTGATGCATATGTTCACATGCAGACTTTAGAGCTTGAACCAACCTGAGCTGTTTTTGTGTTTGCAGGGTCGCCAGAATCGCCAGATTAAACTGCCCAAACTCAAAAGGAGGAAAATCTCAAGATAACATATGTAATTGGTTTGGAAGGTCCCCAGTTTCCATCAAGGATCAGCGTGGAAGATCTAACGTTTCCAGCAGTGATCATTGTGGAAGATCTCCAGGTATAAATGGTCAGTGTGGAAGATCTCCAGGTAACAGTGATGAGTATGGAAGACCTCCAGTCCATAAATTGGTATGGAAGATCTCAAGATTCCATATGTAATTGGTGTGGAAGATCCCAATTACCAGTGTGGAAGATCTACAGATATCAGTATGGAAGTTCTCCAGATATCAGTGATCAGTCTGGAAGTCCTCCAGTCCAGAAATCAGTATGGATCATCAGTAAACAGCATGGAGGATCTCCAGATGTCCGCATGGAAGATGTACAGATCTCAGCAGTGATCATTCAGGAAGCTCTCCAGATATCAGTGTGGAAGATGTACAGATCTCAGCAGTGATCATTCAGGAAGCTCTACAGAATATCAGTGTGGAAGATGTACAGATCTCAGCAGTGATAATTTAGGAAGCTCTCCAGATATCAACATGGAAGATGTACAGATCTCAGGAGAGATCATTCAGGAAGCTCTCCAGATGTCACTGTAGAAGATATAAAGATCTACAGTTTATCTACAGATCATAGCAGTGATCATTCAGGAAGCTCTCTAGTTATCAGCGTGGAATATCTACAGATATACAGTTCATCTACAGATCTCAGCAGTGATCATTCAGGAAGCTCTCCAGATATCAGTGTGGAAGGTCTACAGATCTCAGCAGTGATTATTCAGGAACAATCACTAGTTTTCGGGTTCTATTTCCCTAAAGATGGTGCTAGGATCATTAATATTCTGCTTTGTTTGGCACCCTGTGTACAGGAGGTTAACAAACATATTTGTGATGAACTATTTTTCTAATGAAAGAACACTGTGTTTAAGAGCAGCCCAGATGTGTTTTTAGTGTGTTATAGACATTACAGAAGATTGGTGTAAACAGGAGAGTTTCAATACCACAGGATAAAGATGTGCAAGCCTCCCTAGTGCGCAACCTTTATGTCTTTACAACTCCATGATGTGCGGGTAGAAAGGAAGACTCCATGTCAATGAATACTTCACCAGCTGATTCTTGACTCCATTTTGTTGGCTCTTTTGTTTAGCAGAGATCTTCCATTTCCAAGCTTATAATCTCTTCCATATTTGTATTGTTTCTTTCAGGCTCAGGTTGTTAGTCTTTGTTTGTGTTGTTGTTTGATTTGAAGGGTAGGTTGTTGGTTGCTTGCTTGCTTGAATGGTCCATCTGCTTTGTCATTATCAAGTGAACAGCGTAATTGTCAACCATAATTGTTAGCAATAATTCATCCATTCGTCGTCTTCTAAGAAGAATTTTCCTGGGGTTTACTTTCATATTTGTTTTTCTGTGGTCCTTTCTCATTCTATTACAGGGAAGCTTCTCTTTTGCCAGATGAGCTTGAGCTACTGTTGGAAACCTGGTCAGTGAGGGCCATAGCCAAAAGGGTCCTGTTTCCAAGATCAGTGTTACGTTTCAACTGTAATAATGTCTGTTCAGTGTTCGAATATTGAGTCTTAGGTCAGTGTTCAGTTTTTGGCTAATCTCTGTTTGTAATAGTCTCCAGGAGTCAGTGATCAAAAAGTCCTCAACATGCTTTGAGTATCATGGTTTGAGTCAAAGGTCATCACTAGGCTCTGAGCAACTGACTGAGCAAGGTCTTCACTGCTTTCTGAGGGGATGGTTCAGGGAATCTTTGACATAGGGTTGAAGATGTTCAGAATGTTGTTGGGTGAATTACCGAAGTGCTGAACTCTTGTCATGCTACAAAGCATGAAAGAGTCATCATCATTGCTTGCTTGAGTTTCTTTTTGTCGTCTTCTATTTCCACCTCTGTACACAGGTTCATCTAAAAAAGTTAACTGTGAACATCATTATAAAGTGAATTAGTTTTTGCCACTGTTTCAGAAAGTTGCACCCGTATATCATATAGTTTCATTAACTACATCATTGAATGTCTCAAGCCTCTCAAATCTTGAGGAACAAGTTGTATCAGCTAGTTTTAGTAGGGCAGAAACTCTGGATCTGTAATCTTCTAGTTGACTAGGCTATCACTGGTCAATAAGTTCTGGCCTTAGCAAAATTAATCATTTACTTTTTTTGTAAAGTATAATGTTTTCAGCGTGGTAGACTGAATTTTGTCTTTAGGCCTTCAAAATAAACATGCTTAATTCATTCCACATATTTGAACACCCACCATTATTTAGGAATTATAAACAACTACACTACACTAACACTAAACAGACACACATTCAATATAAGTATGCTCAGCACTTATGAAGAGATTGGCTTTTTTTCGAGTTTGCTTTTTATTTATTAATCACCTTTTTGGAGTAGTTCAAAACCCAAGTATTTAAAAATTATACTGACTGCTAAATAGTACTGAAATTTGTTGATTATATAAAAACACACAGAAGCCTTTATGAAACAATTACTTTACTATACTGTACTATACAACAACACAAACAATTTTTTACTCATAAAAAAAAAACATGAAACATACTAAATTCACATATTTGTTGTTAAAAAAAGATGATAATTCTTGCAATCCTAGACGTAAATACTTGAGAACCCACCAAAGGTGAGTGTTCCACCATCAGCGTCCAGAAGCTGCCTCAACACTTCAGACGCTTGGAGACATGCCTGGAAGTGATCCTGAAACTTGTGCCCTGTTTAATTAGCTGAGATGGATTGACTCTCGTATCTGCATGTTAAGGGTGAAATGTCAGTGGAAGACGTGTTTAGCATTCACATGTACAAGATGGATGCAAAAAAATTATAAATATGAGGATTAAATGAAAATGTTACCATTACATAACATTTCCAAACACTAGCCAGTAAAATAAGGACATGGATAACTACATTTAAATGACTGGGAATAAAAATTACATTTTCACTGAAGTAGTGTTCTGTAAACTAAATAAAGAACAGAAGAAAACAGCTGCAAGTCAGAAATTTTTTGCCATTATTAGGTTAAATTAAAATAAGAAATGAAGGCTTGTGATTTAAAGGCTTTATTTAAAAGATATTTTGAATATTAATTATATTTCTTTTATTGAATACGTGCATGTATTTCAGTTTGAAATCAGTTTGTTCCAGACCTGGGGAAGTATGAAGTGCATCTGAGAATTTATTCCTGTTGGTAGCTGTGAGCTTAAGCTTTATACCATCACTTCCATTTTTCTGGGATTTGAAAGGTGTCCTGCAAAGTGCTGTGTAAATATGCAGAGTATTGAACACTGAAAATGTTTTTGTGCTCAGATTTTTAGACACCTTGAGCAGGGGATTGTATATACTGTATTAAGGATATTTGGAAACGGATGTTGCACCATGCTCAATTAAACTGCTCACACTTACTCTGGTGTTTTACTGGAGTGTTTGTGAGGTGAAGACATCGCATTTGTGTGCTTTATTCTTTCCACTTCCTTTCTTATCAATGATTTTAGTTTAAATCGTTTTGGCTGTATCATACAGCTGGTGCTGATTTTCAACTTCACTAAGAAGCATGGCACTCTGTATTTTATAATGCCACCTTGTGTAGAGCTTTACAGTAATATGTGTAGAATCTCTCCCCCATGGGGCTTTGAAACCCCCCAAGCAAACACCTGGATGTGTATGGTCGTCCTTGCAGTGTCCTTTCACAACATGCAGTTTTGGGCCAACAGCGGTACAAAATGGGTTAGGGTTGGAGGGTCCAGATCCAACGTCTTTTGGAGGTGAGTCTCCTTTGCATGTCTTTTCCACTTCTTTACTGAATAGTTTCTGAACATTGGAAGGTTTTGTTTTACTAACCATGCCTTCTTAATAGCCATAAACATCAAGAATCTCTCACATTGTGACATACTTGGTCATTGGGAACTGTCGAAATGCTTGTCCCATACTTGGGAAGTGTAAGAATAATAAGGAATTCTCATTTTTATACTCTGTATTCTTGTGAAACTGTGTGCTGAGTGTGACTAGATTATCCTGTGTTTTTATTTCTGTAACTGATTTACTTGGTTTTATTGCTCTATTGTTTACGTTTATTGCTTTATTGTTTTATTGCTCCAGCTCCCACCTTCTATCTTCTCCTGGATATCTCATTTGCTTTAGGGGGTTTGGGGGGTTTAAACTCTGACTATGCTTGTGTGACCAGTTACCTCTCCCTTAGGAGGGTATATAAGGAGACTGCACTTGTGTGTTTCCAGAAGTCTTTGTTTGAATATACTCAAACAGCTTCTCCAAAGGCTAGGGGATCCGCTGATGATGTTGCTCAAATAAAAGAAATCCTACAACTTGGTGACCCTCGACGTGATCCGCCTGTGCAGGTAAGCGAATTCTATTTTTTCCTTGCCTGTCCAGGTGGGTCTTGTTTGTAGGAAAATTGTAGAGATAATTAAAATAAATTAAAATGGGTTATCCTGTAATGGTGTCTCGTACCTGATTAAATTTGGGTTAGCCATTTAACAGAAGATCACATGGTTGTGATATAAAATAGGAGTCAGATTAGTTATCCTGTAATGGTGTTTCGTACTTGATTAAATTTGAGTTAGCCATTTAACAGAAGATAAGTTTGAGAAAACTGGTTATCCTGTAAAGAGTGACGTTTCGTACTTGATTAAATTTGAGTAGCGTACTCTGCAGAAGTACTCCCGCTTCTAAAATTTATCTATCTCCAAAATTAATAACGAAACATGACAACGAATGGACGCCGCCAATAAAGATGGCCCGTCTATGTGGGAAAACATAGCAGCAGTTTGGATTGCAAGTAAAGAGCTGCTTCTGATCAAGATTTCTATTTTTGGCAAACACATGGCGCCAAACCGGACAAGAATGGAGTTTACCTTGACGAAAAGGGAAGGATTTGCGTTCCTTCCGCATGTGCGCCTTTTCTCGCCCGCGAGTTACACATCGCGGTCGCAGAGGGGTAATAGACACAATGAATTCTTCTTTATGTATTTTTAATTTGACAACACACATAAATCAAACCCTTGATAGGTGTTTAATTTGTGCACAAAATAATGTTACAAAACCACAGGCAAAACACCAACAGTTGATAAAGCCAGAAAGCCCCTTCCAGCAATGGCAGGTTGATTTCACACATCTCCCTAAGAGGGGACCAAATAAATATTGATGTTCATTTAAGAGAATATATGAGTCAATTAATTGAGGTTCTGAACCATTATTGGCAAAAGATACATTCAGAGGTGGCACCAATGTCTGAGGACAGTACACACCCATTTAAAGTTGGAGATAAAGTTTTGATAAAGCAATTTCACAAATTAGGAGAAAATTTCTCTGAACCCAAATATAGTACTCCTACTGAGATTGTTGCCGTCGCTAGAACAGCTGTATTAACTTCCTCCTTTTCACAATGGATTCATGCCTCTAGAGTAAAACAAGCCCCTGAAACAATGTGAATTATTATTTGTTATTATGAATATGCGCAATGAAAAGAGTTCCCATAATCTGTCTTGAGGTTTCTCTGTTCCTAGGGAACCCCCATCAGAGAACTCTGGTGGCCAAGCCAACAACTGCTTAACCTCCATTCTGAGCATTATTAAAAGAACTTGGCAACCTCACAATGATCTGGAAACTTCCTTTGCAAACTGGTTCTGAGACATTTCCTGATGGACTTCAACCACCAAGTAGTTTGTGGAAATCCACCACCTAAAGAACTTTTGACCAGATATCGACGCTGGAGTGAACATGGACATTTCGACTGGACCAAAGAGCAAAGCACAAACCCTATAGAAGACAATTTGTGGTATAAATATGCAAAACTTTTGGCTAAATCATATAATGTTTCTAATTGCTATGTCTGTTCTGTTATGCCCCACTCAGCCCAACAGGTCACCTTATATGGAAAACATATGAGCGGGCCTAACGCCGCTTGTTTTGCTAGCATAGCCTCCTTAGGGTATGCCGATGAGTTTCTTCCACTTCTTCTTGCAGGAACATTTGAGCAAATGATTGAAGATTATGAGTTGAACAGAACAATGGATAATGTTGAATGTGATTCTAAATTTTGGGTTAAAATAGGCAGTAAAGCCCCAAAGGGAAAATTAGTAGGACACAAAATATTTATAAACCATAGTAAAGTACACCGTGTTTGCTATAAACGAGTAAGGGGAAATATTTTCATGGGAGAAATTGATGAGAAAAATTGTGGTGTTACCAGTGTGGAGAGCCTTTCTGACCCTACATCATCTGACCTCTCCAATGGCACATATATAGTGGAGGGTGGCTGTGTGGATACATGGCTTACCTTGCTCTGCCTGCTAACTGGACAGGTAGATGCACCCCCATCCATGTAACAGATCATACTTTTATTGTCACAGCTAAGGCTGGGGACGAAGGCAAACCCAACCTCGAAGTTGGTCACCCTAAGCGGGTGCGAAGCAAAAGGAGTGTGCTCTCTTTTGAGCCACACGACCCAATCTGGGGGTCGAATGTTCCTGAAGAATTTAAAATCTGGACTACGGGAGGCAAGGTCACGCTGGCACTGGTACCACACATGGGAGTAGGGAAAATTATGCTCGTACTAGAGACCCTGGCCTACAGATTTGGTTTGTTTTTAAATGCTACAATTGATATTGATCAGAACCAGAATAAGGAAATTGATAATCTCAGAACTATGGTAATGCAAAATAGAATGATTCTTGACTTACTGACTGCTTCCTCGGGAGGAGTCTGTGTACTGCTAAATACAACGTGTTGTACATTTATCCCAGATGACGTACATAGTGACAAAATGAAAAAAGCCCTTGATACATTGGTAGCCCTGAGGCAAGCTATGACCAAGGATTGGAAGAGTGACCGGGGATGGGGATGGTTGTTTCCTAATTTGTTTGGGTGGCTCTCACCCTTGTTATCAACATTTGTTCCCATAGCAATCATTCTCTTACTGCTTTGCTGCTGTGGTCCGACTCTTATGCAATGCTTGATGAACCGTGTGTACGCGACTATCGAAAGTATGACGGAGAGAAAAAATGTAAGAATTCCTTTAAAGTGAAGTTTTTTTAGGCTTTTCAAGCCTAAAAGAGGGGACTGTAAGAATAATAAGGAATTCTCATTTTTATACTCTGTATTCTTGTGAAACTCTGTGTGCTGAGTGTGACTAGATTATCCTGTGTTTTTATTTCTGTAACTGATTTACTTGGTTTTATGTCTCTATTGTTTACGTTTATTGCTTTATTGTTTTATTGCTCCAGCTCCCACCTTCTATCTTCTCCTGGATATATCATTTGCTTTAGGGGGTTTGGGGGGTTTAAACTCTGACTATGCTTGTGTGACCAGTTACCTCTCCCTTAGGAGGGTATATAAGGAGACTGCACTTGTGTGTTTCCAGAAGTCTTTGTTTGAATATACTCAAACAGCTTCTCCAAAGGCTAGGGGATCCGCTGATGATGTTGCTCAAATAAAAGAAATCCTGCAGGAAGTGTCGAAATACAGTCCAGTTTTACACCGTATTTGAGCTTGCACCTGAAGTCGAAATACCTCTGGACTACCCCTTGACTTGCACTACATTGACTTGGCAGTTGTGGTCTGGTGGATAAGGAGATCGCAGGTTCGATCCCCAAATCCACCGAGATGAAAGTGACGAAACACTTGCTCTCTTTCCAACAACATCAGCTGTGGAGCCCTCGAGCATTAGTTCCCCAACTGCTCCCCGGGAGTCGCAGCCATGACTCCCACTACTCTGGGTGTGTGTTTATGGTGTTTTTGTTCACTGCTGTGTGTGTACATTGAATGGGTTACATGCAGAGCACACATTCCAGGTATGGGTCACTCTATATATAGCCAACTGGTCTCTTTCTTTGTGTTTTGTAAAAATTGACTTTTGTGACAATCAACAATTTTCACATCAGGTATTGATTGAGCTCTGCCAGTTCACAAATCAATGCACATAAATCATATGTGGAACCCCTCTGCGTTCATTTCAATACTTGTATCATTGGTTAATTTGTTTTTCATTATAACAAAAAACGGACAAAAATCTTGGTTAATGTTGTCAACAACTTCATTACAATGAACGACTTTAGTGACAGTGAATTTTGTAGGAAAACCAGCAAGAAAACATAACAATGTCACTAAATTGGTTGTGAACAAAGGATTTTTGAGTGAAGCTTTTGGAAGTTTTATACAGTATTGATTCACACCAAGGCTTTCCAAAGCAGATGAATCAAACATGCTGTATTGTTTTGAGACTATAAAAAAAAAAATCCAATACATACATATGTTGTTGTTGTTACACTGTTAATTTCTTGGTTACTATAAGATCTGTAATCTCATTTTATAATCTTCTTTCATAGCAAAGACATCTCAAACATTTACAATAATTTTTGTTTACAATTAACTGTAATGTATGCTGTTATAATATAAATAATATTTCGCCACCCTGGCAAGAAATGAGAAGAACAAAAACAAATGTTTTCAATGTTGTTGCCTTGAAAATCCTGGATTGCCACAAGTGCCTCCTTTCCTCTGAGAGTTTTTTGGCTTTGTAATGGAAATTGTTTCTGACCATTTTAACCATTTTGTTTTGGAAGGTTAGTTTTGTTTGCAATGGCTGTCTGTTTGAAGGCATAATGATGGACAGCTGGGAGAAGATACAGCTGGAAAGAGAAGTACAGTAACTACATTTTTTTTGGTTTCTTCTGTTAATTCTCCATCCAGCCACCACAAGAAACGAAGAAAGTCTACATTAGCCACAGCCTCCTTGACTTGAAACATCGCTTCCATGTCTGCCATGAAAGCGATTGGTTCTTGTCTGAACTTCAGCAAAGCTCCTACCAGAGAACTGGTAAGATTAGGACCTTGCTCCAGTTGACTATTAAGTGATGTCCCCTTGTATGTTCATCCACAGTTGAAGACTCCCTTCTTGTGTTCAATGTTCCCTTCTTAGGATGAAATACCCCATAATGAGAGACGTACCAAACCCTACCATCAGCACGCTTAACTTCAGGTTCACTTTCAGCGTAACCGTTGTGTATAACATTAGCCAAAAACTTGTGAAATTCTTATTTCTTTCTAGTTTTCTTTTCAATCCACACAATCGCTGTTTTGCTACACAAAAGTTGTTGTAGTGTGACATCAGCCCTGAATGGTAACCTCATGCTAACATGACCATCCTGAAATGTGACTGAACTGTTCATCATTCATGAAATGTAGATCTTCTCTAGACATCTCTTTTTTGTCAGGAGTCCTTTTGTTAAAATCATGACTAAAGTGGTTCTTGAACAGCTCCTCCAATTTTATGACCGAAATTCTGTTTGAAGTAATAGCAGAACGTCCAACTACACTATTGAAGTCGATTCCATTCACAGTTCCATTGACATTAGCTGCATTAGTTCCAATCAACAAGTCAAAATCTGCCTGAATGTATAGTTTCTTTACTTTTTCCATGTATGAACACTTAGACAACTACTTCTCGTTTTTTGTGTGTATAGACAGCAAGAAGAGAGAAAAACTGCTTGGTGGTTAATCCACTGATTTCCAGTCCTTCAATGACAATGCAGATCACAGACGGCTCCTGACTTAAGTGCAAAGACGAATATTTACCTCTTTGCCATTCAGATTAAACTTTTCCTTTAAGCGTGCGGAACAAAAACTGATAGGGCTTCCTGGATCAAGAAAGGCATTTGTCCTGGTAACCTTTAATGGATTTAATCAGAACCGGTATTATCGATGACAGACTCCGTTCATTACCAGCCCCTGTATTACCATAAGTTTGAACAGCTGCTACTTTTTGCCTTTTCTCTGGCCTTTTCCAAATAGCTTTATTGCAAAGGATGAGCAAGATTGTGGGGTGAATTTCTCCACAGGTGTCATAGATTAGTGGCTTGTGACGTTCCTTATTTAAATGCCTTTTTTAAGCATCTAAAACAATGTCCTTTACTTTTCAGGAATTCAGTTTTATCATGTTAAGCTTTTTCTCCATTGTGCTGCATCTTTCTAAAGAATGCTGTCTTGTACAAAACAAGCAGCTTGACTTGGACTCAGGAGAACATATTTGATGTGCTGAAACATTGCTAGAGTTTTTAACTGAAATAGAAGAAGCAGTGCCATTTGCAAAAGTATTTCTTGAAAAGAATCAAGGCTGGAAACTCAACACAATCAGAAAGTGTAGCCCTTCTGTGACTAGATTCCAAGACCTCACAAGCTTTAACTCTCCACTGTTCTCTTAGCTTGTAAGGCATTTTCATCAAAATGGTTTTCATATTGCTAGACATGGTCAACTGTTGTATATATGAGAGTTCATCCATTGTATTGGAGGGACGTTGCTTGTTTCTTGACCCCTGCTTTCTGAAGTGTGTGTGTGCTCTGATTTTTGACTGACAGGCTGAGATTGATCGGTATCCACAGTCATTTAAGTTTCAAATCTGTTTCGCTGCTCCACTTCCTTTTTTTTTTTTTTTTACCTGTCCTGTCCTACTTCAAAGCAGCCCCATGAGAAGGGAGTTGCTTCGTATGAGTTGGTCAGTTTTGCTCTTTCCAGAGAATTGAAGATATTATATATTGATTATTCCTCTGGATAGAAGCTTTTAATTTATTTCATTCGCATTCATCACAATAATTACATTAATCAATCATATAAACATACATCAGGACAGGACGGTGTTAATAAGAAAAAAGGGGAAAGAGGAGAGAAGTAATTGAGGGGAAAACAGAGGTAGAGAAGTTTTGGAGGGGGAAAGAGAAGGTGAGAGGTAATTGTGGGGGAAGGAGTCAAGATTGAGTTGAAAATGAGAATAAGTAAAATAAATAATATTAGATACCTACCTTATTACATCCAAGTAGTTCGCATCTTTCTACAGATATGCATACAAATATAAATATACATACATACATACATACATGCAGATAAACACGCAGAATAATAATAATAATAATAAATAGAATTAGTAATCATATATATATATATATATATATATATATATATATATATATATATATATACACATACATATACACATATACATACACACACACATACATACACCTATACATATATACATACATACATACACACACACATACATACATATACATACATACACACATATATATACACATACACATAAGTAATTGAGTGTTACAGGACAGGTGACCTAAACCTCAAGCATCTAGCAACGACCAAACATCCCAGGTGTCGTGACTAACCTTCTATGTCCCAAATGAAATGTGGGATCTGCCTCAAGCCAAGTCCCATATATGGTCAGGAACTACCCAGATATCCAGCCCACCCCCCACAGAACGACAAGTTTTGGGGCCTGGGACCCGGAGCCGGACCCGCCCCACCTCCCCTGGTAAAGTCGGCAACCCCAGAGAGCAATGCCCGGGGCCCCAGTGGGCCCGCTGCAGCAGGAGGTCGACCAGCCCAAAGCTAGGCGGGAATGCAGCCCCTGACAGTGCGGGCAGAGACTGGGAAGCCCCACCCACAAGCACCGCCATGCCCATATCCCCCCGCGGTAGGCCCCCAGTCCCGGGCACCTCCGTGGACCCGCAAGAAAAAAGGGAGGACGACCAAGGGACCAGATGGGTGCGGGTAGGGACACCACTCCAGACGCGGCAGGACCCCCCCCGGCAACACCCCGACCCCATGCACACATCAACCAGCAGTCCCCCAACACACACCCCTACCAGCAGCCCCCCAAACCTAACCCCACTCACACCCCTACCAGCAACCCCCCCCCCCCACCCACTAAATTAACCCCATCCAGTCATCCAATCATCCATCCATCCATCTACCCACTCATTCAGTCTTCCTGTCCCGGGAAGTAGCCAGTCACTCACCTGCAGCCCGCACCCGCAGCTACCCACACCCCCGCGATGGTGGGCCCTTACCCCCCAAGAGGGAAGACGGGGGCAGTCGTCCACCCATTCCCCAACATCTGCTCCCAGTTGTCATGTAATGCAGGTATATGTGGATGTGTTGGAGAGATAAAATGCAATAAAAGAGAGAATGGTGTCCTGGAGTGTCACCGTCGTTTGGCGGATGATGTCCAGGCACCACCCCCCCGCCCTACATATCTAATGTGTATTTAAAATGAGGGTAGCCTTCTCCGTCGTATATTGTGGGAGGTGCCACAGATCTGCAGCCTCCTCCCACCAAGATTTAGACAGAGAGACTAGCCCTCCAGGCCTAAATGTAGTGTGTCCTTGCAAGTGTTGTAAGGGGCCCAGGGGTTGCCCAACCCCGGAAGCGAGGCAGTGGCAGGTGAGATTGGCTTACTGTCTGCTCCGGGAGGAAGGCCCACCTGGTGCCCTGGAGATGTTCTGTGTCCTATGTGATTAAAACTTAGAGTCCCCGTCTAAAGGAGGCAGGGCGGGATCGCCGATAGGTCACCCCGCCTGCATGATCCCCCATGGGAACAAGGACCCTCATGATTCTATTTGTGTGAGTGAAGAGAGTGTGTGTACTGGGATCTGGTGTGGTGAGTGGGAGCAGCCGATTGGCCACACCGTCCATCCCCCCAGGGACAGCACTGCCCCCCACCGCAGGGGCCACGGGAGACCTGTGAAGGATAATGCGGGCAGCCGTGAGACAGCTGCCCCCCCCTCGGGACCAGTCCTACTCATTCACACGCACTTACGTACCCACCCGTCTCTCAAATGCACATACTCGCATACACACCCTCCACCCCATCCACACACACACACACACACATATGTTCAATCACACACCCCCCCCCCCCCCCCCCCCCCCCCCACCCCACACACACACACACACACACACACACACACATACACACTGGAGCCACTGCTTGAGCATGCACAGGGCCGGCCCCAGCCCGGTAGGAAGCCACACCCCGCCCAGACCGGAATCGCTGCCGCGCCCAACCGATCCCCGAACCGATACCCCCCCTTAACCCGCAAGCCCCGGAAGCACCACGGGTGCTGGCTAGCCTCCCGCCCGGAGACTGTGGCGATAGCAGCAGCCGTGAGTTCCGGCCCCCCCCCGTTTTGTCCCCCCCCTCACCGCCCTGACAACCACCCCGTCACCCTGAGCTGGCCGGGTACCCCGCAGGCCCGGGCCCCCCTAGACCCCCCAAGCCCCCCCCCCCATGGCCACCGCCAGCCAACGGAGGAGCAGCCAGCCAACCCATCTTAAGGCACCCTGCCCCACCTCCCACCGCCCCGGGGTGACAGCAGCCTTAACCCAGATGATCCAGTCCAGATACAGGACTCAGCTCAATGCAGACAGTCTCTAACTAGAACTGGAGGTAGCTGGGGCATTAATAATTAGAGAAGTTTACAGTTATTTAATTGAAAGCAGATAACGTTTCCAAGGTGAAGTAGTCTATTAGAATGTTAGTGTACTGAGTGATGCATAGTTTCTTTTTAGTTTTCCAGTTCATCAGAATAATTTTCTTTGCGACAAGCAAAGCATTGAAAATTAAGACTGATGTGTTGACCTCAAGATCAGACTCAATACTATCTAGGTCCCCTAATAGACAAAGTGCTGGTGTTGGTGAGATGAGGTGTCTAACCCATGATGATAGCTGTCCGCAGACTCCTTGCCAGAATTTTTGTACTGGTAAACATGACCAGAGAGCATGTAAATAGTTGTCCACAGCATTCTCATTGCAGTGTTGGCAGATGTTGGAGTCAGAGAGACCCATTTGAAACATTCTTTGACCTGTATAATGTGTTCGGTGAAGAATTTTAAATTGTATTAGCTGTAAGTTTGGGTTTGTGGATACTTTAAATATGTTTGAGCATATACGATTCCAGAATGACTGATTTGTAGTTGTAGATAAATCTTTTTCCCATTTGGTAGTGGGTAGACATATTAAATTGTCTGTTCTCAATAATAAAATACATATTTTAGAGATTAGCTTAGGTGTTGTCAATCCAATAAATTTTTCTAGTACTGAGGTTAACTGTAGATCTGGGTGATTTATTTTGTGTGTTTCAGTGAGTAAAGACTTGAGCTGTTGATATTCCAGGAATCTACTTGTAGCTAAACCGAAAGTAGAAACCAATTCTTCGAATGAAATGATTTTATTGTCTGAGATGATATGTCTGAGATGTGTTATTCCATTATTTTGCCAGCTTGGAAAATGTATTGCCTTTTTGTTTAGTTGAAAGTCTGGATTGTTCCAAATTGGTGTGCGTTGGCAAGGAGCAAGCGGTGAACCAGTCATTTTCAAAAATTCCCACCAGGCTGTTAGTGAAGTACGTATGCTCACATTCTGAAAGCAGTAGTGATGTTTTAGTCTTACACTTATAAATGGTAAATCTGCTATTTTGGTGTCTTTGCAAAATGTCTGCTCAATGTCAAGCCAGGCGAGGTCGGTTGGGCTAGAATTTATCCATTGATGGACATGTTGCAGTCTGTAAGAGAGGAAATAGTTGTAAGGGTTTGGTAGCTCCAGGCCGCCACAGTCCTTAGATTTTCTGAGCTTTTGTAAGCTAATGCGTGGTGGTTTGTTTTTCCATAAAAATCTGGAAAAATAAGAGTCTAATGACTTAAACCAATCCTGTGATGGGTGATTAGGAATCATTGAGAACAGATAATTAATTCTGGGCATAACCATCATTTTAATGCTAGCAATTCTTCCCATAAGTGATATGGGCAAGGGCTGCCATCTTTTGAGGTCGTCTTCTATTTTTTTAAGTAATGGTGAGTAATTTAGTTGTACCAGATCTGACAGCCTAGGTGAGAATTCAATGCCCAAGTACCTGATATTCCCTGATTTAAATGTGGTTGAAGAGGAGGTGTCCTGGAAAACCATGTTGATTGGCATAATAGTCGATTTTCCCCAATTTATGGAATATTCAGAAATGGCTGAAAAGGATTTAATAACACCAATAGCTGCTGGAATAGAGAGATGTTGGTGAAGTAGGAACAATAACACATCATCTGCGTAAAGGCTTATTTTGTGATGTATATTTTTTGTACTTTTTCCAGTAATTTTAATGTTTTGCCTAATTGCTTCAGCTAGTGGTTCAATAAAGATTGCGAATAGTGAGGGAGAGAGTGGGCAGCCTTGTCTAGTTCCTCTTTGAAGGTTAAATCTAGAGGAAGTTTGGTCATTTGTTCTAACTGATGCATTTGCAGAGCTATAAAGTATTTTGATCCATTCTATAAAAGAATTGCCAAATCCAAATTTATGGAGTGTAGCTAATAGGAATTTCCAGTTAACTCTGTCAAATGCTTTTTCTGCATCTAAAGAGATAATGGTAGACTCCATTAGCTTTTGGTTGGTTGTAAGATCAATCAAGTTAATTAGTCTATACATGTTATTTGATGAGTGTCTACCCTTGATAAAGCCAGTTTGGTCTGGGTGTATTATATGGGGGGTAATTTTTTCCAGTTTTTTAGCGAGGGCTTTACAAATTATTTTACGTCTACATTTATAAGAGAGATTGGTCTGTAGCTTGAAGGCATTGTTGGGTCTTTTGCTGGTTTGAGGAGCAGACTTATAAATGCTGAGTTCATGTTTGATGGCATTTTACCTTCAGATTTAATTTCATCCACCATTCTGCAGAAGGTGGGTGCTAGCACATTCCAGAACTCTCTGTAAAGCTCAGTTGGATAACCATCTGGCCCTGGAGCTTTTTTATTTGGCATTTGCTCTAGAGCCTCGTGAAGATCAGCGGAAGATAATGGCGAATCTAAGTTTTCTATTTGTTCATTTGTTAGTTTTGGTAATTCTAGACTGTTTAAAAGTAAGTCAATGTCAGGCACAGATGGGTCAATTTGAGATGTGTATAGATTTTTATAATATTCCCTAAAGGTATCATTAATCTCTTGGGGGTCATGAATGAGTTCCCCCTTTTTGTTAATTACTGATGAGATTGTTTGTTTTTCTTTGTTATTTTAAAGTAAATTTGCTAAAAATGTGCCACATTTGTTAGCATGTTTAAGGTTATCCAGACGTAGCCTTTCTATCTGGAATTGGGTTTTCCTATCGATTATGTTATTAAGCGCTAATTTCTGTTGCCCGAGTGCTTTAATTTGGGTTTCTAATTCCAGTTCTTGCCTAATATCCTGTTTTTTCTTGAATGAGGAATATGAGATTATTTTACCTCGCATTACTGCTTTTGCAGTCTCCCATAGAACACATGCTGAGGTTCCTGGGGTGTCGTTGATTTCCATGAAGGTTGCCCATTCTCTTTCGAAATAATTTTTAAAGTCCTGATCTTTAAGTAGTGATGTGTTAAGTCTCCAGCTTCTGCTTGATTGTGAAAAGGTTTTGGACAGTGAGAAAGAGACTGGTGCGTGGTCGCTGATTGTGATAGAGTGAATGCTGGTAAGCGAGATATCTGATAGAACCGAGTTGTTTACTAGGAAGAAATCTAGTCATGACTGTGAGTGGTGAACCGATGAATGAAAGGTGTATTCCCTTAAGGTAGGATAAAAAGAGCGCCATGCATCAGAGACCAAAATCATTCATATATTGTTTGAGAATTCTTGTCGACTGAGAGTTTCTACAATTTGCGGCTGTACTCAGCCTGTCCAATTTTGGGTTAAGTACAAGGTTGAAATCCCCTCCTATTACAAGCTTGGCACCAGAATGAGCAGATAGAGCAGTGAAGAAAGTGTGGAAAAAGAGGGGTCGTCAATATTAGGTCCATAAATACTAGCAATGCAGTATTCTATGTTAGATATTGTTATGTTAGTTATAATAAATCTTCCTTCAGGATCTGAAGTAGTATTATTATGGGTAAAGGTGACATTCTTACTTATAAATATGGCGACCCCTCTTTGTTTGGAATTGTAACAGGCTGAGTACACATAGGGAAACTGTGGTGAGTAAACTGTGTTATCAAATAAATTGGGGAGATGGGTTTCCTGTAACAATACAATATCTGCCTTCATTTTATTTATATGGTTAAAAATTTTAATTATCTTCTCTTTCTTGTTAATGCCACGCACATTCCAGGTGACAAACCTCAGTGATGTCATAGTTAGCTGAGTGACAGGTTTGTGTTAGTAAATCTTATGTGTATGTTAGTCTGGGCATCCATGCCAATACATGCAGCTGCTGGTGAATGCATGATCAGAACCGCGCGTGTGCTTGTAAGTTGTGGTAGGTTAGTTATGAAATAGCTGTCTATCTGCTTCTGAATATAATCGAAACTATAAAATAGTGGGGTTAACAGGTAGGAAAAAAGAAAAAAAAGTGCAAGGGTATAAGTGGTTGAGGTAGAAGCCCCAGAAGTGCAAAAGAAAATATAAATAGTGAAGTAAAAAGAGAGAGAATAGAGATGGAAGTGAACAACCTGTGAATACATTTTTAACATTAAAGACATTGACAGATCTTACCTGTGAGACACAGTGCGCCGGTGTGTAAACATAGAGGTGTACGTGCTATAATAATATTAAATTCTGACCACCTGTAATCAGTAGAGCCACGGGGTGGATTCCCGGTCGCGATATAGTTGACCGTTCACATATAGTTTGTCCACGCTGATGACCGCTCTGCAGTCCTCGTTGAGAAATCGCTTTCTCAGAGGAAAGAGCCGCTTTCTTCGGGCCAGGATCTCCGGAGGAAACTGGTCATTCACGCTGAAATGTGTTCCTTTTAGCTCACGTCCGCGGCTCTTCAAAGTTTCCTTTTGCTTGTAGTCGGCAAACTTCGCTACGATTGGCCGCGGTCGCTGGGCGTCCGGTCTTTTCCCTCCCAGGCGGTGCGCGCGGTGGATCCGAATGTTCTCCACGATTCCTTCCTCGAGCTTCAGGTTGTTCCTCATGAAAGCTTGAAGCGTTGCTTCTATATTTTCATTTGTCTGCTCCGGGATCCCCAAGAAAACCAGGTTGTCTCTCATACTGCGTGTCTTAATGTCCAAAACGCTTTCATGGATTTGTTTATTTTCCGCAGTTAAGCGAACGACGTCCTCAGAGAGAGATTTCACGTTGCCTCTGAGCGACTCGTTCTCTTTGGTGAGAGAAACCACCTGTTTGTGGCAGAACTCGAGTGATTCCCGAAGCGCAGAAAACTCGCGATGCAAAACGTCGACCAGAGCCAGACGCGCATCGAAGCTCGCAAGTCGCTGCTCGATTGACTCCAGTATGTCCCTGAAGCCTCCGTCAGCGTGGTCTTCATCTGGGGAATCGGATGGACGCGATCGTTTGTTAGCTGGAGTGCTAACTGGAGTGCTTGACGGAGTGGCTTCTGTAGACTCGGGACTAGCTTTCTTCTTGGATTTTCCCATCGCTACTTTGTCAAAGTATTCGTCAATAAAATTCTCTAAGTGATCCAGATTGTCGAGGTAAGTGATTCCAATTTCACAGGTTAGATAAATGATGTAATTTTACAACCTCTTGCTGGTTATTGGGCACAAAGTTGAATAAGTTTGTTTGGAGTTTAGCTGTATACGGCCCGCATTGAGACTCGGCACTCTGCTACTCTGTCTTCCGTTTCTCACAGGAAGTCCATCCTCCTTTTCCTCCGCTGCTCCACTTCCTGATGAATTGGTGTAGATGAGAACAGTGCAAACAGAGACCCTCTAAGTCTTTTTCTCTGAATTTGCCAGTTTTCAGCATGATCAAGACTTTCTCGTCGCTGATCTGGGTTCAGAATAGCATGCTGAGAAATTGCAGCGAGCTCACCAGCTTGTTGTTTGTATTGTTGGTTCTTGTCCAGGTCCGGTTCTTTAGAATCCACTGTCTTTTGAGAACGAAGTGCTTGTAGCTGTGTCTCCAGAACTTGAAAGTGATTGAAGAAGTGATATACTGTGTTCACAGCATTTTTCACAGCAGTGGTATAGAGGTATTTTCACTCTTCTGTGTCTCCAGCTGAATCCGTCTGTTTGTTTTCTAAGGAATGTGAGCCTGATGGAGTCCTGTTTCTGTTTATCTAAACTGTTCAGATTTTGCTTTCAGAGCATTAAAAATAGCGTTGTCACAATAGTGTAGACATTTAAAAACAGAAAGAAGTGGGGAAAAAAAATAGCAAGGTGCGAAGTGAGGATAACAAGCAGAATATGTCCGAGCGGCAGCAGAGCAGGAAGTAGTTTAGCAGTTCTTTGGTCTCCGCATCCCCTTTGTCTGTGGCACTATTCAAACCACTACGAACCAGTTCTTTAGGCTGACCCTTGGTGGACTGTTCAAGAAAATACAAGCAATAATTTGCGTTAGTTGTTTTTTTTTTCTTTTATAATGACTATATATTGAAATGGGTCACCATCAAAGATTGAATTTGCTTTTTTGGTAGGATACGAGGATTGGCTTGTTGTTGAATGAGATAGGCTGTTAGTTCCTCTTGATGTTTCAGGATTTCAAGCAAATGGTCACATGAAGAAGGAAGAGCATGTGCAGTATGCTGAATTTCAGAATTATGTTGCACTTTAATAGACCTACAAGCTGTAATGTATGAAGAGCTTGTTGATCCTCTTGTTCAATTCTCTGACCTAGTACTGCAGCAAGAGGTGCAGAGACTTCAGCCACCCCTGCTGGAATTTCTGCTAATGACTCCACAATAGTAAAAATCACTTGTACTTGGGTTCAACAAAGATGTCCAAACAGGATTCAAATATTTAGTGTTTGCACTGGGTTCCATTTTTTTTGATGTAGAACTATTGCTTTGAACTCGAAATTTTTGCAACATGATTTCTGATGTTGAAGCTGCGATTTTAGTACTTAACTCCAACTGTTTCTTTTTCCTCCTCTTGAGCTTCAATAGCATGTTTTACTTTTAAAGCAGAAGCATGTGCAATGAGTTCCACCGTTTCAGCCTCTGCTTCAATACAGATCCGGAAGATCTTGTACTGCTGCTTGAACTTCTTTTACTACGTTTGGATGTAGCATGAGACACATTTGAAACACTGTCTCCAGGACCAACGTCACAGTCTTGGTAATCCACTTCAGATATTTTTAAACGGTCTGAAGTTTTGAATAACCATTTTGTTATATGATTCAAAAACTCATTATTGGAGAGCATTTTTTGCCTATTTTCATGCTTTTCAGCTTCATCATGCGGTAACAAAACCAATAGGGAATCAAGAGTGTCTTTAGCTTCAGGACACACCATTTTAAACTCTTAAAAAACCGAACATACCTCAGCTAATTTTCCTTATACTCACATACCAATGCATTCATTGATTCCTTTAGCTGACTTCTGGTTTGATGACGTGCCATGAAAACACTCTATAGTCTCATGAACTGTTGAAGCTAGAGTTAGCACAATGTTTCGGATCTGATCCACTCCTGTCTTCACCAGGTTTGTGAGTTTGTGTTCGTTGTGTGTATTTACAGAGACCTCTGCCACTTGTGACAGCTTTGGTGTTTCAGTCAACAGACAGCTCAGCAGATTTCAGACTGAAAAGCTCATTCTTTTGTGAACTGTTTAAGCCAGAACTAACACAAGCTAGCACATCAGGTTTGGTGCCCTAGTTTGTTTACCTTTGTCGTTCATGCTCTGAAAGAGACGTCATAAATCTTAGCATAGATTTTAAGGACACAAATATCCTTCACTGTTAAACAGCAGTGAAAGCATTGAATTTATATTTTTAACACAATTAGCATAAAATATTTATTCTTGAGTTGTATTATTTTATTGTGTTGTTGTCAAAGAGGAGAAATGTTGTGATATTAGATCATTATAAAAAAAGAGTACCTGTTTGGATAGTTGAATGGAAAATTTGTTTACGTCAGTCACTTTTTCAAATTGTATGTTTGTACCAGATCAGTTCTTTATAACCAGATGTTTAATCCACTTACGTTTGAAAATGGTGTCAAAGTATGTGAAGTCAAGCACATTAAGTCCTCGTTGTAGGAATTACGAAGAACTTTTTTATTGAACTAGTGAGTTTTTTTTTTTTTTTTTTCAAATGAAATTGAATAGTTTTTTTTAATCACTTCTTTGGACACATCTAAAACTTTTTGCAAGATAAACTAATTTACAAAGGCCTTACAAAGTTTTTTGTATAATAATTCTACCATTAATTGATAACTCTCTTCATAAGCCACATGTTAAATCTGGTTGAAATTTATAGTTAAGAGGTTGAAAATTATATTGGAAATTATAATTACAGATTACAATCCTAGTATTATTACAATACCAAGATATTTCCTCTTTTAACTTTAGCAGTAAGTGAAATATTGTCTTTTAGAGGAAATAGGGTAATTTTTTTTAAGATTTAATTTTAGGCTTGATATAAATCTTACAAAAATGCAGTCTCATCAGAAAGTTGATGGAACTTAATTAAGTCTCCAATTATAATACTTTGTTTTAATGATAGTTTTAATGTTTGCATGACTAATAAAAATAAAAAGAAGTAGTCAGATCACCTTGTTAAATGCATCCAGAGATTTTGAAGATTTTTCAGATTTTGTATTCAAAGGATATTTAACGGATTAAAGAATGTTTAGTTAGTTGCTGCCATTATATTAAGTTTCTATTGAATTAGTAAAAAATCCAATAAATCAGGAAAAAACTAAAAGTATGATTCACCGTATCAAAAGCCTTGTAAATGTCTATAATGTCAAAATGTGACTGTCCTCAGTAACTATTTAGTTATTTTTAATTAAATCCAGCACCGGCCTGAAATTGTTACTTGTATGTCGTCCATGCATAAAGCCAGATTGATTTTCATCAAGGATCATTTGTAAACATGGTTGTGCTCTTTGCGCAAACATGACACAGAACTTTGGTGTTATTGTTAATTAAAGTGATAAGTCTCAATTTGAATTGAAGCAATCCTTTTTATAATCGGGCAATAGACACATTAAACCCTGTCACTTGGAAGGCGAGAGTTTACCCATTACCAGAGCTACATTAAAACCTAAAAAACGAAATTCTGAAATGAGATCCTGAAATTGTTTGTAAAATTCACCTGGTAATCCAGAAGATTTCTTGTATTTCATTTAGCTTATATTTGTCTTAATTTCATTTAAACTTTTTTTTAAAAATTTTTTGTAATTTTACCTGTCCTGTCCTTCTTCAAAGCAGCCCCATGAGAAGGAGGTGCTTCGTATGAGTTGGTCAGTTTTGCTCTTTACAGAGAATTGAAGATATATATTAAGTATTCTCTGGATAGCAGCTCTTAATTTATTTTATTGATTATTTATGTATTTCACATTCATCACAATAATTTCATTAATCAATCATATAAACATACATCAGGACAGGATGGTGTTATTAAAAAAGGGGAAAGAGGAGAGAAGTAATTGAGGGGGAAACAGAGGTAGAGAAGTTTTGGAGGGGGAAAGAGAAGGTGAGAGGTAATTGTGGGGGAAGGAGTCAAGATTCCGTTGAAAAATAAAATAAATAAGATTAGATACATACCTTAGCAAATCCAAGCAGTTCGCAACTATCTATACATATGCATACAAATATAAATATACATACATACATACACACAGTTAATGATTTATGCAATAGACAGAAAAAATAATAATGATAATAAAACAAAAAATGTATAACTATATATATATATATATATATATATATATATATATATATATATATATATATATATATATATATATTGTGACGGGTGTCCATTCCAGTCATTGCTGCCCTAGCACAAACGACCTACACCTGGAACCTGCAATCAACCGCCGCCTAGCCTCAGCTGCTGGCAATCACCAGGACCGCATAAGAGAGAGAAGAGAACACAAGCCAGACGAGCTTCAACTGGCAAGGGATGCAGAAGCTCACGAGGACCACACCAGGACTACTGAAGAAGATCACACTGGTGCTTCTTAATAAATCCACCCTCCGGGCACCTTTAATCATAAATCCTTGTCGTGTGATTCTTCACCCCGTCACAACTGGTGGAGAATGCGAGCATACTAGTGAAGGATCACACACAAGAGATCACCACCCGGACCCTCCCCAAACTAACAGTGTTTTTTTTTCTTCCTCTTCTCTTGTTTTTACGGATCGTCGATTGAGTGCGGCAGGAAGCGAAATGGAAGAACTGCTCCAGCGTCTAGCGGAAGTTAGCATCCGACAGCAACAGGTCTGTGAACACCTGGCCAGGCAACAGGACGAGGCGGACCGAAGAATCGCCGACTTACAGGGCACCGGCACCCAGCAAATCCCGTTGCCCGATGTCAGAACGCACGCAGCACGACTGTTGCAAAAGCTCACTCCACAAATGATTTGGAGTCATACCTCCAGCTTTTTGAGTCCACTGCGAGGGAAGAAGGATGGCTAAAAGAGGAATGGGCACGGGCGCTGGCACCTCTGCTGACTGGCGTGGCGCAGCGTGCCTACTTCTCCCTCGAACCATCCAGCGCAGAAGACTACACGGAGGTAAAAAGGGAAATACTGGCCCATTTGGGGCTGTTTCCCATCGCGGAAGCGCAACAGTTCACCGATAGGGAGTTTCAGCCCTGCCGGCCAACACGTGCCCAGAAAGCCGATTTGTTCCACCTCGCCTATGGTTGCTCGACGGACAAGTGGCCGAACGGGTCATCATAGACCGATTGTTGAGAGCTCTTCCCTGCACCCATCGGCAAGCGGTAGGCATGAGGAACCCCACTACCTTCTGGGAAGTGGTGGAGGCAGTCGAGCTGGCGGAGGTGGCACAACACCGGGAGCCTGGAGAGTGCGCACTGCCGTACCCCCGGAGGGTGGTCCAGGAGTAGCGAGCGCCAAGGGGCACCCCGCGACACGAAAGCAGACCAGCGGCTTCCTTTCCAGCAGACGAACCCATGCCATTGGAACCTCCTTCACCTCCAATGAAGAAGTGGCTGGTGGGTTGCAGCATACACCAATGCCTGCCAGAGGGCCCTCCAGGAACGGCGGTAAGGATTTACAGGGCTCTGCTGGATTCGGGAAGCGCAGTCAGCCTCCTTCGCAGTGATATTCTCCCACCTCGGTCAGGTGCCCATGCAGTTCTGCCGATAACCTGCGTTCACGGAGACACCCGACACGTGAAGGCTCGGCAGATCCGACTCAGTGCAGCCGGAGAAACCTGGCCAATAGCGATGGGATTAATAAAGAACTTACCTGTGCCGGTATTACTTGGCAGGAAATTCCCGGAATTCGAGCGCCTCCTCACCACCGCTGCCCACCGACCCGTCAGCCCGGAAGGGAGCTGCCACTCCCGGAAACTGAGACAAAGAATCACTCACCAGCCGGCACTTCTGACGACGGATAGCGGGAGAGATGGTGAGTCCGTGATTCCCCCGGCTAACCTATTCTATGATGTCTTCCAGCAGGTGATGAGAGGGGGGTCCTTCAGCCGCGAACAGCTTCAAGACGACCGATTTAAAGCATTGTTGGACTCAAGTGCGGGTGGCTGAAGGACAGGACCTACAACCAGAGCCCCATCCTCTCCCACACTTCATCATAAAGGATGGTCTGCTTTATTGTGTTGCTGAGCGAAGGGGGGAGATAAAACATCTTCTGGTGGTCCCGAAGGCGAAGACAACGACGGTGATGGAGCTGGCTCACGCGCACCCGATGGCTGGCAACTTGGGAGCCGTGAATACCACCCAAAGAATCCGCGACCGGTTTCACTGGCCGGGCCTCGATGGAGAGGTGAAGGCCTTCTGCAGCATTAAGAAGGCCCTCATTACCGAGCCAGTGTTGCGAGCGCGGACTTTAGCTGCCCCTTCCTGCTACAAACGGACGCTTCGGACACAGGGTTGGGAGCTGTTCTGTCGCAAGTCCAGGAAGGTGAGAAACACTGGTGTCCATTCCAGTCATTGCTGCCCTGGCACAAACGACCTACACCTGGAACCCGCAATCAACCGCCGCCTAGCCTCAGCTGCTGGCAATCACCAGGACCGCATAAGAAAGAGAAGAGAACACAAGCCAGACGAGCTTCAACTGGCAAGGGATGCAGAAGCTAACCGCTCTTCACTCTCCTAGACAGCAGCTGAGACCCAGGACCACCCCTTTCGAGGCACTCCTTCATCTCACTGCATCGGACCAGAGCACGAGCACCATCGGGAACGAGCACGAGGACCACACTGCCACTGAGGAAGATCACACTGGTGTTTCTTAATAAATCCACCCTCCGGGCATCTTTAATCATAAATCCTTGTCGTGTGATTCTTCACCCCGTCACAATACACATACATACACATACACACACATATAAACCTCAAGCATCTAGCAGCGACCAAACACCCCAAGTGTCGTGTCTTACCATCTATGTCCCGAGTGAAATGTGGGATCTGTCTCAGGCCAGGCCCCATATATGGTCATGAGCTACCCAGATATCCAGCTCACCCCCCACAGACAAGTTTTGGGGCCTGGGACCCGGTGCCGTACCCGCCCCACCTCCCCTGGGAAAGTCGGCAACCTCAGAGAGCAATGTCCGGGGCCCCGGTGGGCTCGCTGCAGCAGGAGGACGACCAGCCCAAAGCTAGGTGGGCATGCAGCCTCCAACAGTGCGGGCAGAGACCGGGAGGCCCCACCCACAAGCACCGCCATGCCCACATCCCCCCGCGGTAGGCCCCCGTGCCGGGTGCCAACGAGGACCCGCCGGGAAAAAGGGAGAACGGCCAAGAGACCAGAAGGGGGCGGGTAGGGACATCACTCTGGACACGGCAGGACCCCCTCCTGGCCACACCCCGACCCCATGCACACATCAACCAGCAGTCCCCCAACACACACTCACCCCTACCAGCAGCCCCCCAACCCTAACCCCACGCACACCCTTACCATCAACCCCATCCAGTCATCCAATCATCCATCCATCTCATTCAGTCTTCCACTCCCGGACAGTAACCAGCCGCTCACCTGCGGGCCCGCACCTACCCTGGCGGCCACACACATCCCCGCGATGGTGGACCTGTAGCCCCCAAGAGGGAAGATGGGGGCAGTCGTCCACCCATTCCCCAACATCCGCTCCCAGTTGTCATGTAATGCAGGTATATGTGGATGTGTTGGAGATATAGAATGGATTAAGAGTGGGAATGGTGTCCTGGAGTGTCACGGTCGTTTGGCGGATGATGTCCAGGCACTACCCCCTACGTTACATGTCTAATGTGTATTTAAAATGAGAGGGTAGCCTTCTCCGTCGTAGATTGTGGGAGGTGCCACAGATCTGCAGCCTCTCCACACCAAGATTTGGACAGAGAGACTAGCCCTCCAGGCCTAAATGTAGTGCGTCCTTGCAGGTGTTGTAAGGGGCCCAGGGGTTGCCCAGCACCGGAAGCAAATCAGTGGCAGGTGGGATTGGCCTACTGTCCGCTCCAGGAGGAAGGCCCACCCGGTGCCCTGGAGATGTTCAGTGTCCAATGTGATGAAAACTGAGGGTCCCCGTCTAAGGGACGGAGGGTGGGATCGCCGATAGGTCATCCCGCTTGCTTGATCCCCCATGGGAACAAGGACCCTCATGATCGTATTGTGTGAGTGTGTACTGGGATCTGGTGTGGTGAGTGGGAGCAGCCAACTGGCCACACCGTCCATCCCCCCAGGGGCAGCACTGCCCCCCCACTGCAGGGGCCACGGGAGACCGGTTAAGGATAATGCGGGAAGTCGGGAGACAGCTGCCCCCCCCTCCGGACCATGCCTACTCATTCACACGCACATACGCACCCACCCGTCTCTCACATGCACATACTCGCATACAAACCCTCCACACACACACATGCACACATGTTCAATCACCCCCCCACACACACACACACTGGAGCCACTGCTTGAGCATACCCAGAACTGGCCCCAGCCTGATATGAGGCCTCAGCCCGCCCAGAGCAGAATCGCCCCCACGCCCAACCGATCCCTGAACCGATACCCCCCCCATCGTACAAACCCCGGCAGCACCACAGGTGCAGGCTAACCCCCCGCCCGGAGACTGCTGAGATAGCAGCACACGCGAGTACCCACTCCCCCCCTTTCCATTCTGCAGAAGGTGGGTGCTAGCACATTCCAGAACTCTCTGTAGAGCTCAGTTGGATAACCATCTGGCCCTGGGTTTTTTTATTTGGCATTTGCTCTAGAGCCTCGTGAAGATCAGCAGAAGATAATGGCGAATCTAAGTTTTCTATTTGTTCATTTCATAGTGTTTAAAAATAATTCAATGTCAGGCACCGATGGGTCAATTTGAGATGAGTATAGATTTTTATAATATTCCCTAAAGGTATCCCTTTTTGTTAATTACTGATGAGATTGTTTGTTTTTCTTTGTTATTTTTAAGTAAATTTGCTAAAAATTTGCCACATTTGTTAGCATGTTTAAGGTTATCTATCTGGAATTGGGTTTTCCTATCGATTATGTTATTAAGCGCTAATTTCTGTTTCCCTAATTATTTCAGGATGTTTTCTTGAGGATTGTCTGCGTAGGCAGTTTAGAGTGCTTTAATTTTGCTTTCTAATTTGCCTAATATCCTGTTTTTTCTTGAATGAGGAATATGAGATTATTTTACCTCGCATTACTGCTTTTGCAGTCTCCCATAGAACACATCCTGAGGTTCCTGGGGTGTCGTTGATTTTCATGAAGGTTGCACATTCTCTTTTGAAATAATTTATAAAGTCCTGATCTTTAAGTAGTGATGTGTTAAGTCTCCAGCTTCTGCTTGATTGTGAAAAGGTTTTGGTCAGTGAGAAAGAGACTGGTGCGTGGTCGCTGATTGTGATAGAGTGAATGCTGGTAAGCGAGATGTCTGATAGAACCGAGTTGTTTACTAGGAAGAAATCTAGTCGTGATTGTGAGTGGTTTAACTGATGAATGAAAGGTGTATTCCCTTAAGGTAGGATAAAAAGAGCGCCATGCATCACAGAGACCAAGATCATTCATATATTGTTTGAGAATTCTTGTTGACTGAGAGTTTCTACAATTTGCGGCTGTACTCAGCCTGTCCAATTTTGGGTTAAGTACAAGGTTGAAATCCCCTCCTATTACAAGCTTGGCACCAGAATGAGCAGATAGAGCAGTGAAGAAAGTGTGGAAAAAAGAGGGGTCGTCAATATTTGGTCCATAAATACTAGCAATGCAGTATTCTATGTTAGATATTGTTATGTTAGTTATAATAAATCTTCCTTCAGGATCTGAAGTAGTATTATTATGGGTAAAGGTGACATTCTTACTTATAAATTTGGCGACCCCTCTTTGTTTGGAATTGTAACAGGCTGAGTACACATAGGGAAACTGTGGTGAGTAAACTGTGTTATCAAATAAATTGGGGAGATGGGTTTCCTGTAACCCATGGGTTTCCTGTAACAATTTTATTTTATTTATATATATCATTATAAATATATCAAAATGATATATATATATATATATATATATATATATATATATATATATATATATATATATATATATAATTTTATTTATATGGTTAAAATTTTTAATTCTCTTCTCTTTCTTGTTAATGCCACGCACATTCTAGGCGACAAACCTCAGTGATGTCATAGTTAGCTGAGTGACAGCTTTGTGTTAGTAAATCTTATGTTAGTCTGAGCACTCATGCCAATACATGCAGCTGCTGATGAATGCATGATCAGAACCGCGCGTGTGCTTGTAAGTTGTGGTAGGTTAGTTATGAAATAGCTGTCTATCTGCTTCTGAATGTAGTCTAAACTATAAAATAGTGGGGTTAACAGGTAGGAAAGAAGAAAAAAAGTGTATGGGTGTTAGTGGTTGAGGTAGAAGCCCCAGAAGTGCAAAAGAAAATATAAATAGTGAAGTAAAAAGAGAGAGAACAGAGATGGAAGTGAACAACCTGTGAATACATTTTTAACATTAAAGACATTGACAGATCTTACCTGTGAGACACAGTGCACCGGTGTGTAAACATAGAGGTGTAAGTGCTATAATAATATTAAATTCTGACCACCTGTAATCAGTAGAGCCACGGGGTGGATTCCCGGTCGCGATAGAGTTGACCGTTCACATATAATTTGTCCACGCTGATGACACGCTCTGCAGTCCTCGTTGAGAAATCGCTTTCTCAGAGGAAAGAGCCGCTTTCTTCGGGCCAGAATCTCTGGAGGAAACTGGTCATTCATGCTGAAATGTGTTCCTTTTAGCTCACGTCCGCGGCTCTTCAAAGTTTCCTTTTGCTTGAAATCGGCAAACTTCGCTACGATCGGATCCGAATGTTCTCCACGAGTCCTTCCTCGAGCTTCAGGTTGTTCCTCATGAAGGCTTGAAGCGTTGCTTCTATATTTTCAGTTGTCTGCTCCGGGATCCCCAAGAAAACCAGGTTGTCTCTCATACTGCTTGTCTTGAAACGCTTTTCACCGGTTTATGTTCATCATGGATAGAGTGAGCTATATTTTTTATATCAAGGAGAAAATTAGAGCTATGAAAACTTTTCATAAAAGTTTTAATAAAATCTGTAATTCACATATAAGGATCTTATGTAATCTGATTATTAATTTTGAGTTCATTAATACATTTGACAATATAGTAGATGTTTGATTCATACTATTGTTCTATAACTTCAACAAATACTATTGTTCTATAATTTAATTGTTATGTCTATTGTACAGATATTTTAGCTATTGTTGGACAGAAGAGGCGCTAGTGAGCAACTAATCATCTTGGCATTTATGCACCTGCAACGTGGCAGCATACATTGCAGAAGAGTTCAGACTGCGTCATGACGAGTATCGAAAAAAGAGTTTGCAGACAGATGAGGGCAAACGCAGTGCTGTTGATCGACAACCAGAACAAACTTTATTCTACATTGTTTGAGGACTGTTTTACTTTATGATGATTATTATGTTTTTTCATACATTTAATAAGTTATTCATTACAATAAATGGAATTGATTGCAATTATTGAGTTTTTGATTTAGAATGTTTTAAGACTGAGATACTAAAGCTATGAGAAAACTGACAACAAAGGAGTTTAATTATTAATGCTTAGCAATTTCAATTTACTTAACCTAACCTGAGAAAAACAAACAAAAAAGTTTCAAGGTGAAAGGCAACAATTAAAATGTTTAGTTGTTTGGGGTTCAGACTTTGAGGGACATAGCTCAAAATTTTCCTTATATTTGTGTGAACAGCAACTTTTATCATGTAACCAAAAATGTTATTTACTATTAAAAGAAAAGAGACTTGCTCTGTAGAATATACAAGATTTTATTCTCACATGATATTTCAAAACCAGCAGTGTTCGCTCTGCTCTCTCACAACTGTTCTGAACAGCTCTATACATTCACAGTAATGATGGCCACTGGATTGTGTGTCTTAAACTAGTTTATTATCATTGAGAATTTCCATGGTTACAATAACAAAATTCAAAATAAGACTGATTTCCCAGCTTGAAAAAGATTTCCCTTACAAAATTTTTCGACCATAGTTCTCCCACATTTACATTTATTCATTTAGCAGACAAATTTCTCCAAAGCGATTTACAGCAAGGCAAGGCTATTTTATTTATGTAGAACTTTTTTTGTACATATTGGCAGTTCAAAGTGCTTTCCAGAAAAATACAGATCGCAACCAATGAATGACTGCTGCTCAGTCTCAGCGCCTGTGTCAAGGTAATCATTTCACTTCATTGCCACTGGGTGGTGCCTTTACTTTATAAATGAGCAAACAGTCATCTACGTTAGCTAATCCTTAGTTTTTTTTTATTACTTATCAGTGATCAGTGGTCACCCACGTATACGGGTCATCTAAAAATATTTTTAATGATATTCAGTAGCGGTCAGTAGTCGGGTGGCTTGAAATAAAGTTGCTATTTAAACTTTTGTACAATTCTCTATGAAATACATAGGTTTTCACTTTATCACACCACGATCGAGCTTGACTATGTAGCTACCTGCTTCAAATACAACAATGATGAATGCTTAGTTCAGTAAAGAGTTCCTTTCTCAACTCCTGATTGCACATGCTCGTCTCGAGCTTCCCTTGAAGCACTCATAGACACGAGGTCAGCAAACATTGGCTTAGTAAAATGAAGTTTTATTCAGAGTTTTCTGGAAATGGTTTGACATAGACATGTCTGAGACTCCAGGCACTGTAAAAAAAAACCTGTGTGATTTGTCATATCATTCTCTCATAGTTATATATCTTTCAGTTAACCTGCTTATTAATTTTTAAGCAGGGTTGAAACATAAACATTGCATTAATTAACAATAATATGCAGCTATACAGCTGGAATGGAAAATGATGGGTCAACTCAAGAACTGCATGCGGATCAGAAAGCGGGTCGGGGACAATTTCTTTTTTTTGTTGTTACCTATATATCTCAGAGGTAACACGTTTGATGGTGTGAGAGATCCAAATTTGAGACGCTGTAATTATAATTTTTTTTAAATAAATAAAGACTGATTAGCAGAAAATTAACAATAAGTAACTAAGTACCTACTTATAAGATTCACATATATACGAGGTAAAGTGTACCCTTGCCTGAGTTGTTGAATAAACAACTTGAGCATCATTAGAAGGATAAAGAGGAAATGAGGAGGACCAAACATGTTTTTCTATTGCGCACTGGCAAAATGACATGGATGCTCAAACACTGGGGACTGAAAGCTATAGCAACCTGTTTAAATGCAGCTGTTTCACGCAGATCCTGATTTTGCCAGGTGGTGGTTGTGCTGAGGTCATCATTCTGAATGCCGTCCTCAGGACAACATTTTCTCCAGCCAATCAGAGAATGTGATGTCATCACCACGAGTCGACTGTGCAAGTTCAAACTGATTGAACACCGGCTTTGTTTTTCGTGTTTATTTTTGAGTAGGTATTGTATGAATACCTTAACTCAATGTAGCCTTACACATACACACACTTTGTTTTTTGTTATTTAAGCTCAGACATACACATATGATACGTAACATAAAATACAAATATACAAGTTACAATCATTCAGTGAGGTGGTACAAGAGTAAAAGTAATTCGCAGCAACATTCCATCAACCTGTCATTTTCTAAAATCAACTTTTGACTATGTCTATCTATCTATATCTAGTGTGTGTGTGTGTGTGTTAGTGTTTTGTAATTTCTCATGAATTAAGGCTCCAGTTCATTTTCAGAGACTGTTGATACAATGATACATATGCATTATCAAGTAAGGATCATGCAAAATAAAGTATCACAATGGAATTTATCGACAAATCTACAATGCCAAAGCAACAAGACATTCTTATTTTGGCAAATGTGGCTTATTTTTTCATTTATTTTTTACAGTCCAATAAACTGTGTGTACTGGAGTTATCTGGAATTTCTCACGTAACTCACTAGGAGTGTGTACCATCAATCTGAAGTGACACCATTTTGTTATAACTTGGCCTTTTTGAGCAGTAAACCGATGAAGTTATTAATATTACAGTAGAAGTGGAAGTGAATTTTATTCTGAAACTATATATCAGTTTGTTCTGGAATTTCTCACATAACTCACTGGGAGTGTGTACTTTCAATCTGAAGTGAAACCGTTTTGTGATAACTCTGAATTTTGGAGCAATAAACCGATGAAGCTATTACTAAAACATTAGAAGTTTAGATGACTTTTATTCTGTAACTGTACATCAGATTGATCTGGAATTTCCCTCATAACTCACTGGGAGTGTGTACTTTCAATCTGAAGTGAAACCGTTTTGTGATAACTTTGCATTTTGGAGCAGTAACCTGATGAAGTTATTACTAAAACATTAGAAGTTTAGGTGACTGTTATTCTGTATATGTACATCAGATTGATATGGAATTTCCCTCATAACTCACTGGGAGTGTGTACTTTCAATCTGAAGTGATACCGTTTTGTGATAACTCTGCATTTTGGAGCAGTAACCTGATGAAGTTATTACTAAAACATTAGAAGTTTAGGTGACTTTTATTCTGTAACTGTACATCAGATTATATTATTTATAAGTAAGTTTAAATTATTTATTTTGTAGCTGTACATAAGATTGGTTGAATTTTTTACATTTATGTTGAGGTTGAATAATTCGCAATATAGGCACTGTTA
This sequence comes from Danionella dracula, assembly GCA_900490495.1. NCBI lineage: Eukaryota > Metazoa > Chordata > Actinopteri > Cypriniformes > Danionidae > Danionella > Danionella dracula. The sequence goes on from UELW01000067.1 coordinate 12,772,098, forward strand.
CAATAATAATAATAATAATTAAAAAAAACAATAACATCAAACTTAAGATTTTAATGGGATTCGTTTCCACACCGTCGTCCATCGTGAGTGAGCAAGATGCTTACCACTTAAGCCACAAGTTCAATTATAAATACTGATTGTCTGCTTATTGATGAATGCAACTTGGGCCGAAAATATATTTAAAAAATTAAATGAAACAAAATAAGGGAAGAATTTTAGTTCGAAATCTTTTATCAACAAACTAACACATGTCTCCCGGCTGCCCGCATTATCCTTCACAGGTCTCCCGTGGCCCCTGCGGTGGGGGGCAGTGCTGTCCCTGGGGGGATGGACGGTGTGGCCAGTCGGCTGCTCCCACTCACCACATCAGATCCCAGTACACACACTCTCTTCACTCACACAAATAGAATCATGAGGGTCCTTGTTCCCATGGGGGATCAGGCAGACGGGGTGACCTATCGGCGATCCTGCCCTGCCTCCTTTAGACGGGGACTCTCAGTTTTAATCACATAGGACACAGAACATCTCCAGGGCACCGGGTGGGCCTTCCTCCCGGAGCGGACAGTAGGCCAATCTTACCTGCCACTGCCTCGCTTCCGGGGTTGGGCAACCCCTGGGCCCCTTACAACACTTGCAAGGACACACTACATTTAGGCCTGGAGGGCTAGTCTCTCTGTCTAAATCTTGGTGGGAGGAGGCTGCAGATCTGTGGCACCTCCCACAATATACGATGGAGAAGGCTACCCTCATTTTAAATACACATTAGATATGTAGGGCGGGGGGTGGTGCCTGGACATCATCCGCCAAACGACGGTGACACTCCAGGACACCATTCCCACTTTTATTGCATTCTATCTCCAACACACCCACATATACCTGCATTACATGACAACTGGGAGCAGATGTTGGGGAATGGGTGGACGACTGCCCCCGTCTTTCCTCTTGGGGGGTGGGGCCCACCATCGCGGGGGTATGGGTGGCTGCCTGGGACTGGAAGACTGAATGAGTGGGTAGATGGATGGATGATTGGATGACTGGATGGGGTTGATTTAGTGTGTGTGTGTGTGTGTGGGGGGGGGGGGTTAGGATTGGGGGGCTGCTGGTAGGGGTGAGTGTGTGTTGGGGGACTGCTGGTTGATGTGTGCATGGGGTCGGGATGTGACCAGGGGATGGTCCTGCCGCGTCTGGAGTGGTGTCCCTACCCGCCCCCTTCTGGTCCCTTGGCCGTCCTCCCTTTTTCCTGGCGGGTCCACGGAGGTGCCCGGGACTGGGGGCCTACTGCAGGGAGATGTGGGTATGGCGGTGCTTGTGGGTGGGGCCTCCCAGTCCCTGCCCGCACTGTCAGGGGCTGCATTCCCGCCTAGCTTTGGGCTGGTCGTCCTCCTGCTGCAGCGGGCCACTGGGGCCCCGGGCATTGCTCTCTGGGGTTGCCGACTTTACCAGGGGAGGTGGGGCGGGTCCAGCTCCGGGTCCCAGGCCCCAAAACTTGTCGTTCTGTGTGGGGTGGGCTGGATATCTGGGTAGTTCCTGACCATATATGGGACTTGACCTGAGGCAGATCCCACGTATCACTTGGGACATAGAAGGTTAGTCATGACACCTGGGATGTTTGGTCGCTGCTAGATGCTTGAGGTTTAGGTCACCTGTCCTGTGTATGTATGTATGTGTGTATGTATATATGTATGTATGTATGTGTGTATGTATATATGTATGTGTGTGTATATATATATATATATATATATATATATATATATATATATATATATATATATATATATATATATATATGTGTGTGTGTGTGTGTGTATATGTGTGTGTATATATGTATGTATATTTATACTTGTATGCATATGTGTAGAAAGATGTGAACTACTTGGATGTACTAAGGTAGGTATCTAATACTACTTATTTTACTTATTCTCATTTTCAACTCAATCTTGACTCCTTCCCCCACAATTACCTCTCACCTTCTCTTTCCCCCTCCAAAACTTCTCTACCTCTGTCTCCCCCTCAATTACTTCTCTCCTCTTTCCCCTTTTTTTATTAACACTATCCTGTCCTGATGTATGTTTATATGATTGATTAATGTAATTATTGTGATGAATGAAATAAATTAAAAGCTTCTATCCAGAGGAATACTCAATATATAATATCTTCAATTCTCTGGAAAGAGCAAAACTGACCAACTCATACGAAGCACCTCCCTTCTAATGGGGCTGCTTTGAAGTAGGATAGGACAGGTTAATAAAAAAAATAAAATTAATCTGCCCAAATGCAAACTGTTTACATCACTCTAGTAAATGTACTATAATGTAGGTATGGCAATTTTTCTGAAAATCTTTGATTTCAGTGAAAAATCCTTTCAGGCTCCGTCTTTTTTTTATTTTTATTTTTACATTAACCGTCTTTACGTGCTTAAAGGTCAACATTGAAGCGCTTTTTTTAAAAGAAATCTTTACTAATTATTTAAATATTGCAAAAGCAGCCGTTGTTTTACTATTGTCCATTGAATCTTTCTTTTACCAAAACTACATTATAATATATAACGGGACAGAAAAGAAATTAAGAAAAAAACACACACGCGTGATTCACATTTTTTCGCGTTTATTGTCAAGAATTTAAACTTACTGACGTGTCAAATCATGACTTTTATTTTGAAATGTAAGGAGCCTAAGTGCCGTTGTTTTAGATTCGTTTTCAAACAAGTCACTTGTTCATTAAAAGACGGTGTACATGACACTGTGGATCGCTAAAAGTAAGTAGTTTTTAAAATTCAATTTACAAAACTGATGGACGTTCTTCGCAGCCAAGTTGTAGGGGCGGATACCGTGGAAAGCACTTGGCTTCACTGTGACTGCGGTGGGAGACGAGGAGAGACAGGTGTGCTTACTGAGTCAAAAAATTTTGGCAGCGGACAGCATGAAGCCAAAAAAATTAAGGCGTCACTTAAAGACATTAAACATTTTTTCAGCAAAAAAGTGCTGAATATTGGCAGCAATCATGATCAGTCAAACAATGTTTATAGTTTTATTAAGGATTAAATGTTTTTTTACATTTCAGATGCATCTTAAATCTTTTCTGCTACAGTTAATGAAGCTATTCTTTGTTGTAAGTTGGTCCATATTTCTTTTTTTTCTCTTATACGTTAGTAAGGATACTGTGTTATGCAGAGATGTACTTTAGAGAATTACTGCCTTACAGCAATGTCGTAGCTATCGCGGTGCGTACTAATGCGCAGATTGGACAGAGACAGGCAGGAAAGACTCCAGGAATCTCTTCCTGGGGCTTTATCCTCAATAAGTGAATATGTGTACTGACTGGACAGGGCTGTTCCACTCGTAGAATCAAAAATCCAGATGACATGCTCCAAATTTGTGATCACTGTGAGATGATTTCTGTAAGATTGAGCGTACTCTTTCTCTCTCTCTCTCTCTCTCTCTCTCTCTCTCTCTCTCTCTCTCTCTCTCTCGCGCTAATAAACACAAATTATTTGCATGTATGCATTTAGGAAGTGCAGTAAGGCTTCATGTACATCGAACCCTGCTTCAACATTGCTGCTTTTTGTTCATGTTCATAGACCTCTTCCGCTCGGGCTCCACCCTGTCCCTTTGCTACCCTAGCTAGGGGCTGGTCTGGCCTCTCCCTGCTCTCACTAACCACATGTGCAGCCCCTATGCAAGTGGACTGCAAGCAAGCGAGGCTCTTTTACCCTTAAGCTAAGTTTCGTTTTTTGTTTTGTGTGTGTGTGTTTCTTATTTTTGCCCCTATTATTGTTTTTCCTTTTGTTTTGATTTGATTTTGTTTCTTGTTAATTTGTGTTTCTTGTTATTTGGATCCAGACTTTTATGAGAGTGTTGTTTTTTTATGCTGCACTCCTTTTTCTACAGTGAGGTCCTAGCATAGCTGCCAGGGAAGGCAAGCAGCTTTGGTTTTGTATTAGCGTCACTATTTGATGGTTACTGGCGTAATGTCTGCAGTGTTTAGTGTTTTGCAGTCCACTTGGCTTTAGGCTGCCTACCCTGGTCTTGCTGGGTCCCACTTTGAAGAACAGGTGCAATTATTATTGTGCAAACAGTGTCAGAGCTTTTTACAATGTCGTAGTGTATTTTTGCTAGTCAATTGTAATAATAAAAGCATATTTGTTTCCATGTCCTTGCCTTACTGGTTGTATTTTATTTATTTCCCCTTGATGAGGTTGGCGTAGTCGTTGTGAATATTGAAGTATTTCAACACTGCCAAACTCACTGAATATTATTTTATCCATCCATCCATTTTCATGTCGGCTTTCTTCCCTTTCGGGGTCACCACAGCGGAATGAACCGCCAACTTTCTGGCATATGTTTTATGCAGCGGATGCCCTTCCAGCCACAACCCATCGCTGGGAAACATTCACACACTCATTCACACTTTAATACTATGGACAATCGTTCTTACTCAATTCACTTATACCGCATGTCTTTGGACTGAAACCGGAGCACCTGGAGAAAACCCACGCGATCACGGGGAACATGAGAACTCCACACAGAAATGCCAACCAACCCAGCCGAGGCTCGAACCAGCGACCTTCTTGCTGTGAGACGACTGTGCTACCTACTGCACCACCGTGACGCACTTGAATATTATTTTAATCCATCAGAATGAGAAGTGAATTCATCTTGACGCCCGCCAAATGTCCAGCAGCAGGGTGCTGAAGTCTCTCACAATAAGTTATCACTATGGAAAGAATTGCAAACTCAGAAAAAATATTTATTATATTCTGTTACTAATCTTGAATAATCAATTAAAACTAATTTGATGCAGTAGATCATGCTTAAGATAAGTTAAACCTCAAAACAATAGCTATTTATGCAGCCCCAGATGTGCATACTGCATTTTAAATACGCTTTCTGAAGTGCCAGACACTTGCAGATATAAACATTTGCATTATTTACTTTTTAACTTGGAACTGTCTAGCCAGGACTTTTTTTGACGTGCGCTTCACTTTGAATCATGACTGTTTTGGACTCGTAAAGACCATTTCAAATGGATCTGCATGTGCTCTCACTATCGCTGTCCGGTCGTGTTTGCTAGAATGTTGATTCGTTGTCAATGGTTCTAGGCTGTGGTTGAGCTACAGGAATCCAAGATCATTTTCACACAAAAATTACTGTCTCTTAACAGCAGAAAAGAAAGAATGTTAAAACAAATGAAAAACAGTGAGAGAAAGAAATTTAGGATAATGAAAATCATGAAGGACTGTGTAAACGTAGCCTTCCTACACTTTTTAAATAAACTTGCATTTCCTGAACAATCCTGTGGAGCAGGCTCTAGAACAGTGACCTATATGATTTGAATGTCCAGGGACAACTTGATCAGACTTACTACAACAGTTTCCTGTAAAAAAATTACTGAGTCTGGTACTTTTTCGGGGGTATGAATCCTGGATAGAGCGTCTGGTCTCTGATGACGAGAGAGCAATGTGTCATTTGTGAACGATTTGTTCAAAAAGAATGAATCTTTATTGTGAGTCATGAGGAAATGCTCTGCCTAGTGAACAATCTGTTCTCGCCATCCCGTTCAGTCCCACCATTGCTTCCCAATGGACGCAGAGCAGGATACAGAAAAGAACGGTTCTTCATAATCACTCTTCAACTCGTTTTTATCAGAGGAGCTGTTTACTACAGTGTGCTAATCAAAAGATGCATTTGGGATCTTTGTCATAACTGTTTGAAAACAATCTTGTTTGGGAATTAAGGAAATAATTATTAATGGGTGAACAAAAGGAACAAATCGTTCAAAGAGTAGTTCAATTTAGTGACCGAGAACAAATGAAGAGTTGAGCTGACAGTGAGTGCTAGTTGATGTAATCTCAGGTTTTGCGGATCACTGATGTCTGGCTCAAGAGTGAAAATGTTAGCAATCTTATTGGATGATGCCGGTGAATCTTTGGCAACAATAGACCTCCAAACTTTTTTTAAAACAAACATTAGGAAATATTTACGAATTTATGTTTTATCAGTTTATTGTTTAATTTGTTTCTTTTTAGGCTGGAGCACCTCCTTGAGCAAAACCTTGAAGAAAAAAAGACGTTTTTGCTTTGTATGATAACTTTATTTATTTTTTTTACTTGCACATGGTCTGTCAAATTACTCCAGATTCAAGATTGACTAAAATAGTCGTAATTATATATTTCAATTCTAGGATTGTAAATTTTGAAAACTATTGGCAGCCCCATAACAGTACACGTTTATAGTAATTTAGTAAACACCTTTTACAGCTGAACTGGTGGATTTTCTATTAATGCTTTACAGCTCAATTGAAAATTTGTTTTAATCTTTTTCACTTCAAACCTGATACAATGCCATTTTCCCAAATCAACCTCTTGCAGTCCATCACTCACAATGCTAACCTGCTTACTCATCAAATTCTTGAAATCTTGACAAATCAATGTGTTTGAATTACACATTACACCGATGCTGAATCAGAGTAAGCAAATGTGTTCAGTTAAGGTTGCAGCAAAACTTTGTAGAGCTGCAACTTACCAGGAATGTTTCCCTTCAGTCACTTGACATATGTTAACACCACTATGGGACAATGGGAACACCACTTCTGCCCACTCACTCCAAAAACTTGGAAAAGGCCAGCAGCGGCACGAGGCTGATTGGTTACATCATCCTGTATGTCATTACCAAGCGGAAGCGAAAGCACCGTGATATTCTGTTCTAACTTGGAGCCTAAATCTCACTCACCCATTAGCACCCATTTAACCACATTAAAAGTAGTTTTTTGTAATTATATATCACTTTGAGTGGATTACGGTGATCTGGCAATTATGGCTACCAACGAGGTTCTCCTGTTTTGAGGCCAAAGCCCTGAAGACATGCAGGAGGGGAGTTGCCGTCCAGGTCTTATGGGTGACCTGAGAGCTGCCACTAACTTTGAGGATCAGAAAGCAGTAATTGTTAAACAATGGAATTTCCCACTCTTCAGGAAACTTCGGGTTGTCTCTGTCCCCTTGTATCTTCAGAAAAGTTATTGAGGCAGCGGAATTATCATTAAACGGAAAGAGGTTTGAATCTTGGTATACATGGATGACTTTGGTCCAGTCGTGGTCCTAGGTCCCAGATTTGGCAAAGGTACAAGGTCTTATGTCACCTCAGCCTTTTGGGGCTTCAAATAAGCCCAGAAAAGAGCTACTTAACCCCTGGCCAAAGCAAATCTTTTCTGGGCATGGAGCTAAACTCATTGATCATGCTTTAGGGAACATGCCCTGAGCCTGCTGAAAGCAACATGCAGAGTCTGCACAAACTCAGTGGTCCCTATGAAGAGTTTTCGAAGACTCCTGGGGCATATGGCTTCTGCAGTTGCAGTTTTTTTGCTTGGGTTGTTCCAAATGAGACCACTCCAGTATTGGCTATATCTCCAAGTTTAGTCGCAAGCATGGCATTTAGGGCAACTGAAGGTGAAAGTGACACCCTCATTGCTGCCTTTACCTCGGTTTTTGGGAAGACATCAGGCTCCTCTGTCCTGGCATCCCCTTTGGAGGCTGTTCTATGCTCTTTCCCAGACTCCTCTCGAGATAGATGTGCTTGTGCATTACTGGCCTAGGAAAAAATGCGTATATACTACGTTTCCACTAGTGAGCTTCCTTGAACCCCTCCTGCGCAAGATTAGGGAGGACTAGGCAAGTGTTCTAGTTTTGGCCACTTATTCGCCCAGCCGACCTTGATTCATAGAACTCTTCTCCTTATAACCTCTAGGCCGTCCTTAGTTTCTGCAACCTTTCCATTGTCCTGAGAGGACTCCAAGGTCCTCCTTTTGAGCCATTTGACTCAGTAGAGCTTAAGTTCCTGTCAATTAAGACATCGCTCCTTGTTGATTTAGTGTTGATCAAGAGTTTGGGGAATCTGCAAGCAGTCCCTGGTTACACTCATGTTATCCTTAAACCCAGGCCTGGATATGTCTCCAAGGTTCCTATCATCCCCTTCAAAGCTCTAGTAGTGAACCTCCAAGCTCTGCCCAGAGAGGAGGCAGTGGCAACCCCTGGTCCCAATCGCCTTGTCCGAGTGCTGAAAATCAATGTAGAAGGACCCGGAACCTTAGAAGTTCTGATCAGCTCTTTGTATGCTTTGGAGGACAGCAGATGATAGGGAAGGTTGTCTTCAAACAGAGGTTGGCACACTGGCACGCAATGTCCCTTGCCCCCGTAGTTGCAGGCTCCTGGGTGTTGGCATACGACAATGTGCTGGCAAGGCTGCAGGTTGTAGATTTTAGGATTGTAGGGTTTTAGAGGGTGTTCCCATAGTCGATCATCAACACACATTGAGTAATCAACTGAAAGGAAATGTCTTTGGTTACTTGCCTAACTCACGTTGCTCAAATAGGGAACACAGACGTATGTCCCCTTGTACCAAACGTAAGTCTCTGTTTCCCTAGGGGGTGAGTTAGGCTCTAAGCATCACAAAATGTTATGGTGAGTTAGTTTCCGCTTTGTAGCGGTGTACACAATGATGTTACCAATAGGGTTCATAATAACAGGCCTTTTCTTAGTTTATTCTCCGATAGTTGATCATCGTCTCCGATCTTGGGTTATGCAAGAAATCATAGATGATCCCTGTTATAACAATTTTCTAAACTTACTGGTGCGTCTGCCACAATCATGCCTTTTCATTCTACAACTTTTAATGTACACACATTCAAATAAATACACAGAACAAACGTACATTTTACATCAAGAACATTTCATTACCTGATTGTTATCTTAGCTAAATAATTATGTATTCATTATCACTTCAAGTTTTTATTTTCTGTAGTTGATACACTATTATAAATATTTGCTAACCATGATTAATACTGCAAGAAAATAAATATTCAGTGAATGTTGAGGTTTGTTAAACTGTAATTTAGACAAGTACAAATGGACCATGCACTCAGGTAAAATGTAACAAACATTATTCACAGTTCAGAAAAATCTAAGCAAGTACTAACTAACAATGCTAGGCCAATGTTGACTAAAATCATCTGTCCATTTAGAGTATGGATGTAGAAGTTAATCTTTACTTTTCCATCAAATGCAGAGATCCAGGTTCTTGGCCAAGTAAAAAAACTTTTTTTTAAGAAGCCAAAGCATGGAACATTTGATATAACTTTTGCTATTTTGGTCTATTTTATTAAACTAAAATGACACTCTTAGCTTTTTAAATGTTTTTTGTACATTACCAGCATATCAAAGTTAAGACCTGAATTCAATGAAATCACCTTTCTTACCCATGTTTTGGCAAGCAAAACATGCAAAAAGTTTTGTTAGTTCTTTCACAGGACACAAAAACGACCTATTCCAAGGTATCTTTTTGTTATTTTGTTTTAATGGTATTTATTTTATTTTACAATATTAAAAGAAAATACCAGACATCCGTAAACTCTACCTTTGTTTATTTTTGAGTCAAATAGATGTTTTATAACTAATGGCAATATACATCCTCCCACTCATTGCGCTCTGCCTCATCCATTCAGTTGGAACACCCTAATTCGCTCAAAACCTGCGGTGAGAGCCTATTTTCCATGGCCCTGGCATGAATCCATATTTCTGTTTTGACAACAAATTTACCAGTACTGTGTTCTCCTACCTTGTCGATTGCTCGCTGTGCCTTTACTTTTTTACTTTTTCTGCTTGAGTGTTCGGTGAGCCCTGAAACGGACCTAAAATAATATGTATTATTATTATTGTTGTTGCCTCCTGATTTGAAAATTCATTTGTTCCTGTCATTTACAACCCTTACCTTATTATTTTAAATTCCCAATAAAAAATATATATAAATAAGAATAATAAGCATTGGCATATTTTTCAGTGCTCTCCAATAAAATAATTTTGTAATATAACAATTTTTCTGCAACCCAGTATATATGGTTTTTTAAATGAAAATAACAATAAAACAATTCTTAAATCCTTTTTGCAAAAGGGGCAGCCACTCAAGGTTTGCTGGTCATCCTAATTAACTTGGAGAAAAAACTGACGATGTCTGAAGCTGGGTGGTCTTGGTCCAGTTCAGCAAACAAATGGCTCACGTTATCAGTCGTGCTTCCTTGTTTTCGAGCCACAAATCCAAAAATTCTGCATTAGAAACAAATATTTATTAGATTAATCTTCTTCCAATTCTGACAAAACATACTCAAAATCCAATACTGACGTTGCTGTGTGCCCCTCTTCTTCATTCCACCTGTCAGAACCACATGATATGATATGTTTAATTGATGTTGACTCAGAATATGTAATAGATAGAATACAATAGGGAATATGTACAAGAGTAGTCTGGTAATGGTTCAGTCTTTGTGTTCGTCAGTTGTGTTTATTTACTGTTCTTTCACCTCTACACAATAGAATAGCCAAAATCTTTACATACTAATCAAGGCCCCGTTATGTCAAAAAAAGATACAGAACTAACCATTTTACATTTACATTTATGCATTTGGCAGACGCTTTTGTCCAAAGTGACTTACATTAGGGGAGAGACAATATGCAATTTGTTACACCGTCAAAGTCTATCTCAGCTTCTCATAATAGAAATTGTATCAACTGATCAATAAACCAAAGCAGTGAGGAAGTAGAGGTAGAAGATAGACAGAGGAGGAAAAAGTATTTTTTTTTATAGTAGGTGTTCCCTGAAGAGAAGAGTTTTCAGTTGTTTTCTGAAAGCTGTTAGTGTTGCTGCTTTCCTGACTGGATCAGGAGTTTGTTCCACCATCCAGCGACAGTGGACCAAAAAAGCCTATCCATTGATATCCATAGGATATAATGTCAAGTTTCTTTATTCGTTCTTTATAACTCCATCCAATTCTGCAACAATACAGCCATGGCACTCTTGATCCACCTCTCTGTCTGCATACTGGACTCTCACAGCCTGCCCTTCTCTGTTTTCATATACTGTCACTCCCTTTGTAACCTAAAAGTTCCATACAATTGGTGACAGGGCGACCCACCCCATGCAAACAAAAAAGACATGACTTCAGAGTTTACAACTTAAAAATTGCACTCAAATTATACTCAATCTCATAAAAGAGTCTATAAATCCAGTTCAGGAGGGCAAGAGACCTAACCATATTTGGATCGACCATCATGAAACTCACCTGTTGCCCTAATTTAGGTCCTCTCTGATTGTCTGAAGTTAGAGTAGTAGGCATACTAGAGAGTTTTAGCCCTCCTGGATCAGATTTATTTTAACACATCAACAGCTTACCTTAGTTAAGCCATTCAAATCAAATGTTTACTCTAATTTGCAGCAGAGAGGAGGAGACTGGGAATACAGATAGCTTCTATAAAAGTAAGGTATGTGTGGAAAACCATCATTTTTAAGGATGAATGGACAGAGAGATATTTGGTCATTATTCCATTAAGCAGTTCCAACCTGGTTTGCCTGATATTTCCTGAAACTACAGCATTAATTAGAATTGCCACAATGAAATTAAGCTCAGCTCATTTGTGCAAATGGTTCCCCTAAAGTCTGAGGTGAGATTTGGCTTCCGATTCCTTAATTTTTCACACAATGAGCGATCTGCGAGACTAATCTCGCGTACATTTAGAGCCCAGCGATGTGCAAATGAATATTCACTGAGAGTATTATTTTTTCAGGCAATATAAAAAATTGTTCAGAGATGGGATTGCTGTGAAAGAGTGCTTAAGACAGCTCCGAGTCAACTATTTCTGCAATAACCATTATCAAAAACAAGTGTTGTTCCAGGCTAACCAATGTGCTAATATATATCTGCATAAAAATAGAACTGACTGCATTCCAACCAAGTTTCAAGTGCTTGCAGGGCAGTCACATGTTATTTTTTTCTAAAAACAAACAAACAATACATATAGGTGGTTCTGTTGCCATATTACACCTAAACTAACCATAGTGTATGTTTTAGTATTTAGATTTTTACTTGAAATGAAAGCTTTATTTTTATTTTTCAAAGAAAAGAGCTTCTTTATTTATTATTTTTCAAAATATTAACTTTTCTTATTGAAAAAAACTTTTTTTTAGCTCTGTTTTGCACTTTTATTTTAGGTAGGATTCTGTTTAAAAATAAAGGCCTTACTCTATCTATCTATCTATCTATCTATCTATCTATCTATCTATCTATCTATCTATCTATCTATCTATCTATCTATCTATCTATCTATCTATCTATCTATCTATCTATCTATATGGGAATTATTTAATTTATACTAATGGTGAAATAAAATAAGAGGTTGAAGGCTCTGAACATTTTACTTGGAGGTCATTTTAAGAACTGGACCTTGAACCTTAATCGGATACTCCTGTTATAGTGCTTGCCTCCACAATCTATTCATTAGAAGAGCCATAAAACATGCTCAACAAGCAAAAATACTTACTTTCTGTCATGTGGGTCTAAATTGAAGAATGTGACCATGTTGATGGGGTAATGACGACGGAAGAAAATCCTAAAAAAAAAAGGTTGGGTAAAAAACGTTAAAATATGACTTTTAAATGTAAAGGGATACACCACCCCAAAAACAAAAGTCATTAATCACTAATCCCCTGCTGTTCCAGACCTAAAGTAAATTCTTTCTCATATAAAAAAATTTATCAATCTGTGAGGTGTACTCTCAAGTAATTGTCAATGACAAAAATATGTAAAAACACCTTCAAAAAGCTTCATCAGCCATCAGGTGTTCAAAATGAACATTATAAAGTAACAACACAATAGATTTTTTCCCAAAATAAAGTGACTTTTGCCTTTAAACTGCTCTGTCATCTCTCAGCTACAGACTAGGCGGGTGTTGGCTCAGAAGACATAATGTGATGCAGCTATGGTGCAGGTTCTAGACATCATCTAAGCCAACTCCACATGTACTTAAAAGATTTTCTTAAACTGCCCCGCCAACGGTAATTGGAATTACCCAGAGTCTATGAGCAGCATCTTTCCTCGTGGAGATCTTAAACTGTGTTCCAAGAATGTAAGAATGGAAAAGAATGTAAATTTTTATGGCTACAATTTACTTTTGGTATATCCTTTCACCATTTATTGAAAAAATCAAGGAAATCGACTCACTTTCTCTGATTGTCCGTTAAGGTGATGCCTTGTGCAGACACTTTGAGTTGGACGATGGTCGCAGGACAAGTTGATTTAACAGTGAGTGTTTCAGTGATGGCTTTGGCGACAGCCTGAGGACCAGTCAGAGATTCCATTTCCACAGAGTTTATGTACAACACATTACATGCTAAGGAGGAGAATAGAAAAAAAGTGAACTTTTTGATTCTCTCATATGTTGTTGGTCATGCAAGATGACGTAAAAGTTGTTTGGTACAGGAGTAGTTTGTTCCCTCCATGTTAAGAAAAACTGTAACTGCAAAAGGTCTTCAGCACATGGTAAAAGACAAAAAATGACACTTTTCATTGTTGGCAGATAATTTTCAAAACCAGATACACTGCACCCTTAAAGTAGGTACTCATTTTCAGAAGAAAATGGGCATACTTTTTAGTTTGCGAGACGAGAGTGAGTACGATCTGGGGTGCACTAAACCTAACGTGACAAAAGGGGTTTTTCACGTCACCATGCACGTGATGTCATCAACTCCTTTTCTATTACTTCATCAAAAAATATTCTAATAATAAATAAAACACTCTCTATGTAGATGTTATTTATTTATGTCTGTCTGTCTTTAAAAATTAGTTGTATTACAGAGAGAGCTTGTTTGTTTGAGGCCCAGAAAAAATTCCTTCTGCCCGAGCGTAGGGGATTGTGGGTGATTTCAGCCGGTTGAGGGTTCATGGATCTGTATTTCAGAATCTAACTGGAAAAAGTACACATTTTTTATGTACACTACAATTTGGGACACCCTAGTTCTCATTTCGCACCAATCACTATAAGACAGATCTTTATTGCCAAGGAAGGAATTTGTTGTGGTACAGGGGTACTCTCCAGTGTTACAAAAAGACAAGGACAAAATAGCGTTGCACTATAAAAAGTAAAGTTAAAAGTAAATAGATTATAGTAATATTCTATAAATGGAGGTAGTAAAATATAGCATAATAGAACTATAACTATAGACGTTCAAGGTGGTGATGATGCTCTTTCATGCCCCATGCCCAGAGACTCATTACACACCGGTGGCCCCTGAGGATGGTTCTTCCCAATTAGGGTAGAGAGAGGCGGAACATATTTAAGGTGCTCTCGGCCAGCAGTGGCCCAGTGTTAGCTGTGAGAACCTGCGAGATGAGCAGGTGCAGAGGACAGCAACAGCAACAGGGTTGTCGTGCAGACTCTGGGCAGTATTAAGCCACCTCCCGCTACACACTGTAGAGAGACTGAAACCTGCCTGTCCGAAGCCACAGGAAGTTCTGAGCGCTCAATGAACTCGTTTTTTTTTTGCTATCAAGCAAACGTTAGTTTTTTTTCCCTGCACAATAGTGTTTCTGCGGTTGTTGATGTTTTGGTGCATGGTGACGGTCACTGTGAGAAATATATCTTGCCTCCGCCTCATAATATCGTGGAACCCCGACAAAGTCAAACTACGACAAAGGTGCTTATGGAGGTAATGAGATGTGCTTCGGAGATAATGTGCAGACCAAAGCATAAGTAATAATTAAGTGCAGCAACAGAACAACAGAACGTGGAGCGACTGGAAGCATGCAGAGTCCACATCAGAGTCCCGTTGCTTAGTGCAGACAGAATCAGTGAGCTCGTCCAGGTGTGAGGCAGCAGATTCAAAAACACTCCAGTATGTGCAGTCAAAGCAGACCTGTAAAATCCGCTCTGCTTCGACAGTCCATCTTTTAACAGTTCTCACTACAGGTTTAGCTGCTTTGAGCTGTTGCTTAAATGATGGTATAAGGTGGATCGGGCAGTGCTCAGAGAGTTCTAAAGCTGCGTGGAGCATTGCATGATAAGCCCCCTTGATGGCTGCGTAACAATCATCCAGAATAATCATCCAGAACAATCATGACTGAGGAGAACTCACGCAGCTAGTAGAAGGTTTTACAGTTAACGAAAACTGCATCCAAATCAAAAGAGCAGATCTTATGCAGTGTTGTTACATTTGTACACTATTTACTGGTGGCTCCCGCGCCGTGATCTGCATGAAAACAGGCAAATAAAGTCTCCATGGATGTCTCCATTTAGCCACATTTCCGTCAAGCACAAATCAGCCGAGCTTGAAAAGTCCTTGTTTTTTATGAGTCAGCAGATGTATTTCATCCATTTTGTTGGGTAGAGAGCGGTGGTTTGCCAGATATAAACTCTGTAGTGGTGTTCTGAGACCTTGTCGCTTGAGTTTGACTAGAGCTCTGGCTCGGTTCCCCGTTGACAACATCTCCAAAGAAGCGCAGCAACTCCACCAACCAAAACAGTCAACAAAACACCAGAGAAATTGTTTTGAGAGTGCTCTCTGATGTTCAAAGGTTTCTCCCAAGTAAAACGAGGTTGGCAGTACAGAACACTGGACAACACAAAAACAACAAAATGCTGGAGACCAACCCACCATGTTGGATCTGGAATTACATTTGGTAACTTTTCATTAGAAACAATGAACATTTTGGTTTGAATTCCCAAACAATTTGTAGATACATTTTTATGTATAGGTCCATTATCATTTTTTTGGCAGTCAACTCCTAATTCTGAATTTCCCCTTCAGTCAGTCACAAAAACTTAAGTCAGCTCCCCTAGGGGCACTCAACTCTCTCCACACTATTAAAAAAAATACCAATCAGCGGCTAGGTTAGGGGGTGCCACCACCATCAGACAGCAGACCCACTGGTCAAGTCTCAGTTTTTCATAAAAAAATGTAACTTCCTGGTTTACGTGCGTAGCCAGGAGGCTTGCATTGCTGATACAAATGCAGTTCTTGTTTCAGATACAAATTCAAGGGCGTAGCGTCTGATGCAGTGTAGCCCGGATGGCTCCAGCTTCCATGTTGGAGTCAACTTTGAGTGAGATGCTGCTCCAAGGTCGAGCCTGAATCCCCAGGTAGGCTGAAGAACTGAGAACTATCGACGAAGTGTGAATGTGAAGTTAGAGCCATTATTGAAGTTCAGGAACCTTGGTGGGAACCTTCCATTATGAACGCATAGCAATCAACAAGAAGGGATACGGTCACCCCATTTGTCAGCTCTTGCTCACGGACTGCTTCTCTGGAGTCAACACTGGGGTCTGTCCCTAGTTGCAGTCCATATTCCCAGCAGGTTGAACTGTTTATCAGATACACTGTCTTGGTGGAAACTCTGGTCAGAAGAATGGCGACTCCATCCCCTGGCAGTCCAGCAGATCTTGGAGAATCCCCAGAGAATACCCCAGAGAGTAAACTTAATACATTTAATTGTAGTAAATAATTTGGGATAAAATTCTAACATTAGGCTAACTGTAGAGAAAGCAGTTTCTATTGTCAATTTTCATTATCAGAATATGGGATGAGCAAAACTGAGGGAAGCTTATAAAGGGAAACCAATCAAACATAACGAGGGAAAACTAAAAGCTCTAACTAGAAAATGAGAAGGGCGAGTAAAGGTAGGAAAAACAACAAGACCATGTCCTTCAAACAGACAAAACAAATCAAAGTTGGCCAGCATCAGACACATGACCTGAGCCACGTGGCAAAGGGAAACAGAATAAACAAAGAGTGATAACTGAAAAAAGGTCAAATGAAAATGAGAGAAGGACTATCAATGATCTGTCACCTAGCGACAAAGATCTCCAGAACTGAAACTTGACAGATGATGACAATAGGTTTGGAGAGGGTCTTAGATAGATCACCATATCACTGCCACAAAAAATCTCAAAACGTGACAATTACCTGTTTTAGCAGTTCACAAATTGGATTCATGCAACACAAAGAAACTGTGTAATGAGAACGGTCTGCTTTTTTCAATAGAAACATGCGTTGACATGCAATGTGTGACAGAATCATGAGGAACGTTTACCATAGATATCCTCAGTCTGTTTAGGAAACCCTTGGGTAATGGAAAAGCAACATGTAATTAAGTGACACTTCAGCAATTTGAAGATACTTAAATGTAAGCAAAAAAAGAGATATTTACCTGTTCCATGTTTTAATAAATCCATGGTTGAACTTGTTGGTGTAGAAAGTTCCAGTGCTTCTTCATTTGGATCTGAAAGAACCCAAGAAGTTTGTTTAGAAATACACACAATAAGTGTAAACACTAGTGATATGTGACAGACTGCTTACATTAAGGAAACGTCAGCAGAGGGAATTGGTGGCAGTCATATTCTTACCTCGTGTTGGGATCATAAGCTTGCATGGAAGAGCCAGGGGCGTAATGGCATGTTGATACACGAGAGCAGAGAGACAGCCTGCAAAAAAGGAACAATTAATCTAAAATAATTCTCATAGACGTCTCAGCGAATCACTGGACCAAATGAGTACTGTGATGATAAGCTTTGTTTGTAAATTAGAAGGCGTATTTCACCCATCGGTGACAATCCTGAGAGAACTGTGATAAAATTGAATCATTAAGGTACTGTAATATGAATATTAACATCAATTTAATAAGTTATGTGTTGATTGTGGGAAAACCAAGAAGGAGAAACAGAGCGAGAGACAGAGAGAGATGCCACACCCATTGAACTGATGTAATAGTTCCGCATTATTGGGTGGATGTTAAAACTAGCGGGGACAGAGGAATTGCTTACTGAGCACTTCTGTTTGTTCTTCTCCCAGCCATTCTTTAGGCATACATGAGATGCACCAAGTATGCATCATTTAACTGTATTCTCTAGTAAAGTTGCTGCTGTGTTCGTGTATTCTTGTATTTTGAGTATTAATTTAAATTATTTCCATAACAAATGGCAACAAGTAATGGGCCTAGCAATGAGATTAGGAAAACGAATAAATACATCTAAGCTTAGCTTGTTGCAAATCTAGCTTTGCTATGTTTTGACTAAGACATGATTAAGACATATGGTTCCTGTGCTTTTGCAATGACTAAGATGGTGGAAAGTCCCAGGGTTGTTCGTTAAATTGCCAGAGTAGAAAGCTGTAGTGAGCTGTGCTTGTTGAGTGAATTAGCAAAATGTTTTGAAGATGGACAAAGATTAACTTTAACTGATTGTAGATCGAGATGTTAGCGTGAAATTTGTCAACTTTAATATGGTGCATGCTATAGGCGCTAGCAATACCTGATAACATGGCGGCATGGAGACTGAACGTAGCATGAATGCATGCTTAGCATGGGTTTTTCAACTAGGGTTTGTAAAGTTTTTCGGCAATCAACTACTTTGTTTTAATCCAACACTGCAAAAAATGCACTCTTGGAACAAGAAAGAAAAACCTCAAATAAAGTTAAACTCTTCCTATATCAAGCAAAATAATCAGCTAATGGGGTGAGCAAAGTTGACTTGGTAAGAATTCTTAAAATGAGAAAAAATTTCTAGCTGATAACAAATGCTGTTGAAACTTAAAAATAAACGAAAACTCTCAAGACAAGTCTTTACAAGCTGTACAAACGCATTGGAACTAGAATATTTCAAATTGTATCTAGTCTCTAGTGGTCTTCAAACTAGACTGTTTTCTCTTTTATTTAAGACTAACTTAGAAAATGTAGTTTTAAAATAAGTATATATGATCTTAAATTAGGAAAGTTTGTGCTTAATTTTAGTTCCTAAAATAGAATATGGGGGCTCTTAAAACTAGAAATTCTAGCTTAAAAATAAAATTTAAAATATGATATTACAAATTATTTAGGCTTATTGATGCATTTTTGATAGTACAGTCCAGATAGGAGAGGTGGAACTCTTAGTAGAGATCAGGGGAGAAAGGCTGAATTTAAACCCCCGACACCAACTGCATCTGCTCCACGTGTCAGCACTCTGATTGCTACGCTATCAGTGCTGGCAAGTTAATTTGTTTCTGATAAGCAATATCAAACTATTAGGTACCAGGTCCTGCTGGGGTCTCCCCAACATGCCTCAGAACCTGTGCTGACCAACGGGCTCCCATCTTCTCTCTGATCTTCAACAGATCACTGGACCTGTGTGAATCCCTGCACGCTTTAAACGATCCACCATCAGCTTCATCCCCAAGAAGCCTAAAATAAGTGGCTCTGACATCTGTGGTCATGAAGTCCTTTCAAAGACTAGTGCTGGGCCAACTGACACCTCACTGAACCCCTGCAGTTTGCCTACCGATCTAAGAGGTCTGTGGAGGATGCAGTTAACATGGGGTTGCACTACATCCAGCAACATCTGGATAAGCCATGGACTTATGTGAGGATCGCGTTTGTGGACTTCAGCTCAGCATTTATTGAGTAGATCACAGCATCCACAGCATTTAATGAGTGGACAGGGGGAATATACATCATGCACACAAACCACCAGCACTGGCGCCCCCGATGGGTTGGGTTCTATCTCCACTTCTCTTCTCCTTCTACACCAACGACTGCACCTCACACGATTCTGTAAAGCTACTCAAATTGTAGACGACACCACCATCATTGGTCCTCCAGGATGATGATGCATCTAAGCTTTAAAAACTACCTGTGAAACGGTCTTCTTCTTCTTCTTTCGGCTGGTCCCAGTTTAGGGGTCGCCACAGCAAATCATCTGTTTCCACCTAACTCTGGCCTCAGTATCCTCTACTCTTGCACCAATTACCTTCATGTCCTCCTTCAGCACACCCATATAACTTGTCTTTGGCCTTCCTCTTGCCCTCTTGTCTGGCAGCTCCATCTCCAACATCCTTCTACCAATATAACTACTATCCCTTCTCTGCACATGTCCAAACCATCTCAATCTGGCTTCTCTGACTTTGTCTCCAAAACAACCAACCTGAGCTGTTCCTCTGATGTGCTCGTTCCTATTCTTGTCCATCCTTGTCACTCCTAAACTGAACCTCAACATCCTCATCTCTGCCTCGTGTCTCTTCCTCACTGCTACAGTCTCTAACCCATACATCATAGCTGGTCTCACTACTGTTCTGTACACCTTTCCTTTGACTCTTGCTGACACTCTTCTGTCACACAACACCCCTGACACTTTTCTCCACCCACTCCAACCTCCCTGCACTCGCCTCTTCACCTCTATTCCACACTCCCCGTCGCACTGGACTGTTGACCCCAAATACCTAAACTCCTCCACCTTGTTGACCTCAGCCCCCTGTAACCTCACTGTTCTACTTCCCTCCCTCTCGTTCAAACACATGTATTCTGTCTTACTACGACTGACTTTCATTCCTCTTCTTTCTAGAGCATACCTCCAACTTTCCAGGTGTCCCTCCACCTGCTCTCTACTCTCACTACAGATTACAATGTCATCTGCAAACATCATTGTCCATGGAGATTCCTGTCTGACCTCATCTGTCAACCTGTCCATCACCATAGCAAACAAGAAGGGACTCAAAGCTGATCCTTGATGTAGCCCCACCTTCACCTTGAACTCCTCCGTCTGACCTGCAGCACGTCCTCCTGAAGAATGTTCGAGACAATGTTGTATGGGGGTATTTATACAGCTATTTTACATGCCATGTTATATGGGGAAGATATTGCAGCATTATGCAACTTGAATGGGCTTAATGTCCAGTTTATTTGATGTAATTTTGTAATATCTATGCACTGTTGTGATTTACTGAGGGTGAAAAATGTAGTTTTAGTTAGAGAGTGTTTTAGAAAAGTAGTGTATTACTTGTATACATTTTGTGTCTTCATAACTGCTTAAGAAACTTCATAGTTCGACTTGGACTGTGGATAGGCAAATGAAAAATGTGTTAGTTGCTAATACAGGTAGTGAATTATGCTGAATGAATGTGTTGAGTTTGTGGAAAATGTTAAATAAAAAAACGTGACAGGAGGTGAAACAAAGCGAGCGCGTCTCATTGTGCTTGCCTTTATTCACCTCATTATAGGTCATCTTTGTTACTGTGGCACCCTTCACTCGGCCAGGTAACACACACACACACACACACGCACACGCACGCACACACACGCACGCACACACACGCACAAACACATGGCAATAAAGCTGATTCCGATTCTGTTTAGCGGTGGAATGCGACAGAACAGGCGAGTGAATATTATATGTTACATTTTTTGTTTTGTTTTGTATAAGTGTAACACACGCTCGAATATGTTAGTCTTCGGTCCGAAAATGGAGCATTCAGCGAAGTGTGACCTTTATCAGTTCAATACGGGAGAGACTTTGACATTTATTCTGATTGTAAATTTTGATGAGGCACAAGTTAATTTGACGAAGTCAAATATATATTTTTGAAGCCAATTTATTCCATTGGCATAATATTTGACTTAATTGGTGTTTCATTTAAATGTGTGGTTTTCTTCCCTAGGAGGGTTATTGAGACCCGGCTCAATCCCGAGCTCGAAGCTGACATTCTGAGAGTGGAGATGAAGGAGCTCTTCAAGCAAATGGAGAGAAGAAGGGTAAGATCTGAGGCAAAGACATTTGAACTCTCTAAATGTGAAGTGTTTCACTCATCTGACAGAAAGATATCATCAGATGCCTTCATCAACCAACTCCTGATCTCTCTCAGAATGCTTCAGAGTCATGAAGTTTTCGCAGTGGGAAAAGGAAAATGGCTCCAAGAATAGGTATTTTTACACTAATAAATTTGTTTTTTGTAATAGAATTACTGAAACCTATAAAACTCTGCTGCACATACATATTTATCACGTTAAACAATGAGTTGAAGTTAAGCCTAAAGATTTTAGGCTGATTTGGGTGCAAATAAATAGAATAGGATTTATTTTATGAACTTCTGTGAGAAGTTGTGTGACTGGTTTCTGAAATTGTGGGAATTTAAAAGAAATACATTTCTACATTTCATTCACTTTGAAAAAAAATCAAATTTCAGACTTAAATAAAAAATCTAAATCAATTGAAAAAGAAAATTAATCAACTGAAATTGTAAGAGAATAAAGCATAAATATGTTTACATTTCAAGCCATTGTATTTGAATGTTTATTCATTGACAGATGTTGAATGGATACCTGACTAAAGACTGAATAACAAACAATGAAGAACTAGTGTGATAGATGACAGACTGAAACGTGAAAGACTTGTAAAAAGAAGAGTGAAAGAAATCTGGCTAATGATTTGCATGCTAATGATGCATACAACTTTTTGAGAGTTGTTTTATCCTTTGTTGCTTGAATACGAATCTTACACCTGTACACACCTGGGTTGAGGTTGTTGTGATTCTTCATCAGCAAAGGATGGTTTTAGAGAAAGTTTAGTTAGGTCTTGGTTGAGTTCAGTTACAGAACAAACCTAATGAATCATATGAAGAAGAGAACTGGAATGCATCTACAAGATGTAAACTGGACTTAGAAAGAAAACATGGATAAATGATATCTTTGTTATGAAGTTCATAGATAAGTTGCAAGCAATGACTTATCTATAGACACTTAGATTAAATAAGGAACGATGAGAAGAACATTTTCCAAGGACGCTGAGGATTATGGTAAGTTAATTACAAATAAGGTAAACATGTTACAGGAAATTGGCAAATTCACAGACAAATCAAACTTATTTTTATTACAGTTGTCCTGAGCAGTGTGTATTAAATCAAAATCTAGTTTGTTCTGTGATTGTTTCATGATGATTTTCTGATGAGCGAAGGAACAGATGCATCAGATTCACTTGAACTATGTGGTCCAGTGTAAACTTGATAATAAATTTAAGGAAAAATTAATTGGTGAGAAACGTGTAATGAGTATTTTAGGGTAAATTCTAACATTAAGATAACTGTAGAGAAAGCTGTAGGAAAATGTTGAACTTTTTGGATCAGATTGAATGATTGTTCATTTCTATGGTCAATTTTCATTATCAGAATATGGGACGAGAAGCAAATGCCATCTTCTTCAAAGATGGCGAGGGTTGCATCGATGCTGTCTTATTATCAGCTGGGTACATAAAAAAGATCTAATAATTAATTTATGGGTATAAGAGTTACACAGATAAAGGTAATGGTTATGTTCTATTAGATTCATAGATTTACATTACTGGGTTGACTTACAGAATACTGACTTATCGACTACTGAAATGTAAATATTAGAAATGCCATCATTAAGAGCAATTTGACATTGGATATTTTTACAGCAAAAAAAGTAAAATAATTGGTTAATTATTAGCATGTAAAACAATAAGGAAATTATTATCATGTGAAATCATTAGGAAATTAATAGATATATAAAAATTGGGCACTTATTTGATTTGATACTTATTGATTTTTGCAGTTTCAATATGAAATGAGTAAAAAATTTTCAAATATAAAGAAGGAAAATTCTATAGTTATACATTTTGTATTTATTAATTCAATAGATATAAATGAGATGACTAAAGCAGATAATTTGGTATCATGGCATTTAGACATGTGGGGAGGTTAGGAATACTGGTTGATTAGATGAATTATGGGAGTTCAAATCATCTTAATTCAGTGGATAATTACACGCTTGCCTTGCCTTTTGTGAATACATCACAAATGTGTTGCTTGTTTTTAACTTGTAAATATTCTAAAATAAGCTTGTTTTTATTTTTGCATGTTCTTCCTTTGCTTTCTGAATGTTCTTTAAAATTGAACAAAAAAGCACAGCATGCAGCAAATAGAGAAGGGACAGTTAAAAGTTTGTTGGGTCTTTTACTCCTGGCTAAAATCAAAAGCAGCAAGGAAGTGTTTGGCCTACATATAGTCTAGGACTAGAATTCCTTCGTTGGATTATCGGTAGTATTGAGAGACTGTCTCGTTAGTACTTATCTTTTGCGTTTTTATCAATATAATTCCATAAAGTAGTTTCTTTTTCATGTTTCTTTCTCAAATCATTATTTTATGTTTGAAAATATTTCATTGTATCTTATTGAGACAGTTAAAATGTGTTTTTTGGGGGGGGAAAACATGAATCTCTGAGACGTCAACCCAGAGCGCACTTTATGACAAGTCTGTATGAAGCCATGTGGTTGTCTGTAGCAAAAACTCTTTAAAAGTTGCTTAAAGCAATAAACACAAAGCGAAAACATATATTTCTGTTTACCACATTGTTTTTTATTACATTAGCATTTGATTTGTTGAATAAGGTTTTAGTATCTAGTGTGCTTTGATTGTTAAAATTGTTTAGATTTTACCATAGCAAATGTTTTTTACCGGGTCAGAATGGCAAGACATTCTGACTGGTCACCTTCTGTATGTGTTTTAAAGAAACCAATGCATCTGAGCTTACCTAGAATACACAGATCTTCTCAACTTATAATACATGCATTGGTTGATTGATCTCTTGGTAAGAGTAGTTAAGGAATACCCTCATGTAACAATTAAAAAGAGGTTTTGCACTCCACTCCTGGAAGTAAATATGTATATATAAATTATATTTACCAAAGTATGGCTCATTTGGGCAACCCTTTAGTCTCACACCCTTGGCACTTGTTTCAATCAAGAAGTGTCGTACCAACTCATTTGTGATGTCTCCATCTTGAAGGAAGGACGTACATATAAAAAAAGGAGTGAATGTTTGTATTCAAATATATTACAATTTTCAAATTGCAAAAATGTTGTACCTTTCTTGTTTTGCTGCACCATTGGAGGTGGAGAGGCTACTTTCATTGCTAACCCATATGCACCTCTGAACGAATTGCTGTCGCGAATGACAAAAGCCCCTGGTTCACGATCTTTAAGAACACAAATGGCTGAAACACAAGAATTAGCACAAATATCACTCTCAATGCCCAATAAACATCTTTATGAAAAGATTTATGAGTCAGATTGGATGAGAAAAATGGCCTCACCTCTTATGTTCTTCTAACATTACTAGGCAAAAAAATGGACAGTCAACTGATCTTAAAAAAAAAACTCACCTTGGTCCCTGGTGATTTCTGGTTTGTACCAATACTTGGATGTATCTTGGACAAATTTGATATTGATACTAATATCTGGAGGTCCATCAGCTGAAAATAATAGATCCAAGTAAATAAACATTCTTTTTCCTTCAGTCATTCAATTCAGCAATTTTCCAGCTATTGTGTATAATACCATATATTGAGGATATTGCAGGTTCTTGTGTTGACCCTTTTGTAGGGCTCTGAGCATTCCTCCAATGTTTCTGCTGGTCGGCTAGAATTGTTTCAATATTTTCTGCAGATGACCGTGTTCCTTTATCTAGGGGCAAAAACAACGAGTGGCTACTGGATTGCTCTATGGGGAAAGTTGGGGTAGAATGTCCAGTGTGTAAAACGGATGTGCTTTGTTTGGATTGTGCCCCATATCTGTCTTCTGGAACTATCTGAGCTCTTGATGGGACTTGGCTGTAAGATACTGAAGCAGGTGAGGGGTGACTGTCTAGCACAGGACTTGGTGGGATGAACTTGCCACTGCGACCGAAAAGAGGGCTGTTAGGAGTTGTTGGTTCACTTTCACCATTGGATGCTGGTAAGCGTCGGCCCAAAGCAGGGCTACTTTGACCACCCAATCTACGCTGAAGGGCAGGACTTGGAGGCGTGTTGGTAGCAACTGTGCGGTGAAGTGTATTGGGGCTTCCTGGAACTTGATGAATCCCCATTATGTTAACAGTGGCCTCATCAGGGTTAAGATAAGAAAAAGTTTCTGGAAAGAGAGGTGCCCTGATTGGCTCAGATGGAAAAGATGGAAAGGCACGCTGACTGTCAAAACTGTTGGAAGAAATTAAATTTACCAAATTCTTTTTAGATTTAAAATCATAAAAATAATGACAGTAAAAAATAAACTTTGTATTTGAAAAAACAAATAAAAAACACTTACACATCAGAGCAAGAGAAATGAGCTGGCTGAGTTGGGTTCAAAGGGTGGGCTTGAGGAACTGGAGCAGGGGCATGAGGTTGCTGCAAAGGTGAAAGCAATCCTGCCTCTCGGAATACTGTACAAAAGAAAACGGTACATATTGTGAAAAAATAGCAAGCAATGGCCTAGCAGCATGGTGACCGTACATAGAAAATCTTTTTCATTTAGAAGATTTCCATGTGTCTATACATGTTGACTGAATGAACAGATCCTTGTGTGGATGAATAAGGTAGTAAATAAGATGTTTGAATACAACAACTTTTGATCTTTTTACCTTACCCTTTACCCTCACCCACATCAGTACACTTTCTTTTTTTATGACATTTGTCTGCCCATGATCAAAAAAGTTTATCAAGCTCATAAAGTCGCACAACTTCTTACTCTGAGACTGCGCAAGCATGCATCTTATAAGTCATTTCCTTGTCCATGTTTTTTTCCTTTTATTTTTAATAGTTTCTTGCACAAATTGCCAAGGCAGCTCATTTGTCTTTGGTGAAAATTCTCAAGTGAATGATGCGAATCTTCTACTTTTGGGGTTTTTCATGTTACAGTGGACCAAACAGTCAATAATTTGGAAGATGTACAATGTGAGCAGCTGGGTCGCATCGGAAGCATCAGCTCATACGAGTGTGAGAACATAACTTGTGTGCTTTGAACTTGTAACCCAGGGGTCTCCAAATCCCGTCCTGGGGACTGGAGGTCTAAACATTTTTGGTTCAATCATCATTAAACACACTGTTGCTAATTGAACCTTTAATTAAAGACCCTCTTTGATAGAGCAAGGTTGCTTTGGGAACCCTGTTGTAAATGCTGTGATTTACTAGTCTACTAGGAGCTGAATCTCTGCCTGACTTAAGGATCAAATGGTATTTTCAGTACACCTGTAGGATCAAAATGATTTTATTCTTTATTTTATTTTACTCACTTATCAATAAACCTTTAACCCCAACTGTTTTAGAACACTGGCCCAATGATAAATTTGACTTTTAAAACTCTTATTATTTCATTGCTGTCATGGCTTAGTATATCTCAACAAGTTTCGAAGCAACAAGAGGATTGATCAAAAGGGTTTATTTAATTTAATTACCCATAACCATTTAGATTGATTTAGATCTACTACCTTAAACACTTCCTGTCTCTTTATAATTCTAGATCTAATATTTTAAATCAAAACATTGACTTGAATTTGAGCTAGGTAATCAAATTATAATTTCGATTCAGCAGTAAAGCAATAGTAGAGAAAATGTGTAATTTTAAGGCAAACAAGTTAATTTACAAAACAAAGATATAGCACGACTAACTAACTAAAACACACATAAATGCAAACACAATCCTTCACACAAAAGAGAACCAGTGATTACTTTATGAAGATAACACTTTATTTATTTCAAAACACTTTAGTAGGGCTGTAGTCAAGTCGCCCTTGTCGAGTCCAAGACAAGTCCAAGAACAGGACAATCCAGTCCAAGACAAGTCCAAGAACAGGACAATCGAGTCCAAGACCAGGACAATCGAGTCCAAGACAAGTCCAAGAACAGGACCATCGAGTCCAAGACAAGTCCAAGAACAGGACAATCGAGTCCAAGACAAGTCCAAGAACAGGACAATCGAGTCCAAGACCAGGACAATCGACTCCAAGACAAGTCCAAGAACAGGACAATCAAGTCCATGTGACGTCCGAGTCCAAAATAGGTCCAAATCAAGCCACAACACCCTTTCCCTCTTCATGCATAATAGGAAATGATTGAACTGTAATTCCTTCAACACAGACTGCTTTTCTAAATGGTCTTCATGACACGAGCAACTCAATTGAAAAAAGTTACATCATACAGGATTATATTTCTGATCTTATTAGCTTGAAGTGTTTATAATGTTCATATGAAAAAAATTAAGTATTCTTAGTAAATATTATGTCATTTATTGACAACCTTTTGACAACCTGAAACAGATCAACTGTTTTGCTATTCATAATGTGTCATAGTTAGGTTATTTTCATAATCTGCTAATGCTGAAAAATGTGCATTTTTAGTCAAATAGTTAAAGATAGTTTTACATGTTTGAATAATTTGAAATGCAATATCAAAATCTTCAACGATTTGAACATAAGTTATTCATACAAAAGAGTTTTGAAATATTGACTTATCATCAGTTTGTGACAACTACATTTTATGTCAGTTCTAACATAATTTCTTCATAACGTTTAATTGCCATGGTTTCAAACGAGTTAACGTTAACATTCTACAGCTAAAACAACCATTACATTTGTAACAACTTTGTCTTTTGAACTTGAATTTATAATCAAATATTTCCAAAAAGGTCTTTGAACTGAGCTAAGAATACCTAATGTTTACTATTAACTCATTTGAAGAAATTCCATGGGACAGAATCTGCAGGGACATGTTCTTGCACTAACTTAATGCTTTAAACACTGTATTCTTATACCACTGAAAGAGCGATCAAAGCTATTTTTTTCACGATAGCGACAGCTCCCAAGTTCATAATAATAATTGACTGTATGATTTTAACGTACCTCTCTGTGTAATGACGACGATCTTCCGTCGATGTCGTTTCAGATGTTTTGTTTCCGATTTCCTTTGGCACTGTCAATACATTTTTGGTAATTTTTAAATCAAAATTAGATCATTTTGCTGTTTCCTGACACCATGTCTGTGAACAAGTTTGATTTGTATGGGAAAAAAGATTGAAGACAATGCAGCACGTGTGCAGCGACTGCATCCAATGACGGTTCTTATCTGGAAAGTTTTCTATTCTGGAAAACCCTGTTTTTAAATGTCTTATTTGAAAGTGGGGAAAAGTGCATGATTGTACTCTTAAAGCCAATTTATATTTGTACACCAATCCGTGAACTGTCCAAAGCACTGTGTATGCTTTGATTGATATTAGAAAAATGCTAACTAACAGCTAACCAAATCACAACACGGATGCTCACAAAGGACATGTTTAATTTTTCATATCATATTAATTTCATCGCTACAGGTTTACTTCCTTATTCAGTGTTTAATAATGTTTAAAAGCACTCGCTCTGCACCACTTCAACCAATCACGGAGCTTGTGTTCAGTGAAGCCCTGACGTGCTGCAGGCTCCACAACAGGTCAGCGTGAGCTTGTGTAAATGTGCAGCCTTCGCAAAGGGCAATTTGTAAGCTTGAAGCACAAGTATAGATGGTTAACTAAAGTCTTTATTCTTTAGTTATTTTTGCTCTGCAGTGTAGCCTTGAACTTGGTCGACACCAAAGATCAAGTCTGAGTCCGCACGCAAACGAGTCGATTCCAAGCTCAAACACAAATAAGTCTGAGTCAAGACCCAGTCCATATAAAAAAGGACTCGCCTCAATCCAGACTTGAGTACTTCAACACTACCTTTTAGATTTATTGCAAGAGTCAAAAACACATCGCTTAACTTCAATCCAAAAGTCCAAGTCCGAAAGAAACGCACACAGGAGTCTTAAAGTTTCTAGAAGGTTAAGCAGATGCAAAATAGAGTGATGAAGGAAATCTGGGTTGTGCCTTTGAGAAAAAGAATCTCTGATTAGAATGAATTGGGAGTTCAGTTAGTTTACAAATATCATGTCTTTAGACTTCTCAAGGAACAGAGGAGGCTCAGCTGACGTAACTCACATGCCCACACAGAAATGGATGCCAGATTCAGGGCAAAATTCATCTGCCAAATCCAAGCCATGCTACTGTTTTGGCTGTGGTTGAGGACAAACATGTTGTGTCAAAAAAATGCTCCAAAACAAGGGTCTCAAACTCAACTCCTGGAGAGTTCAGCCCCTGAGGTTTTTGTTACAACCCTGTTTCAACAGACAAACCAGTAGCTTAAACAAAACCAAAGAAGCTTAATCGATAGAGTCAGGTGTGTTCAGGTAAGATTGGAGCATTATAGTGCAATGCTGCGGCAAAATACTACATCATAACATTTTTGCGATAATTTGCCTAATGTAAACATGCCCTTTCTGAAAAAGCACACCTTTATCGAAAAAATTCTTGCTCTTGGAAGAGATGGCATTTGAGGTATATCAAACTATATATATATTTACCCAATAATATTAACGGTTTTAATTTATTTAGCACTCTTCCAGTGCTCAAAGATGCTTTATAGAGCATTTTTCATTACCTCCACATTGATTAACACACTGATACCTTGGTAGCCCTCAGCTGCCCTGGGGCAGTCTGACAGAATGTGGCAGAACTTTCATAACTACGGCCTCCTGGCCATCACCAAACATCAGCTCATCAGCATGTTGTGCAGAATTTTTGGATCAATAGCTCCTCTAAATTACCAACCCCTATTTCCAAAATTGCTTCATCCATAGTCAATCCCGCATAAATGGGGTTTGCTGCTCCATGGCCAGAGTAAGATTTGTGAAAATATTTGCTCTGAATCAGGATTGTTTACATCCATCACCATGTTTTTTGAATGACTTATCATGTGAGTTTGTGGCTAATCATAATTATGATATAATGGAAACATTGCAAAAAGGTTAATTGTTTTTTTTTCTAAATTTCTAAGAACTGAATGAAATTTTGTGAAAATGTGTAACAGAAATGCTGCTAATGATGAACAATGTCTCTTGACTAGGGGTAAGCACTAATGTTTATACTTTAAACCCCGGTTGGGCTTGTCTTGTGTAGTATGTTAAAATCTGCTATTCAAAAGCTGCTATTCAAAAGCTGCCGAACAAAGGTCAAACTGCAAATAAAAATATTTTTCATTTAGGGCAGTGGTCTTTTTTCACCAAGTTTCACCTCGGAAAAAACGTGGCACTCCAAGTACCAATCTAATGAGCAACATTAAAATACACAATTACAGTGTAGCCACAGAGTACAGGACATCATGTTCTCCTATAGTTAAGTATAGTTTAAATAAGAGGCAATATTATTGATAATAAAAATACGTATTCATTTAGCAGCAGTATACAGCCTTAACATTAAGAATGTAATGATTGTCTCTCTTGCCGTCCTCTTTCTCTCTCTCCCTACTATTCTCTCTCCCTCTCCTCTTTGTCTCTCTACCTCCTTCTCTCTCTCTCCTCTTTCTCTCTTCCTCCTCTTCTCTCTATCTCTGTCTCCTTATCTTTCTCTCTCCCTGTCTCTGTAAATTAGGGAAATGTAAATGTTAGCAGAGTGTAGCATAGCTCATGATGGAATAAATGTTTAAATCTCATAAAATTGTGAATTTCTGGGTTAAAACTCATCTTGAACTTTAACATCTTTCTTCTTTCCAGCTACAGACAAATTATTCAACATAAATTACGTTTAAGGCTAATGTTTGATTAACTTTAAAGAGAACATATTTCTGTTTTTGTGAGAGACAGACACACGTAGGGCAGAATGTGGGGGAGTAGCTTTACTTTTAAACAACCTCAAAGAAATATTATATGATTTATCTGTGTAGGAATTTCTCCTGTTTAAAATGAAACTCGATGTGAGATTGGACTGAAGTGAAGTGCTCTCCCAAAGCTGCAGCATCATTGCTCCATTATCTAACAAGATCACACTTATTCTTGCTGCTCCGGATGGTCAAACGGCAGATTTACGCAGAGACTGGAGGGAGGGGCCTGTGATTTCATTGGACAAGAATAGACAGATACATGTTTGTTTGACACCCATGAATGACAGCCGCTGTTTATTTTTTTGGCAGGCGCAGATGTTGCATACCACCAAGTACGACTAGCGGTACACGTACCACAGTTTGAGAACCACTGAATTATAGGGTAAGTCAATGGAAATGTTCGGTAAATGTGTCTCACCAGGGATGCTGCAGGTCCGAGCTGAAGAAGCAGAGTCAATTTCCTCAAAGTCCTCTCTGAAGCTATGCATAGATTTCTGAAAGAAAGTTAGTTACCACATCAATGTTTTTTGATGTTGTTTGTTTTAAAATACATAACAGTAGATAAATCTGATCATAAGAGTCTCGAGCAATAGTTTTACATTCATTCACTTTCGCTGTACTAAAATATGATTTTATTTTAACCTGAGGCAATTCTTAAATGCTTTATCCGGCAACTTATTTTTCCCAAATCCTCCTTTATGGTTGGAATTGAATGGAGCACAAAGCAGGTCTACTCTTCTTAGTCTTGGCATTTCCCGGTCATTGCAAAACAGCATTCTAGTGACATCATGTTACCAAATCTACCAGTGTGTTTGAGAGAGGGGGCTGACAGTTTATGTTCAGGTACGTGTGCACAACTGTAATGGGGATGGGACATATTTGTACATTTCAAACAGTTTGTTTACAGTGAACTCTTACTGAACTTGAGTTTAAAGGTAAAAACTAGATTAGATTAAATAAATCTTACACATGTATGTAACTTTTTAAATCCACAATGGGGGCTCTTTATCAATACATCATTAATATTTATATTAATAATATTTGATTATAATGTTAAAACTAAACAAAAAAATGGAATCCAGACGAACATTTGATCTTTGATGATTTACCTCTTTATATTGGCCACCTGGATTCATAGTTGTGGTGACAAAGTCACGAGACACTGGTTTCAAAGGAGAGCGCAGTTCTGGGGCAGCACTGTCATTCTGGCTGCTGAGGTACTGGCTCTCGCTGGTGGTTCGTCTGCGTCTGCTTGGCAGGGCTTCATCTAGGGTTTCTGTACGAGAATGGGATCCTAAAGCAAATAGAAGGGTCAACAGTTCTAACAAAATTTTGGTTAAATGTAGCTTTATTTTTTATAAGTTCTAAAGGTATCCCCTTTCTTTGCACTTAACATAATGTATGTTATGAGGTATTTCGCTTTAAGCAACATTAACTAAGCTTTTCCCAGGTAAAAATGATTTCCACTTTTATTTTTGATTTAACCTTTGCATTCTGCTCGTGTAGATTTACAGCTACATGTAAACTAAATGTTATTAATTTTGAGTTTGAAGAAATGTAGTAAAGTTACTTCTAATTAATAGTAAGTCTTACAAGTTTACACTGTGTGTTAAGTTTCAAAAAAATACAAACAAGAAGAAAAGAATAAAGAAGATGACGGAGACTTTTAGAGAAAGACTAGGCAGAGTGGAAGGCTGAGTAAGAGGTGAGAGGAGACAAACCAGAAAAGGAATAGGAACGATGATGTTCTGAGCGGGGGGACATGCTCTTGGAGATGCCTCTGATGCGTGCGTTGTACTCTAGATGATGGAGTGATGGTGTGGGTTTATGTAGAAGAAGTAGTAGAGGAGGAGAGTGAAGATGCAGGTAGAATGTCAGGGTTGGTCCATATGCCAAATCAAAGATGAAGGCAGAGAGAGTGGATAAGAAAGAGAAGAAATTATGAATTGAATTCTAGTCTCTACACTGCAAAAAATGAATTTTAAGCAAAGCTAAAAATGCTTAAAATTAGATTGAAAATCTTGATTTTCTTATTTTTGGAAGAATTTTCTAATTTATACCTTTTGGGTATAGATTACTTTGCTTATTTTGAGAAAATAATACTTATATTTTCTTGAGGAGAAAAAAAATCTTATTCTGGTCATTTATGTTCTTGAATTAAGAAACTATGTGAAACAATTTGCCGATTTTGCCACTGATCTTAAAACAAGAATTTTTGACTCAACATATTCTTATATCAAGAATGTTACTTATATTTTATTTTAAGAAGTCAATGTTAAATACTGGTTAAAAGCATGCATCTTGGAACAAGAAAAAAAATCTTAAATCTAGTTCTAGTCTAGATCAAGTAAAGGTAAGAACATTTGATTTCTTGAAATAAGATTCAAATGTTTGTGAAAAAAAATAAGAAAAAGGATCTACACCGTAAATAAATCATCAATACCCCAAACCTTAATACCTGTCCAGTTGTGATCTAACTTTGATGGAAGAGATCTGAACTTCAAAAAAGCACTCTTGAAACAAGAAAAAAAAACTCAAATATAGATGAACTCTTCCTAGATCAAGCAAAAGAATCTGCTAATGGGGTAAGCAAATTTCAGTTGGTCATTCTTCAGTTGGAATTCTTAAAATTAGCAAAAACGTCTAGCTGGTAACATAAGCTGTTGGATCTTAAGAAAATACAAAAACTCTCAAAACAAGTCTTTCCAAGCTGTAAAAACGTATTGAAACTAGAATATTCCAACTTGTATCTAGTCATTGGTGGTCTTAAAACTAGACAATCTGTCTTAAAACTAGAATGTTTTCTCTTTTAGTTTTATATAGCTTATCAGAAACAAAATTAGTTGTCAGCACAGATAGCGCAGTGGTCAAAGCGCTGACATGTGGAGCTGAAACCTCTGGTGATGAGAGTTCGAATCCAGCTCTGGTCCTTCACTGATGTTCTCCCCAGAGCTCTCCTAAGTATTCTTCTGTCTGAACTGTACTGTATAAAATGCATCAATAGGCCTAAATAAGCTAGAATTTCTAGTTTTACAAACCCATATTCTACTTTAAGATCTAAATTTAAGCACAAACTTTCTTAATTTAAGGTCGTATATACTTATTTTAATACTAAATTTTGTAAGTTAGTCTTGAATAAAAGAGAAAACATCCTAGTTTTAAGACAGATTGTCTAGTTTTAAGACCACTAGAGACTAGATACAAGTTGAAATATTCTAGTTTCAGTGCAGTTTTACAATTTGTAAAGTCTTGTTTTGAGAGTTTTTGTCTATTTATCAGCTAGAATTTTTTTCTAATTTTAAGAAATCTTGCCAAGTCAAATTTGCTTACCCCATTGGCAGATTTTTTTGCTTGATATAGGAAGAGTTTAACTTTATTTGAGTTTTTTTTTTCTTGTTCCAAGAGTGCATTTTTTTGCAGTGTAGATCACTCCATGTGTCATTCAAGTTCTATACAAGATCACAAAATAACTGATTGAATCTTTCTGCAAGTATGCTTTTCGAAACCATCTGCTTAGAACACCACTAGATCTGATCTGAGCTTTATCAGTCATGCAAGCGCAACAACTGAATTTGGTTATTATCATCTCAGAAACATTGCAAGGATTAGATGCTTTGTCAGAATCTAGAGAATCTTGTCCATGCTTTTATCATTAGCAGGCTGGAACTATTGAAACTATTGTTTCCTAACTGGCCCCTCCAGAAAAATGATTAGACAGCTACAGCTTCTTAGACCAGATCATTGTCAGATCATTGAGATCAAATCAGTTACCAGTGAACCAGCTTCCAGAAGTGATTAGATTAACTTTTTATCCAGACACATCTACCTAAACACATCTATGTGCATTTACAGACTGAACACTGCTGCCTTAACAGCACTGAGCTTTAAACTTCTGTTTTTTTGCTATCAATTTTAATGCTTTTAAAGTATTATTCCTTAGCTTTTTAAACCTCAAATCTGTTTTCCATTTTTTTTATTCTTCTTTAAACCACTTCAAATTGCCACTGTTTACGAAAATGTGACACAAATAAATTTGCCTTAATTTGCTGGTATGATTTGCACACTGTAAATTTGTACAAATTTCATCTTGTTTGTGATGAAATGCAGATGAGCTAGTATTTTAAATAGTTTCAAAATAAATATTTTGAATTAAACTGTATTTTCATTGAGATTTTCTAAACTGAAGATCTTTCCAGCTGTTTAGTTTTCACTTTGCACACAGGAGGTTACCTAACTTCTCTATACTATACACAATAAACTGATTAATATTCCGTAAGCTTCACAAACACTAAACTTAAAGGCAAATAAAACACAAGCATGTTTAATAGATGGAACACTTCTCCTGTATGTTTGTATTTGCTTGCCATGTTGCACATAAAGTAACATTGATCTGACAACCTATAGATCCAGAAAGATCTCAATCTTTTTGTATTTATTCAGTTCATAAATAAAAAGCACAATTCACACATCCAAAATACAAACTTGCATATATTCAAAACAATGTTTGTAGTATCTATGCTTTCACTTGAAAATGTACACTCAATTTATACGCATATCATTTACCTGAATTAATTTGAAAAATATGTTCACAGATTTGAATGTATTAGGTTTTTCAGCTGTTAGCTGTTTCCTTAAATATTTCTGAAATGTCTGAGATGTGTTCAGGAGTTGTCGTTTTTTTAAATGATGTATTAATTGTGGATTTGCAAACTCTCTTACAAGTTCAAAAAGCTCTGAATTTGTCATTGATATTTAATATAATTTTTTTTCAGAATTCTTTCAAAATGTGAAGAAAACAGAGAAGGATGCTCTTGATTTCGGTGCTGGTAGAAAGTTTTAGAGTAAAACTTATTGGTTGTTTTTTGCAACACTATTTTTTTAGGTTGGCTCTGCAGACGCAAAGGCTCCCCTTCTCCTCATCTCCTGCCCTCTCCTCATCTCCTGCCATCTCCTCATCTCCTGCCCTCTCCTCATCTCCTGCGCTCTCCTCATCTCCTGCCCTCTCCTCATCTCCTGCCCTCTCCTCATCTCCTGCCCTCTCCTCATCTCCTGCCCTCTCCTCATCTCCTGCCCTCTCCTCATCTCCTGCCCTCTCCTCATCTCCTGCCCTCTCCTCATCTCCTGCCCTCTCCTCATCTCCTGCGCTCTCCTCATCTCCTGCCTCTCCTCATCTCCTGCCTCTCCTCATCTCCTGCGCTCCTCATCTCCTGCCCTCTCTATCTATCCTGCTCCTCATCTCCTGCCCTCTCCTCATCTCCTGCCCTCTCCTCATCTCTGCCCTCTCCTCATCTCCTGCCTCTCCTCATCTCCTGCCCTCTCCTCATCTCTGCCCTTCTCATCTCCTGCCTCTCCTCATCTCCTGCCTCTCCTCATCCTGCCCTCTCCTCATCTCCTGCCCTTCCTCATTATCCTGCGCTACCTCTCTCCTGCCCCTCTACTCATCTCTGCCATCTCCTCATCCCTGCCCTCTCCTCATCTCCTGCGCTCTCCTCATCCTCCTGCCCTCTCTCATCTCCTGCCCTCTCCTCATATCCTGCCCTCTCTCATCTCCTGCCCTCTCACTCATCTCCTGCCCTCTCCTAATCTCCCTGCCCTCTCCTCATCTCACTGCGCCTCTCCTCATCTCCTGCCCTCATCATCATCTCCTGCCCTCTCTCATCTCCTGCCCTCTCCTCATCTCCTGCCCTCTCCTCATCTCCTGCCCTCTCCTCATCTCCTGCGCTCTCCTCATCTCCTGCCCTCTCCTCATCTCCTGCGCTCTCCTCATCTCCTGCCCTCTCCTCATCTCCTGCCCTCTCCTCATCTCCTGCCCTCTCCTCATCTCCTCTCACCTGTTTGCTCATACATTTGGAGCGCTTAGGAAGAAATAGTTAGAGACAAACAGGTTTGTAGTTCGTTGCCAATGTCTCACGGACTACAAAGAGCCCTCATGGTTATTATAAGAGCTTCTACCCTGAGTTATTGAGCCGAGAATCTTTGAATTGGAGAGACTTCAGTAATGCTGCATGTTCGGATTAGAACTAATAATTACATTACCAATTTTCAAGCATAGTTATTGCATGCTCCAAACCAAACACAGTCACTGATGCCTTTAAACTTCCTGGTCAAACTATGCATTTCCAAAAGGAAAATAAAAAACATGAAGCGTAATTCACTTTAGTTTTAATAGTTTTTCCTTTGTTTTCATAAAAAATAACTAATAATACATGCATTAACAAGGTCACTGCAGCACTTTTTGTGTGCATAGTAATCCACCGAAAAAGACACACATAGTAAGTGTTGAAGTTTAACAAATACAATTCAAACAAAAACAATCATTTCACTTCATCATAATGTATATGTCAAATCTTTTATGCCACCTTAGTCTAAACTGATAATGTGCTTTTAGAATCTTTTATATATATTAGAAAATCACTAAAGATCTTTTTATGATAACTGTTGAAATAAACCTGAATATAATTAAACGTTTAATCCATTAGCAGTTGGTTCTCTTTTAGTTATTTTTTAATAACACAAACATTTTTTGCAAAACATATCTTGGAACAGAACTTTTACAGTTTTTACGGTTAGAAAATTTGTGAAACTCTTCCTTGTTTTTAAATCATATTTTCCTCGGAATGCATATGTTTAATAACTAAGGGCAATATTTATGCTGTCAATTACAAATGTACCAACATTTAACAATGTTGGTACAAACAAACTGTGTACAAATACAATATTTCTGAAATCCATGATAAACTTTCATCTGAGGGGAATCAAATGTATTAATTTTTTGGTTGCAAACTTAGTTGGTTTAGTGCACAAATTTACTGTGCATACTGTACCTTTAAACGTCTATAATTGAAACATTTAACACAATTTCAACAATTGAAGGTCTTTATAGTGCCACATTGTTGAAGATTAAATAGATGTAATAATCCAAATAATGAAAGTAATTAATATCATATACATTTCCTTATAAAATTGTATAAATTCAGAAATTATTCAAATTACAATATAATTTTATTTGAAATAAAGCTATTTAATAAAATGAACATTTGTGGTAAAAAGGTCTTCAATAAAATACTCAATTGAGTAAAAAAACAACAACAACGAAAAAACTTTTTCGAACAAAACGGAAAGCTTTGAAATGTATGGATCATGCAGATGGAAATGATCAGATGCAAATCAAACCGATGGGTTTTTACAGTGTTTTCAACTGTGATATACAGTTGCATGAAACTTCTCTAATGTTTACATATTTGTTCTATCTCGTGAACCGTTTAAACCTTAACTTGGTCATATTTGCAGTCATTTGTGTAAGTTATTAAACCTTGTTTAGTTTTATGGAACTTAGTTAATAATAATAGTTTTCCCTTTACATAATTTAGTTTGCTTTACATAATAACCTTTTTCCGTTATGTAAAGCAAGATAAATGTAAAGAATTGTGATTTTACATTTAACTGGCATGGTGTCCTTTCACCTTACCTGCCACACGTTGTGCCACAAGCCCCTCAAGATTGAGTAATTCATCTTCAGACTTCAGCTCTGAATCTTTTGCATAGATGATAGGAGGGAGAGGTAATGTTCCCGGAAAATCTGGAGAGTAAGACACTTCACTTTTTCCTTGGTGTACATACTGGGGTTTGATTGGAGAAGGAAGGGGGAAAGTTGGGGATGGTGTTGTAACTGAATCTCCACGGATGCTGTATGGATCTTGCTGATAGATTGGTGAATGTGTCTGAGAGTAGCTCTTGTAAGGATGTTCTGATAGTGGAGACATTGGATAAGCAGGTGATGATCTTTGAGAGGACTGGCCAAAACTTGCTGATGAAGAGAGAGGTGGGCCACCAGTGACACTGTAGATGGCCTGGTCAGCTTGGTAAGAGGGTCTGCTAATTGATTGTCCAAAGGGTTGATGGAAAGCAGAGATGTTCTCACCTGGGGGGGCACTCTGAGATTTGGGAACTGGTGTGTGTGAAGGCTCCAAATCAAGCATGAGCATGTTTAGGGTGTCTATTGAGTGTTCTACATTCTGTTGTACTCCCCCAACACGAGTCGAAAAATGTGGTAGAATCCCATTCGAACCAAAGAAAGTATCATCGACAACGCCATATTGGTGCCAAGCACTGAGGCCTCGCTGAACTGCTTCTCGGCTGCTCGTATTGCGTTCAGGAGCTTGGGGCAAGTACCGAGGGCCTTCATCCAACATCAAGCCACCATAAGACTGTGAGCGATACAGTCCTTCAGTTTGTGAATTATACTCAATTAGTCCATGAGTTGAAGAGGACCCTCGAAGCTGATGCACTGGCATCTTGTTTTTACTCCTCCACTCTTGGAAGATCCTGTGGTGAGCGTCTAAGTCTACAACAGTAGATTTCCTGTCTGGTTTGCTCTCAGCTGGGGTGTCTCGATCCTCAAAAGAAGAGAGTGTCCCAAGACTCCCTGCACTGTTATCGCCCACCTGGCTTTCTGGCAACTCGTAGTCAACAGTGTTAGCTGCGTGCTCACCACTGGCTTGTCCGTTAATGTGGACCTGTGCAGGAACAAGGTGCCTTCCACCAACACCTGGGCTTGTGTTGGCAAAAGAGTGAAAAGTTTGAGTAGTAGACAACCCTGTACCACTGATCAGCTGTTCAATTTCTCTGTTCTCACAAGGGCTTATTGAAGTCCCAGCAGGAACTTGGCTCATAGGACCTGAAGATGATAAGGACTGTAGAACATCATCAGTGCGGTCTGTCTTAACAGAGGCTGTGGAGTTGCCTGAGTCACTGCTGACAGAAAGAGCGTGGTCTGCAGCAGGTAGTTGATTGTTGGCAACTGGAAGAGGAAGAGCGTGTTCATCTACAGGAGGAGACTGATCATTAGAAAAAGCATCACTGCCAGAAAAAATACCCTGCAGAGGGTTTTTCCTCACAACCAGGCCATAAAGGTTGCCGTCTTTTGGATAATGAGTAAGAGCTGAATCTGAAAGAGAGGTTAGAGAAAGTTGTTGTGACAATAACGTATCATAATTGTGCAAATTAAAACCTAAATTGTACATATTTAGTTTTTTTAAATCGCATTCTCGGAAACCACCCTTGTATCTATATTGATGAAATTGTAAAAAGCATGGTTGTACCAGTTTTGGATATTATGCACTAGCATACTCATCATGTTGGGTACCATGTTTTATTCTGTCTAACAACATCTGTGGGACTAGTTTAGAATCAAGCAAATTCAATCAAGGGTAAATCTAGACTTGCAGCAAGTAGACCACTGCTGATCAACTTTGAAGTTCTTTTTTTACATCGCACACGCTTAAAAAAAGTGTAGCAAAGTGACACATGGTAGATGGTGTGGACACATGGCAGACATGGAGACAGCCATGCAGATGTATAGAATGACTCTATGACAGACAGAGAGGCTGACTGACTGACATGCACAGATTTTTATGCCTTTCATGGTAAAACTAGTGTGCAATGGCTTTGATATTCAAAATGTATAAATGGCTTTGTGTTCTCCACATCAAGTCATGTAAGTTGTAAGTTATGTGAAATAACGATTTATAAAACTACAGTTTACAGGTAATTTTTCATGTGATTGTAACTTTCTAGATTTCTCTCAGCGATCACAAGTGAACGGATAGTAAAGCACTAACAGCTTAAATTTTGACTTCACAACATAAGCTTTGTAGTAACCATAGCAACCTTGGTTTGATTCAAATACGTTAACGTTGTCACTCACTGCCATTTGTTTTTAATGTCAAGTTTGAGTCACGAAATATGCATTGAATCAAAAACGTACTTTTCTTTGCATTTTTATAGAAAATAAACTTTGAAAATCAGGCCAACAAGACTTGATAACTTGTGAATAAAAGCTTGCCAGTAAAAATATTTATGTATATCTATGATATTGGTGTTAGAGTACTGCAGCTAAGACGCAACTAAGATATAACTAATATGTAACCAAGTAAAAGTACCCATATTTCACAAAAAGTAAAAGAACACACTTTTAAAAGTGCTCAAACAGTAATAAGTAAAATAAAGAACTTACTATCCACCTATGGTATTCGGAAGAGTTAGGCCTTTTATTTCTACACAGATCATTGTTCATTGTTGTTATTGTATTCGGTTCTGTATTATTTATCATTCGGTTTGCGTTTTTTGTAAGCATCACTCCTCACACAGCTAATGTCTCAAATGTTACCTGTCTGCCAACAAAAAAATCTCCTGCACACTTCCAAAGACAAAATCTCACTTCAGCTGATTTGTTTACTTTGTAACGCTAGTTGTTCTGATCTCTGCCAGATTTCCCCATGTAACCCTTCCATGGAATTTGCCTAGTTTCTCATGGTTCTTTTAAGTTCTGAGGAAACAGGAACTACTCATCAAATCATATCAAACTATACTTATCAAGCACCACACCACAACAAGATCTCATGATCAAGAGATTCAAAAGATCTTTTCTCTCCAAAAATGATCTAATCCTTCTCTAAAATGCATGCAGCTGAAAAATTATGTCATCACTATACTACCATCCTGTTTAGTAAATTAAAGCTCCTTGCATGTCAAAAACCCCAGGTTATGTACCTCTGTTTTTTTGGGGGAATGACATTGTGGAAACATCTCTTAAGTATTTTCCAAAAGTCAGTAAGCTCAAACTTAATCAGAATAAGAAAGATGTTTTATTGCTGAGTGTGCATGTGCACACACATATACAATGAATTTGTGGTACAGGGGTACTCTCCAGTTTTGGGTAAAAAAATTACACAATTAAGTTGCACAGTAACATAGGTTATATAAGTAACTTATTAAAGTTATTAAAGTATAAAGTAATAGAATTATTACTATATCAGAACTACAAGGTGCTGAAGAGATGTACTTTAAAGGTAATGTACAGACCAAACCGTAAAGTAAAAGTAAAGTGCAGCAACAGAATGTGGAGCAACTGGAAATGTACACATCATGGTCCTGTTGCTTAGTGCAATATTTGAAGGAAGTATGTGAGAGTGTTGGCTGTTAAAGTTATGGGTTCAGGAGCTGAATGGTCTGAGGGAAGAAGCTCTGTTTGTGCCGGGCTCTCCTGGTGTTTGGGGCTCTGATGCGCCAGCCGGAGGGTAAGAGCTGGAAGAGGTGGTTTCCTGGGTGGGCAGCATCCAGAGTGATCTTAAGAGCCCTCTTTCTCATTGGAAGTGTAAAGTTCTGTAAGGGTCTGACCCAGCAGCTGGCGCAGGAAGTACAGCCTTTGCTGGGCATCTTTGCAATGGAGTCAATGTGGGCACTCCACTTAAAGCATTTAATACATTTCATACAACGCTTTGGCACAGCACAGACCGCCATTATTACAGAGGGGGAGTGCTGTCTCTTTCGGGAGATGCACAGTTTCTCTCTAATGTAGCAATGGAAATTGTTTTTAGCTAGAATTTCTAGTAGTAACTCAAATTAAGCGCAATTTTCTTTAAATCTTAGTCTTTAGTCTTGATTAAAAGAGCAAACATCCTAGTAGTTTTAAGACAGGTATTCTTAAAACTACTAAAACCACTAGTTAAAACCACGCAGTTTTAAAGTTTGGAAAAACTTGTTTAAAGAGTTTTTGTCTATTTTTAAGATATAGACGCATTGTTTTCAGTTAGACATTTTTGCTAACTTTAAGAATTCTTGCCATTCAAATTTGATTACCTCATTGGCAGGTATTTTACTTGATATAAGAATATTTGAACTACGTTTAAGAATTTTTTTCTTGTTCCAAGATAATGTTTTTATCAGTATTTAACATTGATTTCTTAAAATAAGATGTCATTAATATTTTTGAAATAAGAATATGTTCAGTCAAAATTTCTTGTTTTAAGATTCTTGTATTAAGATCAGTGACAAAATCAACAACTTGTTTTACAAAGTTTCTTAATTCAAGAAAATAAATGACCAGAATAGGTATTATTTTCTCCTACAGAAAATGGAAGTGATATTTTCTCAAAATAAGCCACATAATCTAAAACTAGACAATTCTTCCTAAAATAAGAGAATCAAAATTTTTAGTCATTTTCAGCTTGGATTCCATTTTTTTTTGCAGTGTACACAATGAAGGTAAATGAAAACTACTTAAACAGGAATAAGACTAAGAACACATACACATACTTTATTACACATTTTAAAATATATATAATATAATAGATTTTTAATTTAACCTAAACAAAGCAATTACAGTGACTTATACTCAGCCTTATTAAACTACAGAATACCTTTTATGAACTTTAGATTGTTTATAAGTAAGAAAGACATAAATTGATCTCTACAAATAACTGAATATAGATTAACAAGAAGCTGTATAGAAGCTGAAAATAGTTAAATAAAACTGGCTGAAAACTATTAAATTACCCTCCTCTTAAAACAAACTATGCATTCAGTGTAAGTACAACACACGTGAGTAGTTGTAAAAAGCAGCGCTATCACACTCACCTATTTCAGGCTAACTGGAAACTCTTATTCAAGCTTTATTTGATTCCAAATGCAGCAGTGACACATCTCTGCCAAGTTTTTGCTGAGAGATCATTGTGAATAGTTCACAGATCAAAGTTTGCCTCATTTGCGAGTCACTCTCAACAAGTGTCACAGTCACTGCGCTGTACCACACACTTCATTCTCAGTCATTCCAAAAATGCCATGAAGCTGATCAGCAGCCAAATATGGTAGGCAGAGCTGTAAACAAGCCCCAGAGCTCCCCCCTCCTGCTGTCAGTGAAGTCTGGATATCTGTGGGGGCTTTAAGAGTCTGCTAAATAAAACTTCTATGTTCTCCGTAAAATAATATTTGTATTTGAACCAGAGTATAATTTTAGGTTATAAGGTCATGTAAAGTGTAAATAGTTTAACTTAAAACAACTAAGGGAAGACAAGGGTAGTATTAGTAGTATTTTGATGACTTTTTATGATAGCTTTTTGTCTGTGCCTAATGATAGGAAACAAAACAGTAACTGTTCCCAGTTTCTGAATCGTATCTATGATTTTGGGAATCCTCTCTATTAGTGCAGTTGTGAAACTAAAAGAAGCTCAACTCTCTCCACACTCTATTTAAAATGCAAATCAGCAAATGTTTGTAGCATCTTCCAAACATTTCATGACTTTGCAAGTCTGTTGGATGCGTTGGATTGATCACATCACTATTAACAGATAGCCATGATCATTGCCTCAGTTGTCTTGGCAAGTTTATTTGTAAAGCACATTTCATACACAGGGTAATTCAAAGTGCTTTACATTGAAATAAGGAATAGAAAAAAGTATATTTAATAAAATCAAGCATAAAAACAGGTAGATTAAAACAGATTTAGATGGTGAAGTGCAGAGGTAAAATAGTTGTTTGGACGTTGGTGCTCAGTCGACAAAAGCACAACTAAACAGGTGAGTTTTTGCCTGGTTTTAAACGTGACTAAAGTGTTGGCACTCGATC
Source organism: Danionella dracula (assembly GCA_900490495.1). Classification (NCBI taxonomy): domain Eukaryota; kingdom Metazoa; phylum Chordata; class Actinopteri; order Cypriniformes; family Danionidae; genus Danionella; species Danionella dracula. The sequence continues at coordinate 12,816,609 of UELW01000067.1, forward strand.
TCCTGTGGAAGCTGGTTCATCTGTGGGCCGCAGGTTAACTAAAGGAGAATTTACCCTGGGTAGATCTAATTTATTTGAACCGAGGGATCTCAGTTAAATGTTTGGTGTGTATTCACTGATAATGTCTGTTAGGTATTTAGGTGCTAAGTTATGTTTAGATTTATAAACGAGCAGCAGAACTTTAAAATCTATTCTGAAGGAGACCAGCAGCCAGTGTAGAGACTGAATAACTGGAGAAATGTTTTCTGAGTTTCTCGTTTTGGTTAGAATTGGAGCCGCTGCATTCTGAACGAGCTGGAGCTGTTTAATGGTCTTTTTGGGAAGATCGTTGAGAAGAGCGTCACAGGAGTCCAGCCTGCTGGAGATTAAAACATGAATCAGTCTCTCTAAATCACAGTTCAGACTGTGTGATTACTAGCTATTTCCGGCCTTGGTATAGCGGAGGTAGACCTGTTCGCTGCCCATGGAGAATTCTCAGTAGCGGCTGCTCTATGCTCTGTTCCAGGCTCCTTTCAGTATAGATGCCTGTGGTTATTGCTCGCCCAGGAAGAAATATCTATATGCATTTCCCCCAGTGAGCCTCATTGCATCCCTCCTGTGCAAGATCAAGAAGGACGACATCTGAGTGGTGGTACCTTATTGGCCCAACCAACCTTAGTTCATAGGAAATCTGCTCCCTCGTGGCAGTCTCTCCCTTGTCAGTTCCCCTGCGGTTGTCCCAAGCCCAGACCTCTGGAATCTCCATATCTGGCACATCAAGGCTTGTGGAGGACCCCCGGTTAATGCCACGCTCCATGGTTCAAACACTGAGTCTTGTCCAAGCTCCCTCTACTAAGGCCTTTTATGCCAGCAAGTGGGGTCAGTTCATTGACTCTAAGTAGACCCGAGTAGCTGCCCCGTTGAACTCGTGCTAACCTTCCTCCAAGAAGGTTTGGATCGAGGACTGTCTCCATACAGCCTTACAATCTACATCACCTTGATTTCTAGGTTCAACCCTCTGGGGTGACATGAGAAAATGGTCAGAATCTTCAAAGGGCCCAGCAGGGTTAGACATTTCTCAACCTGGTTGTTGGCGGGTCCCAACCTGGGGTCCGTGCCCCCTTTAAAGGGAGTGCCAAAGCTCACAAGGAGGGTGCAGTAGTGGATGAGTGTTGAGATAGAAAAATATGTGGTTATTTAGCATCACTATTCTGAGTGCAAAAAAGTAAAATTTTAAGAGTGCAAAAAGTTACTTTGTAAGCTGCATTTTGTAAATTCAATTTTGATTGTGAACTCTGTGCATGAGTTAAGACGATCTTGTTTGCTCTGGCAACAATATTGTTATACACCCGCTCGCTCGAAACAAACCACAGTTACACCCTGCCAAAATTAAACATAACTCTCTTACTACATACTTAGGTGCGCTGGCTATCGTGTGGCAAAGAGCTTGTGGACTTTATAGTACTGTGAGATACAATTGTGAAATAGAAGTCAAAACTACCGTACACACAGTCGGAGCAGCTGTCAGATGTGTTCTGGATTAAAACAGCATGGCAGTACTTCTGTACAAACATGCACTGCTATTTTAATGCTTATATTCATGTTTATTATAACATTCAGTGTTTCACATAAAATGTATGTTCATGCACAGATTATAAACAGCAAAAATTAAAATATAAATGCATGTGTATTCATTAAAATTTCATTTAATTTATTTGTAATACATTTGATTAAATATACATTTAATAACCAGATCCATTTATACTTACTATTCATATTATATATTAATAATACACACAACTTTCCCCAATTTTTTTATATATGTATATAGGGTGATCCCAGGGAAAAAGGTTGGGAATCACTACTCTAGGCCGTCATTTATTCCAGGCACTCTGCATTGACGAAAGTTCGTGCCTGGTGATACTCCTAAGCCCAGGCCTGGCTATGTGCCCAAGGTTCCTACCATCCCTTTCAAAACTCAGGTAGTGAACCTCCAAGCTCTGTCCAGAGAGGAGGCAGCATCAGCCCCTGGTCCCAATTGCCCATTCAGAGCACTGAGGATCTATGTAGAAAGGACCCGGAACCGTAGAAGTTTTGAACAGCTCTTTGTTTGCTTGGAGGACAGCGCTATTCTGCCCCTGGAGATACCGGAGTGTTCTCCATCTTCTGGGCTCCTCTTGTCCCAAAAGGCATAATAGAGTAAGCAAAATATTCCTACATACTGTCCACATGTGTGCCCTCTAAGATGGACTACCGGTTGCATCTCCTATGACCCCTGCATGGGAGAGTCGAGCAGTTCCCTGAAAGGCTAACTCTAGAAAACGATTGTTCTAGCTAGTTCCATCTACACTGTGTGCAGAATTATTAGGCAAATGAGTATTTTGACCACATCATCCTCTTTAAGCATGTTGTCTTACTCCAAGCTGTATAGGCTCGAAAGCCTACTACCAATGAAGCATATTAGGTGATGTGCATCTCTGTAATGAGAAGGGGTGTGGTCTAATGACATCAACACCCTATATTCAGGTGTGCATAATTATTAGGCAACTTTCTTTCCTTTGGCAAAATGGGTCAAAAGAAGGACTTGACAAGTTCCGAAAAGTCAAAAATAGTGAGATATCTTGCAGAGGGATGCAGCACTCTTAACATTGCCAAGCTTCTGAAGCGTGATCATCAAGCGTTTCATTCAAAATAGTCAACAGGGTCGCAAGAAGCGTGTGGAAAAACCAAGGCGCAAAATCACTGCCCATGAACTGAGAAAAGTCAAGCGTGCAGCTGCCAAGATCTGCAAAGACCTGTTTTGCCATATTTCAGAGCTGCAACATCACTAGAGTGCCCAAAAGCACAAGGTGTGCAATACTCAGAGACATGGCCAAGGTAAGAAAGGCTGAAAAACGATCACCACTGAACAAGACACACAAGCTGAAACGTCAAGACTGGGCCAAGAAATATCTGAAGACAGATTTTTCTAAGGTTTTATAGACTGATGAAATGAGTCTTGATGGACCAGATGGATGGGCTCGTGGCTGGATCGGTACAGGGCAGAGAGCTCCAGTCTGACTCAGATGCCAGCAAGGTGGAGGTGGAGTACTGGTTTGGGCTGGTATCATCAAAGATGAGCTTGTGGGACCTTTTCGGGTTGAGGATGGAGTCAACCTCAACTCCCTGTCCTACTGCCAGTTTCTGGAAGACACCTTCTTCAAGCAGTGGTACAGGAAGAAGTCTGCATCCCTCAAGAAAAACATGATTTTCATGGATAACAATGCTCCATCACATGCCTCCAAATACTCCACAGCGGGGCTGGCAAGAAAGGGTCTAAAAGATGAAAAACCAATGACATGGCCCTCTTGTTCACCTTATCTGAACCCCATAGAGAACCTGTGGTCCTTCATGAAACGTGAGATCATGAAGGCTGTGGTTGCTGCTGCTTGCGATGTTGATGGTGAACAGATCAAAACACTGACAGAATCCATGGATGGCAGGCTTTTGAGTGTCCTTGCAAAGAAAGGTGGCTATATTGGTCATTGATTGGTTTTTGAATGTCAGAAATGTATATTTGTGAATGTTGAGATGTTATATTGGTTTCACTGGTGAAAATAAATAATTGCAATGGGTATATATTTGTTTTTTGTTAATTTGCCTAATAATTATGCACAGTAACTGTCACCTGCACACACAGATATCCTCCTAAAATAGCTAAAACTAAAAACTACTTCCAAAAATATTCAGCTTTGATATTAATGATTTTTTTCGGTTCATTGAGAACATGGTTGTTGTTCCATAATAAATTTAATCCTTAGAAATACAACTTGCCTAATAATTCTGCACTCCCTGTATACTATATTCCCTCTAACGATCTTGCTCCATTTAGTTCAAGGTGTATTTTGTGTAGGTCCCTCACTGAAACTGTGCATGTATTAATCAGAATCAGAATCAATTGCTAGAAGTATAGCCTTCGAGGTGGCAGTACGGTCTTTGCGTATTCTCTCTTTAGCTCAGGGATTGATGATGCCTCCTCTGGCATGAGTCAGTATGAGAGTTTAATGGATAGACTGCCCATTAAAAGTTAAGTTGCCAGGAAGGAAGAATGCTCGCTCTGTGCTGGACTATTGTGCTCGAATTGCCTAGTTGTCAGCCGATGCAATGCGGAAGGACTTGGGTTGTGGTGTTTTGCAGGGTAATACCATAGTCGTCACCAACAGAAGTTGTAGTGAAGGACTGATGTGGAACGTAATGGTGACTTTCATAACCCCATGCTTCAAATAGGGAACAGAGACTTATGATCCCTAACCACAACCGTATGGTCATATGTCTGGTTGCCTAGGGGGTGAGTATGGCTACAGCTTCACCGCCGGAAGAGTGTCATGCTTGTATCTATTTTATGTGCAATAATGTTGTCACATGACCATCATCGTGGCAGCATTTTAAAAAGAGTGTGGAGAGAGTTGAGCGCCCCTAGCAGAGCTTCCCATAGTCATCACAGACATAAGTCTTCGTTTCCTATTCCCTTTTCTGGGGTTCTGAAAAAAAAACATTACATTATCTTTCGGTTTTTCAGTTCATGACCTAATTATGCAGAGGGTACCCGGGGCACAAGGAAATGTTTCCATACTAATTGTAACAGCTAATTTTCTGGCTCTATTATCCTATGTTTGCAGTTTCAGTCATTTATTAGTTTTGTTATTAAGAACTAACCCAATAAAAATGTGATCAGAGTATGGGTCGCTGTAATTGGTTCATTATAAATGAAAATCTGGGATAACCAGCCTCTCTCCACTCTGCATGTCATGTCAGTATATATGTCCTGCTAAATTTTCAAAAAAAATTTCAAAAGCTCAAAATTGATGCCTTGATAACCAGCAGTTTAGCCATTGTGAGGCTTAAGGCATTTAGAACACTGTTTGCTCTTTCTTTTATTGGAAGTTTCCCTATTATGATTTTGAAAGGTTCACTATTTGGTTAAGGGAATCTTCAGGAAAAAGTTGTTTAATAATATGCATTTTATTATGCTAGATTTTATTGTGACTCCCTAATGATTTTCTTTGCAACTCATTCATATAAAACCCCTTATGATTAAATTTGCAATGATCACAGATTTGCATTTTGTACACTATTTTACGTACTTTCACATAAAAAAGAGTGCAGTGAAAATATGTATTTTCAAAAAAACATTGCTCTTGGGTAAAACAAACAATTTACAATTAACAGTTAACAGGACAGTTTAAAGCATATTACCGTAAGGCCATTATCATCGTACAGGTTGTGACTGGCAGAAAGAAGTTGGTTCAAATAAATTGGGAACTGGTCCTTGTTTAAATAAAAGACGTTTTGCAAATCCAGCATTGTGTACATGTAAGATTTTAGTAGGGCCAACCAACTGATTCCCATCTCATGGAGTTTTTTTTATTTATGTTATTACCATATGTACAAACAAAACACAAATTGTAAGTGTTGGAAGCAATGGTCCAGATATCGAAAAACTCAGAAATACTCATAATCTTTATGAATACGTCAAATGACACTTTCTAACAAAGACACATGTTATTATTCAAATAATTTAAATAGAATTTGGAGGGCTCTCTGTGATTTCCCTTCTCAAAATGTATTGTGCTATTTGTAGACTGTATTTTCATTTGCCACATTGTTTGTGGAAAATACTATTGTATATAAAAAAGTCATGCTTCAACTTACCTGAGAGACAAAGTGAATGACAACAAATGTTGAATGTTTTACAGGAAATAATTAGTAATTAATAATGAGAACGTGGTGAAATGTATTTAGTATTTTCCAATGAAATGCTCTTTGAAGTTTGGGACATTGCCATCCCCATTTTGTCCTTAAACATCAATGCTTTCTGCACCAAAGCCTGTTGTTTTTATCTGTATTTTGGGTTAGCATTATTTTCTGGCCTTACCTTCCTGCCCTTCCTCCCGAGCTATGACTATGAAGTGAGAAGTGTCAGATTTCCCTGTCCTGAGACTGCCAACAGGGCTAGTGACGCCTTCTGTTTCTCCTTCTATTTAAAACTCTCGTTGGCAGGAGGAATGGAGGAGCTCTTTATAGCTGATCACATGTTTTGTTTAATCCATAGTTGTGTTAGGAAATAGACAAAAAAACAACAGTACCGTTTGAGTGCAATCTTGGCCTAAGAAATGGATTAAAAAAAATTTCTTGGAAGGAGAATGTGAAAGTGTTTACATGCATATAAAGGTCCCCCGGATCACTGTGACAACCATAGTCATGCCATTGTTGCATCTCTCCTAGTAACAACATTTATTAAAAGAAAAAAATGTTATAGGTAGACCTAATAATCGTCCAGGTTCACTGCTCATTTATGTCAAATTCTAATTTAATCACAACTAACAAGGAGGAACTAACACCATACAACCCTCACTGTGGTTTTGTAAGCATGTTCGCTGTCAACGGAGTTGAATCACAGCAAAAAAGGGGGTATTGAAACCACTAATATGATACACTGTCATTACGGTGTCAAAATGGTGTGGCTAATACAATAAATTATACCACCGTGATTTCCCAAGCAAAGTTTATTAAGAGATTTGCAGCTATTTGAAAAAAAATTTTTTTCAGTCTTGTCAAATTGTTGGACATCTTTGGAGAGGGGCATTCTAAGGGATTCCCGGATGAGGGCTGCTTTAAGTCAGGAAGGGCTGTGGGTACACATGTCCTGTGCAGAGCACATCACATGCTCATCCTGGGCTATACATGTCGATCATGTATATGCTTTTGATGCCTGGCAAGAGCAATCAGCCATGGTCACCAGGTTTATACAAACACAGAAGAGTCAGGGAATATTGAAATGTTTCATGCACCTTGTTGCCTTTTTGTCTTAAGCACTTGTGTAGATCTTAAATACAGTATGACTAATGTTTAACATGTGCCAGCATTTCTCTTCTGTCGGTCACTACTCAACTATGGGAAAGGAATGTTTGGGAGGGGGTGTAGTTTGAAGGGTTCATCAAAGTGCCTCTGTTTTCATGTTGAAAGGTTCCTTTTGGTTTTGTGACTCACCGTGAGATACTAATGTATTGTTTAAAAATACTTTTTTTCCCTTATATTATAGATTTCATTTTGCCAGATTTGGTTATGATTCCAAAAAGATTTGTTTATTTGTATATCCTAACAATGAGTTACATGCTGCTCTTTGGTAAACTAACAAACAAACATCCATAACAACTTAAAATAATTTTGTCAAGTACCAGAATAATACTTTTTCTGCAGTAGGAGAGTCATAGCCTTGAATTCTTTCTGAGATGGTTGGTGGCCTGAGACAGAGAAAACACACAGAAACCTGTTCATTTGTAACATTGCCTACAAGATAGAGTAAATAAACTGCACCTGGTCGTTAGACCTGGTCCATCCTTTAATGTAATCTATTTAGTGAATCCAGCATTTTATTGGTTTAGATTTGTGTAATGAAGTATCAGGAAAATTCAGATTAAACTATTAAACTAACTAACTATTAAAGCTAACTTGGAGTGTCCTCGAGTTCCGTCATATATATATATATATATGTATATATATACATAACGTCTAAATGTGTGTAGTCAAATAGTTTTCTCCTAAAGCGTAAGCCTGGAAGGAGATTTGTCTGTAAGTACAAATGTTTAACTTTGTCCAAATGTATGTTTTTTTGCTGATCAATAGGTCTGGAAAAGGCAAATATTAAGTTGTTTTACATTAAAAAACATTTGCTAAGTTCATGGTTGCTGTATTGTTTACAAAACAAGTTAAGTAAAGTTGTATAGAGCTAAATTAATATTTATTTAGCAAAATGGCTGCAAGTTTTTATTTGTGTCATTGTGATTTAAGTTTTTTGTTTGTATAAGAAATTCATATATTGTATCGTATTGTCTTCAGTTTTACAAAAAGAAAAAGAAGGAAAAGGGAAAAAGTGGCAACGAAAAGAAACTACCAGAAAGTACATCTTTTCAAATTCACGGATTTTTTTGGACTTCTTTTTTGTTGTTCACTATCTGTCTAACCTTGCTCGGAAATGCAATTGTGAGGACAGAATAATATATAAATACACACGCACACACACATACAATTCAAAAGTATTTGTTTTTATCAACTTATAAATTGCTTATAATATTAATAATAATAATTACTTATTCACTCTTGCTTAACCGTTTAAAATAGCAAGTCACTATTTTGGATACATAATCTGAATGCCTTTGGCAGAATTAATATGTGGCATTTTAATCTAGATAAAAAATGTATCTATGTCCATATCTAATATATAATTTCATTTGTGTTCTTTTTATTAAATGCTTTTTTGAACTCTTTAAGAGTTTCACACTCACTTAAAGGATTATTAGGAACACCAGACTAATACGGTGTTTGACCCCCTTTCACCTTCAGAGCTGCCTTAATTCTACGTGGCATTTATTCAACAAGGTGCTGGAAGCATTCTTTAGAAATGTTGGCCCATATTGATAGGAGAGCATCTTGCAGTTGATGGAGATTTGTGGGACGGACATTCAGGGCACGAAGCTCCCGTTCCACCACATCCCAAAGATGCTCTATTGGGTTGAGATCTGGGGACGGTGGGGGCTATTTCAGTTTAGAGAACTCATGGTCATGTTCAAGAAACCAATTTGAAATGATTAGAGCTTTATGACATGGAGCATTCTCCTGCTTGAAGTAGCCATCAGAGGATGGGTACACGGTGGTCATAAAGGGTGGACATGGTCAGAAACAATGCTCAGGTAGGCCGTGGCATTGAAACAACGCCCAATTGGCTCTAAGGTGTCTAAACTGTGCCAAGAAAACATCCCCCACACCATTACATCACCACCACCAGCAGCCTGCACAGTGGTAACAAGGCATGATGGATCCATGTTCTCATCTGTTTGCCAAATTCTGACTTCACCATTTGATCAAATTCACCATTTGAATGTCTCAACAGAAATTGAGACTCATCAGACCTGGCAACATTTTTCCAGTCTTCAACTGTCCAATTTTGGTGATCTTGTGCAAATTGTAGCCTCTTTTTCCTATTTGTAGTGGAGATGAGTGGTACCCGGTGGGATCTTGTTGCTGTTGTAGCCTATCCGTCTCAAGGTTGTGCGTGTTGTGGCTTCACAAATGCTTTGCTGCATACCTCGGTTGTAACGAGTGGTTATTTCAGTCAAGGTTGCTCTTCTGTGAACTTGATTCAGTCGGCCCATTCTCCTCTGACCTCCTCGCCCACAGGACTGCTGCACACTGGATGTTTTTCCCTTTTCACACCATTCTTTATAAACCCTAGAAATGGTCGTGAGTGAAAATCCCAGTAACTGAACAGATTGTGAAATACTCAGACCGCCCCGTCTGGCACCAACAACCATGCCATGCTCAAAATGGCTTAAATCACCTTTCTTTCCCATTCTGACATTCAGTTTGGAGTTCAGGAGATTGTCTTGACCAGGAACACAGCCTTAAATGCATTGAAGCAATCGGCATGTGATTGGTTGATTAGATAATTGCATTAATGAGAAATTGGACATGTGTTTCTAATAATCCTTTAGGTGAGTGTATATGGGGACTTTTATTATGATGCATTAGTTAAAATTTGTTTGAACTATCTGGTTGTACAGTTCAGTCAAAGAGGCACACAGGGTAAACATTGAGCATACGGATGTGTAACGTATGTATGATTTCTGTGTTTGGAAGGCAATATATTGTATGTGTGAACATGTCCCTGATGTGAAGTTTATCTCTCTCTTGCAGTGACATGGTGTCTTTTGAGTTTTTCTTGTTTGTTTTACTTTTTCAGCAAACTCTGAGTTGACTCTTATTAAAGACAATCTTTGACAGACAACAAGAAAGGTAAATAAAATAAAAAATCCATAAAATCAACTCTTTTAAATGCTTTTACTTTTTCAAAGAATTTGCACAATTTGCAAGTGGTTATAAATCCTCTTCAAGTTCATGTTTTGGTGCCTGCACCTCCAGTACTTACACAGCTGTTGTAAGCTAACTTTTCAAAGCTGAAGACTATAGCACCCAGTGTGGTTTACTGACTGCCCAGTAGATCATGATACATTATCATCATGATGGCTGTCTTTTTAAAGATGATGTGTGTGGGTATGTGTGCATGCATGTTTTCTACTTGATTGGCAACTGTCAGACGATCACAAGCTTTGTGTGACTGCACTTGTGAAATCAGAGCTTAGTCTTTGCTCCACTCTGATTGAGTGTCCTGTACCCGACTGAGTTTCCTGTCTCAGCTCAGTTGATCGTGAAACCTCTCAGTGAACTGGCAGTCCATTTGCTCCACCAGCACACATTTCGTCCAAGCATGCATAAAATGCGGTGTACCAGTCCTTTTTGAAACATTTGGAGTAAGTGAATGTTCAGGCAGTCAGCAGAGTTAGAGCTAGTATTGGCTTCGCCCCTGCTTGGATTGATGCACAAGTATTTAAGGATGAATAAACGCTACTCTCTACACTTAGATCTTAGATGACAGGAGGCCAGAAGGTGCAAAGGTAACTTGCAGATTAATTTTGTTATCTAACCAACTCAGTGATCCCACCTGTTGTATCTGTCCTGTGTATTGGTTCGTAAATATCAACTTGACGGACATAGACTTTCACATGGTAATCCTACCTCATTAATGACTGTTTTATAATTTCTGAGTGAGAGGTTAAACATTCCAGTAATAGGCCTTGCTTAGATTTTAAATATTAAAATATGCATCATAACTACGTGGAACAAGGTCTGTACGGACAAATTGCAAGTGTGGTATAAGAGCAAATGTCACATACGCAATTAGTGAGAATTGAGAAATGTGTAAAAGCATTCTTTGTTCGCTGGTAAAATTTTCATACATTTCCATAAATCATTTCAAAGGTGCCATATCAATTTTTTCGGATTTTATTCAAGCAAAAAAATTTGGATTAAAGGGCGATGGCTTTGGATTAATTATAAAAGTCTGTCCATAAAATTGCTTTATCACATCTTACAATAAAAGAAGAGAAGTTCTTACCATCTTTAACATTTTCATTTCTTCTGTTGAAGTTTTCATATGAGTCCCAGCGAATCAATGGGTCCTCGGTGTTGTAGTCAACAGATACACTGGGTCCATTCTGTAGATGATCCATGCCTTAAAATTCACAAAACATGTTAATGGCTTGAATGTGCTGAAATCTCCCATTGATAACTCTAAAGCGCTCCCTTTACCCTTAATTGCAACACTTTTTGCCCACTTTGGCCTTAAACTTAGGCTTGTTGTCAAGTCAATAGCCTTTAGGTGAAGCTCTTAACCAATCTTTAATTTGGATTTAGTTTTGGCTGTATTAATGTAGTTTTCACCGATAAAGCATGGGGGACCTTTTGCACAGTAGAAACACTTCTTTATATGCATTTATATCTTTAGGGAATTTGGTTACTCTATGAATACTGATTCGACCTCCAACCCAGAAGCTTTGAAGCATGTGTAGAACTTGATTTGGTAGCTACAGCGACGCAGTGGGCCGAAGCTTGCTTCAGTTTACTTCAGGAATGAGGTTTGAACTGCTTCCTTCAAGCTGAAATTGACTGCTTCGACTCGCAGTACAAAGCTTTGAAACTTGCGATACTCCATGCTGTTCCTCGTCTGGTACCACATATTCTGTGTGTCACAATAGCTGTTGTAATTTGTTGACTTGTCAATAATGGACCCATCGAGGAAGCATGGGAATATTTTGACATGGTACCACCGGACAAGGTAAAATAAAATAATTTATATAATAAAAATATCTTTATTAGTTTTATTTATTAATAAAAAAATTATTACTGACTGTGTTGATCAAGAGATGTCATTCTTTATGCAAAGGTAGGATTAATATTAGGACAAATAAATGTGGTATCATGTCAAGTGCAGTTACAAAAATGTAAAAATTATCATCAGTGTGGTGCTTCTGCATTGACTTGGAACAAAGAAATCAGGTTGGATTGTTTCAGCAACATCAAGTTCCCCATCAGTCAGTCACTCCGACTTATGCCGTTACCGACTATGAGAAACTCGAAATTGCTTCCTTCCAGCAATGCACTTAGGACAAAGCAAATTACTTTCAGGTCACCAATGGAGATGTTGTAACTCCCGCCCCTAAGGGTCGACAAGTGCATGTCTCTGGCTTCCAGAGGAGTCAAGCAGGGTCGCACGCAATGATACCCCACCTCTGATCCCGGTCTTTCTGGAAGTGTATCTGGAACTGACCCAAGCTTGGAAGGCACCTCTTAAAGAGAGGTTGTTCAGTCTCCCCTGTCTCGCCTCATTTGACAGCACGGTAGCTAAGAGGTACAAAGCGATTTCCCAAGTAGAGCAGGCACTGGGGGTGCACTTATGCCCGGGTAACCCTGCCGCCTGGAGTTAACGGCTGAGACCTCCATCCAAACAGCTAAGATTGTTGTTGGACTTGACTTCGAGGCCTTACGCATCTGTGGGTCAAGCTGCCGCTCCCCTGCTTGCCATGACAGGCTTTCAAGTGTTTCAGGCAAAGAAATGAGAAACAAGTGTTCCTGAAAGAAATGCCGGAGGGGAGTTGTGACGCAAGTCTTTTGGAGGACCTTAGAGCGGCTCCCGACTTTGTGCTAAAGGTGACGAAAGTTGCGTAAAGCTAACTTGCTCACACAATGTCTACATTAGTAGTTCATAACCAACATCTTTAGTTGACCCAGGCTGGGATGCTTCCACATGATCGGAAGCATTTACTCAATGCACCTGTGGTCCCAGATGGCCTCCCCGGCGTCCCTGTAGATGACCTTACTCACTCTCTCTGATCTCTACAATAAGGAAGCAGACAGAGGGTCTGAGAAAATTCATGATGCAGCTGACTCTTCTAAGTCAGCGCTCCCACCGCCAACTCGATGCTGGAGAAAACCTCCTCAGTCCTCCCCTGATCATCAGTCCCCATTAAGGTGCAGGAGCAGTCCTGTCCAGGGCCCCCCCAACATCATCTGGTGAATTGGTCCCATCGCAAGCAGCCCTAGTACAGGCCGACCAGGGAGTCCGGCTACAATGCAGGCTTCGCTACCAGCCTGCTGCCCCTTGGAAAGAGGGGGTGCTACCACAATCAGGCAGAAGTCCCACAGATCAGATATCAGTTTCATTAAAAAAAAAAATTTACTTCCTGGGTTATATGTTCAGCCAGGAGGCTTTGATTGCTGATCTGAAAGCAGCTCTCGTTTCAGACAAATTCAAAGGCGTGGTGTCTGATGCAGTGCAGCCTGGATGGCTTTTTGCTTCCGTGTCAAAGTCAGCCTCAAGTGAGACCTTCTCGGCTGGAACCGGATGCTGCTCTGAGGTTGAACCTGAATGTCCAGGTAGGTCTCCCCCTAGGCTCCCTGTGGACCCCACCGCTAAGTCCAAAAGTCAGTGGCCCTGCTTGGGAACTGTCGGCAAAGTGCATATGGTGCCATTAGTGAAGTTTAGAAGGTTGGTGGGATTATGTTCCTTGGCTCATACACAATTTTCAGCACAACTGTCGACTGCACTTGCGGTCAAGGTGTAAGGTGCAGGTTCAACAGGGTCTTATAACCTCTGTTTCACCCACAGAGGCCACGGGCCAGCACATACTGCAGGGTGCAATCAAGCCGGTCCCTCTTGCTGACATGGAAAGAGGGTTACAGCTCATACTTTCTAGTTCCCTAACGCACAGTTGAATTGCGTCTAATCCTCAATATGCATCTCCTGAACATTCATCTCCTGGAACACAGATGAACGGTCCTTTAATCTGTCCAGAGGATTGGTTTGTTATAAGTTGCCGCCTCCATCTCAGTCTTTGAAAGGACATTCGGTTCCTCCATGCTGGTGTCCCCCTGGAGGACCTGCCAGGCACGTAGTAGTGACTCCCGATGCTTCAAATACCAGGTGGAGTGCTGTATGACAGAAGCACAATCTCAAGGTTGGATCAAGAGTGCAGTGTCCCTAGCAGTAAAGCATTTCAGGAGAATGCTGCAAACCACTCCTCTGGAGTCAGCACTGGGGGCAGTCTGGGGGGATTGAAACTTTCAGTAGATACATTGTCTCGTAGTGAACCCTGGTGAGAAGAGTGATGACTCCATCCCCTGGCAGTCCAGCAGATCTGGGAACGCTTTGGTATAGCAGAGGTAGACCTGTTCACCGCCCCAGAGAATGCTCAGTGCTGGCAGTTCTACGCTCTGTCCCAGGCTTTTATCGGGATGTTGACCCAGGAAGAAACGCCTATATGCATTTCCCCCAGTAAGCCTCCTTGTACCCATCTGGTGCAAGATCAGGGAGGACCTAATGATGGCACCTTATAGGCCCAATCAACCTAGGTTCATTGAACTCTGCTCCCTTGTGACAGTCCCTCCCTGGCCAGTTCCCATGCAGTTGGACCTTCTGTCCCAGGGATGTGGGCACAAGCACCTGTGCCCTGACCTCTGGAACTCCATGTCTGGTATCTTAGGCGTGGAGAACCCCTTGTTATGCCATGTCTGTGTTTCAAACTCTGTGTCTTTTTAGAGCTTGTTATGCCGGCAAGTAGAACACTGCTTAGTAAATACAACATTAACTGAACACACTTGATTCCTCTAGTTAAGCTCTCTTGGCTGGTTCAATGCTCCTCGTGTCTCTGGAAGTAGGGTCGGAACAAAAACCAGTAAGGGCTGCGGCTGTCCAAGAATGAGTTTGACATCCCTGTTCGAGGCCATCCTTAGTTCCCTCCTGGAACCTTCTATGTCCTGATGGGACATCAAGGTCATCCATTTGAGCCACTTGACTCAGTAGAGCTTAAATTCTGTCAACCCTGAAGGCACTCTCTGTTAGGTTATTTTAACTTAGGTATTTTATTTGAACTTAGGTAGTGAACCTCCAAATTCTGGTCCCAATGTCCAGTCTGAGCACTGAGGATTTTATGTAAAAGGACCCTAAAACTTAGAAGTTCTGATCAGCTCTTTGTATGCTTAGAGAACAGCAGACGATAGGGAAGACTGTCTCCAAACATAGGTTATTCCACTGGCTAGTGAAGGCCATCTCTACCGCATACACAACGTCCGACATCCCTTGCCCCTGCATTTGAGAGCCCACTCTATCAGGGGTGTCGCACCATTCTGGGTGCTGGCAAGAGGTATTCCACTGGCAGAGATCTGCAAGGCTGTGAGTTGGTTAACACCCAACAACTTTGCCAGGTACTATAACCTTAGCGTTGAATCCGTCTTTTCAGTCGTGCTAGGTGTTGGTAGCACTGTCAGGTGTCCAGCTTGGCTTGTGTCATTCCTTGGTAATACGTGTGCTATTTTTGCCCCTGGAGATACCCTTCAGCTTTTTGACTCCTCTCGCCTCAACAGACGTATTAGAGTAAGCGGAGTATTCCTACGTATTGTCCACATGTGTACCCTCTATGAAGGACTACTGGCTGATTATTTTATGAGTCCAGGCACGGGAGGGCTGAGCAGTTCCCCAAAAGGCTATCTCTCGAAATCTATTGCTCTAGCTAGATCCATATATGCTATCTTCCCTCTAAAAGATCTTTCCCTAGTGGTTCAAAGTGCATTTTTCCGTAGGTCCCTCATTGAAATTGTACGCGTACGAATTTGCTGGAAGTACTAAGTCCAGCCTTAATAAGTCTATACTTAAAGAACCTATGTTATGCCCTTGTTATAGCACTTAGAATCAATATTTGTGCCCTCTATACTAGCGCTGCACTGTTAATAACGTTTAAAATGCAATATTTTATTCATAAACAACCTCTTTTAATCGCCTCATGTTTTTGGCCTGGCAAAAAACTTGCTGTTTACACCGGTTCCTCCCACAGACGAGCTTTCGGCACGCCCCTACTGACCAGCGGTCTTAAGTAGGGGTGTAGTCAAGTTCTCTATTGTCAAGTCAAGACCGAGTCCAATGCTATTCGAGTCCAAGACAAATCCGAGTCCAAAACAGGTCTAATTTCTAAATCAAGCTGAAACTTCTTTCCCCCCTTGATGCCTAATAGGAAATGCCTAAATTGCAATTGCTCCACCACAGACTGTTTTTCTAATTGGTCTCCATGACACAAGTAATTCTATAAATTCAATTGAGAAAGTTAAATCAAACTATATTATGATTCAGATTTTAAAAGCATTTAAAAAACTAAAAGGGAAAATACTTTAGCACTTCATAGTAAATAATAGTGTAATATTTAGTGTAATATAATAACTTTTAAAGTGCTTGAAATAATATGTCGTGGAAGTTCCATTGTTACAGTTTTTCACACTTGCTATGACAGTTTTTTCAACACATGTAACAAGTTTCCTTAACTCTTAGGATGGTTAGCACAACATCCGTCTAGGTAGGCTATACACATTTTTTGTTGCTTTGATACAAAATGCATACAGTTAACACAAATTTAAAATGCTTAAATTTATTTTACACAAAAATGCCACCAACACCAAAAACAATATAATTTATTTAACATATTTTCTTCAACTTTTAATTATCAAGGTTTGAAATGAACTAATGTTAAAACATCACTATAAATTTGATATGATCTTGAATTTATAATCAAATATATTAAAGAAGGAGTGATAAAAGCTATTATTTTGAATAACAGAGCTTTATAAGTTCTTCTTCATTGGAGCACATAGGAGAGTGTATGGCAGCTTATCTGCTTACAATAGCGGACATTTTGTAATTTTTATTTCCAGACACCAAAGAGAGAAAATAGCAGATATTCATGGGTTGGAGGAGATTTTTTTTCTAGTAGTGTAAAGTAAGCCATGTGTAGAGGGTGCAGAGACATCTGGGTTGTCTGAATAGTGCAAACTGCTGCAGAGAGAAAATTTTGAACAGTTTGGTACAGTCGCCAATTGCCCAGGTTGTCAAATCTGGGAAACCAAAACACAAGTTGAGGGAGTTGGCTCTGATTCTCAGGAGGAGAAGAGATTATAAGATAATGTTCAGGGTCGGACTGGGGAGAAGATACTTGACAATGGTGACCCAGGTAAATGGATGATGCTTAAAGAGGTAGCCCATGGCTGCAATTGCGTGCTAAGAATACCGCGGACGAGGCGAATAATGACTTTATGGTGCTTGTGCTGTGAACTACGACTCTGGTGATTTTCTGCAAGTGAGGTTCTCTTTGATTACTTGATCTGTGTCAGCTGTGAATGATTCTTGGAGCCCCTCTCAGCCAGAGGCTTCTGAGGCATACAAACAACAATTTGGAGCACATAAGAAAAGTAATGTGCAGAGTTTGCTCATGAAAAGTTAATTCTTTTTGATAAAATAATTCTAAACAATTATTCACAAAAAAATAGTAAATTTTGCTGTTCTATGAGAACTCTGCTCACCAGATTGTGTAGTAGTTAATTTCTACAGCCGTACGAATTTGATCTCGCTGCAAGGCCATCATGTGATTGAAAGGAGGGCCAGAATATTTTATACATTTTCAATGGGACGGATCCCCCGAGCTTGAGGTCAATATTAAAATAACCACAGAAATGAGCTGAGTATTTTACATTTAAACTTTCTATCTTTTTTTTAAGTTTACATTAAGAGTGCTAAAGAAACTAAAGGCATCATATGATTTTAGAGGCAAATAACAAAAGGTCACTGGTGCAGTTTTTGGCCAAATAAAGGTGAGTAATTTTTATCCGCATCATCCTACGTGCTCTATTCCAGCACTTTAGAAATACTTATCATGGGTTACATAAAGTACACAAATCTTTTTTTGTGTGCTTTATGTATTTAATTACTTACCAATGCAAAAGATCCTACAAATGGATCATGCTAATATCAGTGGAGAATTAAAGTGGAGATAATATTTTGGGACAAAACACGGGAAAAGTGGGTGAACATACCATTTTTATTATTTATTCAGGATTGTTTTCAATTCTCAGTCTCACGTCTTAAGAGTATGAAAATGTTAGCATAGTAGCATGATAACCAACACTTTTTTTTTATATGACATGAGCTCTAATTCAATTATTATGAACTTACCTTTTATTTTCTCAGGGCCAAAGGAAAAAACAAACTCGACTTTTCCATGCTCTGGAAATCTGTCATCTGCAAATTAATGTATTTTTAATTAATTAGTTATAAGACCATCATTGACAAATTAAACATTATAAGATGTGCCTTAACAATAAAATCCAACAGTCCAAAAGAATACCTTTGCAGGTCTCATCCAGGTCATTTTTAGAGAAGACAAGTGCTAGATTGTGTAGTGCACATGTGTGGAACTGCACTCGGAATATCACATCTCTGCTGGGGGTATGACAACGCTTGTGATAGCATTTCAGCTTTAGGGTGTAAACAAAGGATAAGACAAAGGGAAATGACAGCATAGATACCACATTTTGTGAATATATGTAATTTTTTAAATATAAATATTTACCAGTATATCTCCTTTGAGTAGCAGCCCAGGCTCAATGGTGATACAGATGCTTGTTTGACTGTCACCTTTAACATTACTTTGAAAGAAAGAAGAGGGCGATATCAAAATGATGAATGGGAATTATCCAGGTGTACATAATGTTGTCTTAAGTGGAGGGTGTTTCATTTAAACACTCTGTATGGAACGCCATATCTGTCAAATATGGGCAGAAAAGAAGTATGTTCTGTTATGACAAAGCGCTCAAAGTTAGGGGACAGGTTTCTGATGGGTGGCTGTGGGAGGGGCTTAAATGACATTCTCACTCTTTTCTTTCTTAAGCCGTATTCCTCCCATGTTTTGTGCTTTCAACATTGATTTATTCAACTATTGTTGACAAAAAAGGTACATGGTTATTATTTCATAATCCATGCATGAAAAAATTAAATAAGTAAAGCCTACTATCCCCTCCAAGCTATGCAGCTTTACATCGTCACTGGTGAGGAAGGCTTTGCAGGCAGCGGGTCAAGTTGGTATGGTCTTGCACACCTAAATTGTTTTGCAAGCTTATAAGGTGATAAGGATATAAGATGATGATATAAGGACTTGAGCAGTGGCAGATCTATAGATGAAAAGGTGTAATCAGAACTACACCAAGCTACTATGCTTGTGAAACCATGCCAATCGACCATTTTAATCACCCATTCTATGACTGCCATCATTTACACGTCTGTGACTAAACCTCAAAGGCATCAAGGATAAGGATTAAACTTTTCTTTCCTTGATCCCCCATCTGATCTCAATCAGATTCCCCAATGATCATTGGTGGTGCTGTTTTTACCATCACCAATAGGTTCGGGAGGCGGAACCCCATGAGGAAGCGCTTGTGAGGTTTTTCTCCCCTGCCAAGTTGGGAACGTCAGCTACCCAGTCCTGACCAGTTCCGGTTCTGCAAGGTTTGAAAATACCTGATCAGAAGTTCTTAACCACTTTAAAATTACTGAAGTTGTGAGATCCAGGACCATGGGGTGTCTCCACCTGTGGAGGGGCCAAAATATTCCAACAGAAAATAAAGACTCCTTCAAGGTACCCTCAGGAAACTATTGTTCTATCTTCACCACCACTGGTGTTTGGAAAGCTGTGGATGTACGGTCATCTACTGCCACACAGAACAACTAACACACCAACTAGCCCCAAAACCCCCACCACATTGTGTCTATTTCAAAGAAATTGGCAGCATTGAAACAAGTCAAGCTTATCTCTTTGGATACAAAAACACTGTAGAATGAGGCTACAGGATTCAGTTTTCACATCGTTCTTCCGCAGTTCATCGGCATGGTCTCCACTTCCGTGAAACCAGAAAGAATGCATTTGTTGGCTCAGAAACTGCAGACTCTGCTGGGAAACAAGGGCGATAAAACATGTTCCCATCCCAGACAGAGTCAGATTATTACAGCTGCTATTTCTTGTTTCCCAAGAAAAATTGGGGATTGTGTCCAATTCCATACCTTAGCGAAGGGGTCGGCAATTTGCGGCTCTGGAGCTGCATGCAGCTCTTTAGCGCTGCCCTAGTGGGTCCCTGGAGCTTTTTCAAAAATGTTTGAAAATGGAAAAAGATTTTTTGTTTTAATATGGTTTCTAAAGGGGGACAAACATTCTTAACGTTTTCCAATGCTGTAAAAGAGTGTAGAATAAATATTTATTTTCAATGTTTCTGTCAACGAAGACTTGCGTCATAGCTTTTGACACATGTTTTTATCAGCAGGTTGCGGGATACCAGGCAGGGGCTGTCGTAAACAAACCGGTGGCTGTGTGAAGGGCCCTGGACCCCAAAGAGAAAAATAACTGATAACAGAGATCTCAACGTTTCTTGGACTGAATAGTTTGCGTTCATTGCCAATGCAGAAGGATTGCCTAAATGTTTGCTCTGTAGTGAGAAGTTGCCAAATAACAAGAAGAGTAACGTGGAAAGACATTTCCAGGGAAGGCATGCACATATTTAGTTACAAAATTTAAACTTCATTAATTAGATTTTATATACTTTATCTTTTCAAAAGGCTGCAGTTTTATTTTTATAAATGCAGGCTGCGTTTTATTGCACTGTTTGTTGCCCAGATAAGGGGCGTTTTATCCACGTTCCATTTTGATGTTGTTTTATGGAATCCTTAAACTAAAAATAACATCAAAAATCTGATTTCTTTATTAAATTTCTTTAATTTCATCAAAGCAATGAAACATAATTCATTAATATTGTAATGAAGTTAAACTTAAGGCGGCATCGTAAACAGAGTAATCACGTGGTACGTCCTTCTCTACAGGATGCACTGCAGGGAAAATAAACATTTAATCTTGAAGGCTCATTATGTATTTGTAGCCAACTTAGTCATTTGTATAGTAGGCTGATACATACAGCATGTGTTGCCTTAATTATAGGGCTTATACAAGGCTATTAATTTTTTGCTGCTCCAGACATATTTGTTTTTTGGTCCAATATGGCTCTTTCATCATTTTGGGTTGCCGACCCCTGCCTTAGCGGAACATATCGCTATCTAAGAAGCAGAAAATTCAAGATCAAATGATTGTTTCACAATCCAACCAAAAGATTGGTCTGTAATGATCGACTTGAGGGTTGCATATTTTCATATAGAAATAGTGCCACAAAACAGGAAGTTCCTGAGGTTCGCTCTTGGGGGCAAAGTTTATCTATATTAGGTCTTTCCATTTGCCCTAGCCACGTCTCCCTGTTGTGATGGGGCATCAACATTTGAATTACACGACTGGCGCATTCTGGCTCAGTCCAAAGCCATAGTTCAACATGTCATCATAAGGTTGACAATTAATACACAGAAAAAGAGTTCTCTCTCCCAGACAGAGGACAATGTGTTTGGGTGTCATATGAGATTAAATCATAATGCAGACACAGTTGTCTCCTGCACGTGTCGAGTCCATACCTCAACAACCTATGGAAAATCAGGCTAGGCAAGAAAGTGACCGTTACTTTTATAGTGTTCTAGGTCTAATGGAAGCTGCATCCATGGAGATACTTTTGGGCCTCTGCTCATTAGACCATTTTCAGTTGTGGCAAAGAGCTAGAGGATTTCATCAAAGGGCCAATTTTCATTAAATGGGCATCCAACGCAAAGGATCTGGAAAGGTCATGAATATGGCACATGAATTGCCTCAAAATGATTGCTCTACATATGGCCCTGAAATACTTCCTCCAGCAGCTGAGAGGCTACCATGGACAATAATGCAGTAGTTTCTTACATGAACCACTGGGGGCAGCCTGTGGTCGTGTGCTTGTACAAGCTAGCGTACCAGGTTCTGTTTTAGGCCTCATCAATGGCTCTGGCCAGAGGTGTCCTTTTGCAGCGAACGTGTGATGTGACAGATTGGTCCTTTCCACACACATTTATCAGATGTTATAGTTTGGATGTCCATGTTACTCTGGGCTCACAGTCCTCGAGTCAGCATCCCAGAGTCATGTCTGAGACCTCTTTAATGATTGTGCACACACTACACAACCCTGTGAGTCCGGACACTTTCAGTGCGGTAACATTGGAATTTTAGTTCCCACAAGAGAATGTCTCAGTCACAGATTACTTTGCTGTAACCCAGTTCACTGAAAAGCAGCAACAAGATGCTGTGTCCTAAAGGCGCACTGTAGGATGACTGGATGTCCTTCAGAGAAAACTGTCTCTCGGATAGTCCGGGTTATGCCTGTTTTATGACTTTCAGCTGATAATAATTAATTGATCGCAAAAGTGACATTTGATTTTTTTTGTGTGACTTGTGCTGGTTATTATTTATGACAGTCTGAAGAGTTTGATTTCTATTTCATAAAATCCAACCCTACAGTAGTTGATTTCATGTGGTCCTAAATCTGATCTATATATCGTTTACGTTTGGTTTTTTTTGCACTGTGACTTTAAACTGAACAGGCATGTTGTCATTATCAAGCTTTTGCATCATCAAAAAGATGTGATTATAAATGGGGAGCAATGGTACTTCCGTTCCAAAATCCATGTCCAAACGCTGTAAAGTCATCATTGTACAAACAGTAAAAGGGTCTATATTAGCAGTTTTGTCAGTCAGCAAGAAGAAACAATGTGTACTTACTAAATTCCAGATGTGTATATAGGCTGCATTGTTTGGTAGATTTTGAGGAAGGGGTGACAACCTGAGAGGATAAGAAGTTTAAACGATAAGTCATTTCAATAAATTGTAGAGATTCATATACCAGTGGACATTCCAGCATGACCCGCTAAAGCTGTGTTCTGGAACACAGTAGTATAGCATGGCTACCATGGCATTCAGCTGGTGGTCCTGTAGTTCAATTATTTGACAATTATTGGACATCCTTCACCATCAACAAGGTTCCGCTACAGTCACACATTATGGAGCTATAGATCTGCCAAAAAAAACTGAATTTGAATTGTGTTGATTGGAATTATTGACCATTGTAATTGAATAAACTTGAATATTATATACCATGAAAAAATATTTCGAATTTGAATTTTGTGTTGAACTTCTGAAATTTAAAACTGATTTTTAAAAAAGGCATAATCATTTATAGATGTATTTTCAAACTTTTTTTTTCAAACATTTACAGATATTCAGTTTGTAAAAATACAGCTTGAAGTTTTGAAGAAGAAAAATTTCAAAATATAAAATTCAATATTCTAAAATTCGAACCACAAAATTCAGGTTGTGAAATGCAGATCTAAATAATAATAAATAATATATAATATAAATAATAAAATAATATTCAGGTTTATTAAAGTACAATTGCCAACAATTCAAATCAACACAATTCAAATTCAGATATTTTCGTCGGATCTCTAGCTTCATAACACTTCGGGTATGTTCTTAATTGAAAAGAGCTGTGTTAGCGCTTCATCTGATTGGTAAGTGGGCTTTGTCCAATGGGCAACAATAAGGCCACAAAGCTGTTTTGAGCTCCCAGAACAAGAAAAGAGGATTACACAACATGCATGTATAAATTTGAATATGACTTGAGGCAATGATTATTTGTCAAACTATTTTATTGAAAAATAAATGTTGTGTTTAAGGGTAGGTGAAGTGCTATGTAATTTCTGGAAGAAAATAATTAATGGATTAAATAATTTATATTTGTAGATACACAGCTCCAGTATGTTTATTTCAAGCTTGTCTATTTTTAATGATGACCCATTTTATGAATAGAATTAAAATTACATTTTAGTGCTATGTAATTTCTGGAAGAAAATAATTAATGGATTAAATAATTTATATTTGTAGATACACAGCTCCAGTATGTTTATTTCAAGCTTGTCTATTTTTAATGATGACCCATTTTATGAATAGAATTAAAATTACATCTTGTAAAAATATAATAAACATTATTTGTTAATGTACCATATCGTTTTTGACTATTGAAAATATTTGTTGTTTTAATTTACATTTAAAAAAGAGGAACATTATTTATTTAAACTTCTGCCTTTATGGTTGACATTTTTCTCCCATGTTAACATGTTTATATTTACAGTAGTACCTTGAGATACGGATGCTTCACATTAAATAAAATTCAAGCTACGAAAGGTCATGCAAATATTCTGCTTCATGATAGGAAAAAAAGTTCAAGATACAAAAAAACACGCTCTTGAAATACATATTCAGCATTTGAAATTCGGGTGGAAGACAACACCGGGCATCAAAAGATTTCATTAAATGCGCAACCAACTCTGTCTTCATGCACACTTTCGGTTTTGTGTTGGTGTCTTAAATTAGTGAATATTTTCATGTTGGTAAAGTGTATGTTTATAACCATGGCTCTCCTGCAGTACCACCTCCTCTGACACTTCCCCACATCACCTCACTCGAAAGGTAAGGGTTATGATTTTTATTTTATTCTGTTTTCATTGTTTTATTGTTTCTTAGATTTATAATGTGTACTTTTAAGGATTGAAGAATCCTAGTTTATTTTTCTCTGGTTTTCCATGGTATTTTCAATTTTTAGTGTTGTTTCTGTGTTGCTTGGAATGGATTAGGCATTTTACATGTAAAACTTGCTTCGACATACAAAAAACTCAAAGGCCATCCCAGAGCAGATTTGTTTTGTATCTTTAGGTATCATGGTATTTGCCCTGTAGATCAGTTAGTCTCGCGTAGCCAGGGAAGGTCTGGGGGTTTTAACTGCTTTTTGGTCAAGACTCACCTGCCTGGCCATTTGACTATCACAAACAACCACTGCCATGTCTTTTCGTATAGCATCATATTTCAGAACATGAAAATGTCACGACATCATCTGACAGATAGGCACCATGTTAGCAATGGAAAAAAGTTACAATCTTCTATAATCAAATTGAGGGGCACAAAGATTGTAAAATAATATTTTCTCGATCGTACAGCTGAACACATTTTACATCAATCACGTATGTAAAGCTGTTCTTATTCCAGAAAATTAAATTATCCACAAAACCAGGAAGGCCATATATAGCAATTGAAACAAAACAATTCAGAAGCAAAGAATCTGCTAAGAATGTCAGTAGTTCAGTTTGCAAATCAGATTAAACAACTAGATTCAACACAAACCTTTTTTTTTATTAATCAGGCAGTTCATTAAATTGATCGTTGCCTATGCCATCCACTGAAAATGTTAAATTATGAAATAACATGTTCATTTTTAAAGAAAGATCCGATTTTCTTTTTCTTGTTGTTTCAAGATGCTGTTAAATGTTTTACTATTTGAAAGATGAGTTAACATTTGACAATCCTTTTTTTTTATTTGACAATCCAACCTGACTTCCTTGTTTGCAGCTACCCAGAACTAGGGACATTTCTGGGGACTGAAAACATTGAGGGCTCCTATGCTTTCTTAAAGCTTGTGGTATCTTGTCTACAGGTATGTTATATTGATAGTGGGAGATTGTAAACCACAGCTAGCTATACAGATATGCTGGGAATAAAACAAAATATGTAAGATACATGTATAGATACATTTGTAGCAGAACGAAGGGAGAGTGGCAGTAGCATTGGCCAATCAAAGCTGCTGTATTTAAGTGCAACAGGGGAGTCAGAGCGATACGTCATTCTCCAGCTGACTTCCCTTCATCCGGGTAACTGCAGTTCCTGTGCCGGTGGCACCCTCGGTTTGGGGATTGGTGCCGACAGATGGCTCGATCTGGTGAGTAACCCTGTTAACACCCCCGTAGCGAGCTAGCAGTTGGTCGCTATGCAATAATGTGTGACGCGTTTTGTTGGCGTGTTGTGCGTGTGGTCGCTACGTTTTCGTTGGTTTGGGGGCCGCTGATAATCACAACGAAGAATCCCGGGTGAGTGTCTGTAAATGTTAGAGGTCACATGGGCTAAACTAGGAGAAAAAAATGTCTCCTTTTTATTACTTGATCTGCCCTTTCCTTTTCTTTTCTATTTTTTCTTTTATTTTGTTTCCTCTTTTGGACTACTTCTTTTGTTTGGGCTAGTCGTTTCTCATTTCGTCACTTCGTCTGGCTCACGGACAGTTCGTTACATCGTTACACCGCACGAAGGACCTGCTGCTTGGAGGGAGAACTATTTGAGGGATAAGTGCCTTTAGTGTCATGAGTTACAATCGCTCTAACGCCTGGTGTTATACCAGTAGCTATGAACAATTTAGCTTTTGTGTGTGCGTGGGTAAAATAGGTTTTAGTGAGAGTGGCGGTGCAAGCAATTGGTTGTAGAACTGTGAGAGCGTTATCTTATATATATAAATGTATAAAAAGGGTTTATTTTTGGTTGATCGGTGTGTGACGTTGGCTAGGTGTAAATGTCTGTTGTGGCAGGGGCTTGGCTCTTACAAAATATTTTACAAATGCTACAGCAGCTAACCTATAGTTTAACATCTTTTTTTCTCTTCTAACTGATAAACTCACCAGAAACGGCACTGTGGAATTGGTTCTGACACTTTTTTATAATTCACAATTACAAGGTGAGTTTCTTATATTCTACATAAAATAGTTTAACTGCCGACAGACTCTTGTTTGTATGTATCAGCTCTTTGTATGCTTTGGAGGACAGCAGACGATAGGTAAGGCTGTCTCCAAACAGAGGTTGGCCCACTGGCTAGTGGAGGCCATGATGTCCCTTGCCCCCTGCAGTTGAGAGCCCACTCTATCAGGTGGGTCACAGCCTCCTGGGCTTTGGCAAGGGAGACTCCGCTGGCAGAGATCTGCAAGATGGGGGTTAGTCGACACCCAAAACCTTCGGCAGGTACTATAACCTGAGCGTTGAATCCGCTCTGAGCGTATAACTCATAAGCCCATCACAAAACTACAAATCATTTTACTGACTCGGATCTTTGAGTCCCGTTCAGCAAAATGAATGAATCTTTTTTTCGAGTCATTTCGTTCATTTTAGTAAAATACCAATAAAATGTTGTCTGTTTCTTCCCTAACACATTTATTATATACACAAATGCGAATCACACTACAAATAAGACAAACTATAATGCTAGAAGACAAAACAATATTTTACTTAAGCCTTACTTAATTCTTTTAGTGTGATTCAGCTCTGATCTGATCTGTCTTTAGGTTAAAGTCTCATCCGTTCCTCACATTTCTTCTCTCTGCTGCTAACGAGTGCAGTCCGGCCCCGGGGCCTTCTGTTACGTGACGCGCTCTTGTCATTAATGATGAACGCTCGGAAAATCAGAAGAATGTTGCGCATGCGCCACTGAACGAATCCCTCTCCGACGCGATTCGTTCCTACAGAGTCACATTAAAGAATCGTTCAAAAAGAACGAATCATTCATGAACGACACATCACTACAAAACGGCAAGGAGTCTGTGTACAATCAGGAAGGGGAGCAACTGGCTCTACTGCAGTCTAAACAACCTTGAGGTCAACACCCTCAAAACACTGGAGATGGTAGTGGACTTCAGGATTATGGGTGTGGCTTGTGCAGATGTATCTTGAGAAGCTTCAGAAGATGACCTGTCCAGAGTTTGAATTATGCTTTTGTAGGCCTACAGACAGCCATTGTCCCTGCTCTGATATAGAATCATTGGCTCAAATTCACAGGGAATGCCTGATGCTTTCGGCACTGTTTTGGAACCACATCATCTTGTGCTTTAATTGTTTAATCAACGAGAGTGGTTTCGAGGGGTGGTTGCTTGTGTGATCTTTTAAGCAGGTAGTATGAAGCTGAATGACAAGGTTGGATTAGGGATGGTATATTGCAGGGGTTGGCAACCGGCGGCTCTGGAGCTGCATGCGGCTCTTTAGCGCTGCCCTAGTGGCTCCCTGGAGCTTTTTCAAAAATGTTGAAAATGGAAAAAGTGTGGGAAGTAAATATATTTTTTGTTTAATATGGTTTCTATAGGAAACCATATTATACATTCTTAACGTTTTCCAATGCTGTAAAAGTGTGTAGAATAAATATTTCATTTTAACATTTCTGTCAATGAAGATTTGCGTCATAGCCTGCGACACACGTTTCTATCAGCAGGGCGGGATGCCAGGCAGGATCTGTCTTAAACACACTTCAAGTTTATGCATCTCTGCCAGGATCTGATGTTTTGATGCTTGTGAACTAGAGGTAGCTCTGCTGTCCTGGCATGGGTAAAGTGGTCAGTTTTGCTATGCATGTCTCTATTCATCATCCCGCTGTCTTCTATCAACCATGTTAGAATGACTTCCCAGGATGAAGCTGTGCAAAAGGAGTTGTCATGAATAAGAGAAGGGTGTCGAGCTGCCGAGGGTGATGGACCAGTGGGATTTTATTGCCATATTGCTCTGACGCTATAGCAGAGGGTAAGTCCCCCAGTAATGAGCCTCTGAAGTTCTGCACTGCCTTGAGAGGATGAGTAGAAATAATAGAGTGAGGGTTCCCAGTTGTTTAATGGAGAGTTGATGAGAAACAAACAGACCAATTCATTTTGTTAATGCCATGTAGGGGTGAAGGCTTGTGGATGCTGCCTGTAGTATAAGGATCGAGTTGCTGTGAATCAATGACATATTTTTTAGCAAAAGTTCAGCTAAGTAGCGCCCATTTAACATACAAGTAGCATACATTTAGCTGTGTCCGATGAGTTAATTTGCAAAGCTTGTTCGTCATTTAGTTGTCAGATAAGCGTGAAGAGCACA
The DNA here is from genome assembly GCA_900490495.1 of Danionella dracula. Classification (NCBI taxonomy): domain Eukaryota; kingdom Metazoa; phylum Chordata; class Actinopteri; order Cypriniformes; family Danionidae; genus Danionella; species Danionella dracula. The sequence continues at coordinate 12,844,988 of UELW01000067.1, forward strand.
CCCACAAATAATTGTGAATGTAGTGTGAAAGACACCAAAACTGCCTGTAATTCGTTTAAAAAAATGAAAAAACGATGGCGCAGTGGGTAGCACAGTCGTCTCACAGCAAGAAGGTCGCTGGTTCGAGCCTCGGCTGGGTCGGTTGGCATTTCTGTGTGAAGTTCTCATGTTCCTTGTGATCGCGTGGGTTTTGAGTAAGAACGATTGTCCATAGTGTTAAAGTGTGAATGAGTGCGTGTGTGAATGTTTCCCAGCGATGGGTTGCGGCTGGAAGGGCATCCGCTGCGTAAAACATATTCCAGAGAGTTGGCGGTTCATTACGCTGTGGCGACCCCGAAAGGGAAGAAAGCCGACATGAAGATGAATGAATGTTGTGAAAACATCACCATCTACGAGCTGCTTGTAACACAGGCTAGAATCATGTGAACTTAACTTCTAGGAACTATTTGCTTTAGTTATAAAAGATTACAAATGAATATCGCCCAGTCCTACTGGAGAGTGCAATACAGGAGTCATTATTGGTTGAGTGTTGCTTTATGGATCTGCTGCAGCCGAGGTGGCAATGTTTTCTGGAGTTTTGGGGCTCCTACGAGCAGGAGGCTAAGCTACTGATCTTTGGCCTGAGGGGGGAATCTGGTGACCCGGTTGCAGTAGCTGGTAACGATGGAGGAAGCTAGCCTGCTTAACCCTTTTACTACAGAGCTGTCGCCGGCAACAAAATAGTGACTTGCGCACTTCAAACTTCTGTAGCTCTGATTATTTTCGTACTATCGAAAAATTCTCAACAGATTCTGAAAGCTGAGAAATGGTTATGTCCACTGATACTATATTTATTACGATAATGACGACATTGCTTGTGTTTTGTGGAGCGTAGGAGAGCAGTGACAGAAGAGTGATTGTTTACTTATGAATGACTTTAGCAATACTTTAACGGCGTTTTAGAGACTATTTAATTTTAAATATTATGTTTTTTTTGTATGTAATAGAATAGGCATTGTTTTCATTGTAGTTATAGGTTCATTAGCATTAGAACTCTATTTTTGTACTGTGTTTGTGTCCATGATTCTGGCGCATTCACAGCAAAGTGCGTCTTTTCTTTTTTCCTTCACTTTTGTGGCACACTTAGTGTTAGATTTCAGTGCCAAAACTAAATAAATAAAATTGTAAATAATGGAGAAAAATGTCAAGATCGTCTTGACATCAAAATGTTTTTTTTGTGAGTTTTCGTTGAAAGCAGAGCCTCTGGGAGATTTGTGGAAGTGGACAGACAGCAGCAGCAGGCAGTGGTGTGTCTCCATCTAATCCTCTGTAAGTTTTTATACACAGGCTTTATTCACAGCTTTAGAACAGTAATGTTTTCCAATAAATTGTGTCATTTTTCTAATTGACATTACATAATATTGCTTTATTACTGCTCATGTTCATGAATTCAACAACATATTGCTTGATTCTGGTCACCATCAGTCACATGACCTCGGCCATGTTGCTGGAGGTGACGAAGGAAAACAGAAAAAAGAGTGATAACTGAAAACAAGGTAAAACCAAAACTGAGGGAAGGACTGTCATTGATCTGTCCCTTAGCTACAAGGATCTACAAAACAGATACTTTACAGATCATGACACTAAGACTCTCAGTTAATCAGTTAAGCTTCAGAACAGATATGATGCCGTAATGACTGTGGACACAAAGAAAAAAGGTCAGAGAGGAATTGTGTCAGCCAGCAGTACATATTACACTGAGAAGGGACTCGAGTTCAAACACCACCACAATGCCACAATGGAAACCAGATCCATAATAACATAGGACTCACTAAATAATTAACATCAGAAGTAAAATGACATCTACATCTTGGTTTCCTCAAGAAACAGTTGCTAATGTTAATAGGTAGATTTTAAATGCTCTAAGCAAGCACAAATTAAGGCAAATTGTTAACCAATGCGAGGTGAAATGATTTTCTTAAAGGAGTCAGAAATCTTTAAGAGATTTCCTTTATCCGTTTGAAGCATTATGTTTTATGGTGTTCAATTATTCTTTACACCTTCAACCTTGAATAAACTCGCTCACATTGACTGATTGGCTAAGGTTTAATAATGGTTACTAAACTTGCGCACAAATATATAGTGATCTAATGTATCTGGAGTATGTGTCCATTTATTGAAAAAAAATACAACACCTTAGAGTCGATCAGAATTTACAGATGGTGCTCAATGAAAAAGTCCACAGGTGCTGTGGCAAAACTATCATATCATTTCTTTTTATCTTACTTATATAATAATTGGCAGGTTGTTGCACTGTTTTCTGAAAATGACATGGTTATAACCTGGAGGAGGACACTGAGAGTACTTGTGAAACTAGCAAAAGAGCACACAGATTATGCTGTATGGTTGTACAGGGGAATTCTTTTTATCTAATTTATTTTTACATCCTACTCTCCTCAATCTCCTAAATCTCATTCTTTCCTTAATCTCTTCAAACTATCTCAAAACAATATTAACACTATCCAAACTCAATTGACGCTTTCAAAAAAATCATTTTTGAATTGCTGTAGACCATTTGGTGAATATGGAGGACTGCAGTGTTCAATATTAAAGCTGGTGATACCCCAAAGATCTCCTGGTCTACCCGGGTTTGAAATCCCAATTAGGACAAGAGCTCAGTGATAAAACTGAAACTGCAAAATTTAATGTTTGTGGAGTGAAGAAGAGAGCTCAGGGAGATGGAGGTGTTGAAACTGTTCCATCTGAACCCCCGTTGTGCAGTTACAAGTGATCACCACTGGTCTAGATCCTGAAGCTATAGAAAGGTTTGCTGAGAGTTTGCCATCAGTGCATGCTAGTTTTCGGAGAGCATTGGGCAGAAAAATAAAGCTCTATGGACGTGTCAAGTGCGGAGGTCACCCAGATATTATACGTAAGTTTTGAAACCACTGTTGATTCTTCAGAGTTTCAACAGGTCAGTAAGAATGAACTGGGAGAGGGCATTCCGAGAGTGATACAGAACATTGTTAGCCCAAAGTCTGATCGGTCAAAAGCAGTGGTTCTCAAATAGTGGGACTTTGCCCATTATTGTAGAACAGTAAAAAAAAAAGTCTCTATTCTCTGTATGGAAGAAGACTCTGTATGGAAGAAGAACCTGAAACATGTAAACATCGGGCCATCTGAATGAATGCACTAAAGAAAAATCTACAGGAAACAGACTTCACAAGAGACTTGTGCATCACTTGCACGATGGATTCTTAGAAAATCGACCATAGATTACATGATTATCTGTGTCATCATGTAGGTTATATGATTTTACCATCTACATCATATCGATGAATAGCTCTGATCTACACTAACATAGAGCTATGGAGCAACATAGAATAAGGTAATGTGCCTGTAACTTTTCAAGTTACATGACAAGAAGAAGGGGCTTGTGTTATTTAACATAGACTAATAGAAGGCTTAAGTTTGTATTTTTGTGAGAGTATTTTAATAACTCTCAAGAAGAGGATTGTTTGATTACAAATTTAAGATCTATGATTTTACAACATAGCTCTTTTATATGGCAATCACTTGTTATCACTATTGTATTGCTGTAGACCATTTGGTGGTGCACTCCACTGTGATCATGCTCCTTAAAATCTGGGATAATTACCGTTTCAGGCTGACCCTTTGTTGACTTCATGAACTTCTATGGCTGGGCTCCTCATTGGGGTGCATCCACGGTCTTAAACCCCAATGTAACACATTGCTTAGGAAGACTGCAGCGTTCAACATTAAAGATTGAGATACCCAAAAGATCTCCTTGTCTTCAATTGTGAGTTTCCTACACAGCAGAGCAACTGGTTTCAATGAAGCAGCTCCTCCAAATTCTAATTTCAAGAGTTCTTGTTGAATCCTGATAACTATTCTGTTAAGGAACGAACCCCTTTAGACCTGATTCAGCATGTGCTACACAGACATACACTAAATTAAATATAGTGTATCGGATATCAAATAAATCAAATCCCTCTCTCTCCCTCTCTCTCAAGGTTTTCTCTGCATTCAAACTCAATTTTAATCAAAATTTTAGATAAAATCGTATAATTCCAAGGGAAAAACACATATTTGTTTGGGTTCATATTTTCTACAATCTGTTGAGTATTTTTTATAATAAAATTTTATAATAGAACTGTGTCGAAGTATTGTGTTCAGGTTTGGTTTGCATGTCTCATTTCTTTCAGCCGTCATAGACAAAGCGGAATGTCTCCTTAAATAAGCCAGTATCCTATAATACTATTTATTTGTGCTATATAAATAAAACCACTGAGTAGAGAAGTGTTCAAGAAGTGACAAGATGCACATCAGTGTTTGCAAATCAATGTTGCCCCGCAAGTCAAAGGCACTTATTTTACCCCTATTGTCCACTTTAAGGGTAGACTCAAATGTAGTGTTTTCTTTCATAAAACTTCATACTGTACTATACATAAACAAATAAAAATGGAGCATGATGCCCAGGGTGTCAAAGCGGTTTGCACCTGACTAACATATTGAAAAATCAGCTACCATGTTACAAAACACAACTCGAGCTAGTCATGCTAGATTTGCTGGAGTGTACATACTGAACAATACAAAGACCGATTTATATAGTTGGATAGCAGTTTAGACACCCACCTCCTATAGACTCAAAATTAGGGATGCCATGCATGATGACATGGTGAAGAAACAGGGGTTTGTTATTGATCTTTATGTGACCAGAAAGGAGACCAGCGAAGTAATGCACATACCTACAGTACACATACACAGTATTATGTGAAAATACAGCACCATTAGATTTTTAGCTTTCATTTGAAAATGTTTCACTCAAAAATAAAAATGTTATCAACATTTACTCGTTTGCTTTAGCCCTTGCTATTAAAAACAAGGTTTTTGAATGTGCACAAAATGTTTTGCATGCAATTAAAAAATAGTCTGTGAAAAATTGTGTGTGATCATAAGATTGTTTTCAAAAGCATCCAAAGTTTATTGTGCACAAGCAAAAATTCCATTTATATGTTTTGTGTAATTACATTTTTTTTATTTTGTTATATTGTCAGGCTTAAAATGTATGCAAGAGTAAACGATGAATGAATTTTTATTTTTAGTAAAGATATTGGTCATCTTTTTCTTTTCATTGTGCTTGCATCTTACAGGAAACTCAAAATATGCAAACTAAACCCTTCCAAAAATTAACCAGAGTTTTACCACAAACATCCAATATGAATTTGTTTTAACTAAATATATATTTGCAGTAATACTGTGGTTAGACAAATGGCAATCAATATGCAAAATATTAACAAATAAAACATCTTTAAAATAACAAGCAATGGTTGAAGTTCATAATGGAAGGTATCCTCTCTGATCATTCTTTGGATTTAGAATTCAGACCCCTCATATATCTATATATATCTATATATATATATATATATATATATGTACCATAATTAATAGCAACACATTTACCATATGATAACAAATTAGAATCATCTTGGCGAGCATTTAATTGGTTTCATTTCAGTTTCAGAAGACCTTATCAGTACCACCTAATGAGTCAATGAATAAAGCATAATTACCTTTTTCCAGATATCATAAGTGATAGATCTGTGACTAAAATTTTGATTAAGAAATTGTAGTTGGAAATCAGTTCAGAAAAAGCATGTGCGATGATAAATTTCTGACCTCTTCTGCGAAGGCTGGCAAACTGGTAGGGCTTTATCATCATAAAAACGCTTCATGGCAAACCTATCCAACGCTTGGTCAGCGCTGCAAATATGAACCATAACACAATCATTCTTCACAGAAGAATTTCAAATCTGGCTTTAATTCACCTAAAATTGTCATATATATATATATATATACCTGGCAGATATATTACTGTAGTGCATATAGGCAGCCATCACAACACCAGTTCTTCCCCAGTTTCCCTGAAAAAAAAAAACATTAGACATTTAGCCACACACATGCCTGTTTTGCAGAATATTTAAAAGTAAAATTGACACCTTAATATGTGCTCTATAAATAATAGTATGGAAGTAAACAACTTCACAATATTTAATTCAAAATATTTATTCAAATGAAGTAGAATAAAGAAGAAAAATTGTTAGAGAGAAAATGAAAATTGTGAGCTTTGGATGTGGTCGACTTTAGTTGAACACTATAACGAGAAATTTCTCTTTTTATGACAAATACCAATTGACATTCTTATTGAAATATAAACAAAACTAAACTACTAGCTAGCAATAGAGCACATTAAAACATTTTACATAAAAAACAATACAATATAAAACACAAGAAGAGGGGAATTCCAGAAACCTGGTTATGTGGCATGACCGAATATGTATGAGGGTAAGATTTCGAACCCCAGATTCCAAAAACAAAGGTATCTTTCAGGTTAGTTAAATAACCATAGCAACATACTCTCTGAACATACCCTGCTCTGATGCAGCATATGTTAGAGGATAAGTTTGTGTCAGTGGTGTCATTGAGCATGGCATGCCCTTTTACAGACGGTCCTGTTGATCAATTTAACAATAATTTAATTTAATAAAATGCTTAAGGAAATTAAAGTACATTTATTTGTTCATTTATGTGATTAACCTTTTGAAAGTGCTAAACAACACACTGTGAATATGTGGTTAGAAAGTAGCATTGAAAACATTTCCAGGGTACAATCCTCAGCAAGTGATTAAAGACAATTTTGAGGAAATATGTAGGCAAAACAGCCAGGGTCTGTACATGATGACAGAGTTTTTATTGACTCTTCCTTAAGCAAAAAAAAGATGAAGATGATGGAGATGACAGTAGGAATATTGAAGACAAGTTTTCAGTGTCATAGTTCATATTAGTATGTCAGACAACATTGACACTAGAAGAGGACAGAATATGAATACAGACGGTGTAGAGGAGCCAGTCTTGGAAGAACAAAGAGATGGCAGAATGCTCAAAAAAATGCTCAAAAGAATTTTTGTGTGAAGTGTTACTTAATTTATGTAATTCTGGGACGGAAAGCAAAACTGTACTGATGTATAATTTATAATTCTCCAGTATGATTAAAATCATAGTATAATAAAAGTTTGTCTTTTTAATGGTCATGCTTTTGTAGTTTGTTTCCACAAGAATTCCACCTTTTAAAATAAAATATATATAATTTGTCAATATACCATATTGTGTTTTGACTCATTAATGTTATAAACATACATATTTACTCGGTTGTTAATTTCTCGAATGCTAATAAGCTTTTTCATAAACACTGGCTTCATGTCTTTGTAAGCCAACATCATACCTTCAAAAAATGTAATTAAACTATAATCATCTATTGAATTGTAGAAAACGTCATGTCAATAAGAGCTACACCAATACTACTTTCAACTTCAAATGGTTAATTACAACCTAAAACTAGCAGCCAGAATAAGAAAGGCAACACAATGTCGGTTAAAAAATGTTCTTCAAAACTTCCATTTTTAACATCCGATAAGTTATCTTTTAAATTATTTGACTAACTTTATTAACTAAATGTATCTTAATTGTTTCGAAATTACTGCCAGATATCTTTTATCCTTTCATTTGAATGAGAAATCAGTCATTTGGCGATCCATTGACAATGTCTTTATATGTGTGTGCATAAACTCTACGTTATGTTTCCAAGCAGATGAAGATCGAACTAACTCTTATTCAGGGTTTTGGAGCACACATGCCCAGAGTAAATAGGTTTAGGGTTGATCTACCAAGAATTCAGGTTTAAGCAGATGGTTAGTTAACTCTACATTGTGGAATACAACCCAGTTCTGAGTTTCAAGCATGGGTGTTTGTCAGGCAATTACAGTTACACCAGCATAACTAGCTCCCCAAACCACCACTGACAGTCATTCTTCACAAAATCTAGTTTAATGATCCAGTTTCTTTTACAATCTCCTTTAGAAACTTTTCAATTGACCAAGCAATAGTCCTCCCTATTATTCTGAAGCCCCATAAAGCTTTGTTCACATTTTAAAACAGAGAGACTGCAGAAATATTTGATTGTTTCTAAAGTCTCCGACTATCACAGCAAGTAAGGGTTGCCTTATTTTCTTTTAATTGGGAAGGTCTCAGGGGGATTTCTGAGCACCTGTTAATATGTGTATTGCTGTGCAGGAACCTGGGGAACGTGCGCTGAGCCTGCTGAAGGCAGAGTCTGCACAAACCCAGTTGTTCATTTAGAGAGCTTCCAGAGGCTCCCGGCCAATATGGTCTCACTGCAGCGTTGGTTATTTCGCTCGGGTACTCCATAAGAGATCACTTCAGGGTTGGCTCAAGCTCCCAGTTCTATCACAAGCAGGGAAACTAAGGGTGAACGTGACACCTCTTTGCCCCCCTTTCATAATTGGAGAGACATTATATTATGGGAGGACCAACCAAGCGTATATTAGTGACTACCAATGTATCCAAGACTGGGTGGGATGCAGTATGCCAGAAGCACAAAATTTCATAGGTTAAGGACCAAGAAATATGCTTCCTGGAGTATAAATTACCTACAGCTAGGTGCAGTTTTCCTAGCAGTAATGCTGCAGAGACCAAAAGCTCAGGATGGACAACAAGGCTGTGATGACATGTCAATCAACAAGGAGGTTTACACCTACCCCATTTGTCAGCTCTCGCTCATAGACTGCTCCTCGGGAGTCAGCACTGGTTTCTGTCACTAGTTGCAGTCCATGTCCCCAGCAAATCTACAGCAAATGCACTGTCTCGGTAACAACCCCAATCAGGAGAACAGAGACTCCATCTCCTGGTAGTCCAGCAGATCTGCTCAGTAGAGGCTGTACTTCCTTAGAAGGCTGAGGAAGTTTGGCATGCCTCCAAAGATCCTCAGAAGATTTTACAGCTGCGTTGTTGAGTCCATCCTGACCAGCTGCATCACCGTGTGGTATGGCAGCTCTACTGACAAGGACCGAAAACCCTGCCGCCATCATCAAGGACCCCATCCACCCCCAACAAGGTCTGTTCACTCTCCTCCCCTTCAGGAGTTTGAAATGCAGGACCACCAGACTCGGGAACTCTTTTTTTTTCACATTAAGTTCTCCCTAACAGCTGATGTCTGTAACAATGGACTGTACCTCACACATACACACTAACTGTTTGCATACTGATATGTTTACACACTGACTGTTTACATAACAGTAACTGTACTACTGTTTATCTATTTATTTATTTTTACACCTTGATATATTTTTGTACTATGATTCATTCTCTGTTCAATGTGCACAACAGCTGATGTAGTATGCATGCATATTTATATGTATAGAGCTTAATTTACTTCATAGTTTATATTTTTGTGTAAATTATTCTTTTTTTATTCTATTATTCTATAGCATTCATTGTTAGCAGCAAATTAAGGATTTCCTTGTACAATGAAACAAGTTTCTATACTGTGCATATCACAATAAACACCTAATAAATAAAGCACTGGCTACAAGTGACACAGGCTCTTTATAAATTCTGCAAATGTAAGTTAATGTTGGAGCCAATTCAATATGCCACAAAAATATTATCAATAACTTCTGAAGACTAAAACTGTCACTGACTAGTGTATGAGACTTGAGTTAACACTTCTGATCTTCTAAGCTTCTAGAGTTTCACTCTACTTCCTGCACAGCTGCTGTTCAGACAAGCTGCTATCAGCTTTTATATTTTCTCACTTTTTTTCTGTTTTTAAATGTCTATACTATTTAGACGAAGCTATTTCTAATGCTCTGAAAGCAAAACCTGGAAAATTTTGGATAAACATAAACGGGATTCTATCAGCAGTTCGCATTTCACGGGAAGACACAGACACAGACGAGTGAAAAATGCCTCTGATCCACCACCGCTGTGAAAAATGTTGCAAACACAGCATTTCCCTTCTTCAATCTCTTCTTCACAGAACTGAAGTTTTGGAGACATGGCTACAATCGTTTCGTTCTCAAAGGACAGTGGATTCTAAAGAACCGGACCTGAACAAGAACCAACAACAAACTGGTGAGCTCATTACAATTTTTCAGCATGTTATTCTGAACCGAGATCAGTGAGGAAAAAGTCCTGATTGGGCTGAGAACTGGCAATTTCAGAGAAATAGTCGTAAAGGCTCTCTGTTTGGACTGGGCTCACCTACACCAATTCATCAGGAAATACAGCTACGAAACAGATTTAAAACTTTAATGACTGTGGATACCGATCAATCTCAGCCTGTCAGTCAACAATCAGAGCACACACTCATTTCAGAAAGCAGGGGTCAAGAAACAAGCAAAATCCAACTCATCTCTCAGTGGAGCCAAAGACTCTGATTATTGGGGATTATACAATCCAGAATCTACGGAGCAAAACTATAGCGACATACTGTCTCCCTCATGCCACTGTGTTAGATATCAACAAAACGATAAGAGATATTCTGAGCAAGCACAAGACAAAACAACTCATATACAGTGTTTCATAAGTGGTCCGCTTCCAGCAAATGGCACAAATATGTTTTCTCGTTTGCTTGGGCTCAACACATGACTAGAAAACGCCACTTTATCAAGAAGTTTCCAATATATTGATAATTTTAATGTGTTCTGGAATCAGCCAGACTTTATCTCATCAGATGGGAGGCAGCTGAACAGATCTGGAGCAAGAATGCTTGTGGACAATATACTTTTCTCCCTCCGCTATCAGTCTGAAAGACACAAGAGCCATCAAATGAATTGTGGAAACAGACCACCAAGGCCTACATCTCCAACTCTGCAGACGTCACCACTGAATGAGGATTATCTGACCTCTGCTAGACATGATGAGGATCAACACTTGGATAACATGCAAAGCCGCCAGGACATCGCAGGACCCACGCCACCACTGAATGAGGATAGCCACACCATCTCAAAGACTACACCACCACCGAATGAGGACGAGGATAACCCCTTGGACAACAACCGGAGTCAACAGAACAACTCCGTGGAGGACACATCAACAATGTCCACATCTTCAGGATCCCCCATGTAGTCTCTGCAGGAACCAAGCTGTCCCACTCGTTTACGGCAAGCCCCCGACCATCGCCACAAAAAAGGCGGGCACCTCTTCCTCCTATAGCAGAAAGAGTTCTGCGATCAAACCAGCTGGGTCAAAATCACCCCAACCCACCCTTACTCCACCAAATCAGCAGTGAGATAAACAGGACATTCTGCCTCAAGATGGCGACCTTGGGGAATGTTTTCAGAACAGGCAGATGTCCTCAACCCTTTTAGCTCTTACTTTATTAGCGATACAGATAAGGCCGGCTAAAAATAGACAAAACAAGTGGAAGAAAAGGTCTGCTAGAAATCAGAAATCAAGCAGACCAAACCTAATTAAAATAAACTGCAAGCCAGAGACCATCATATCTGAACCCACAGAAAACAGGGTAAAAATGGTACTTCTAAATGTTAGGTCACTTAGAAACAAGGCACACCTCGTAAATGATTTTATTTTAACACATGACTTAGATTTTATGTTACTAACTGAAACATGGCTAGATGATAGCTGTAGTGCAACCATACTAAACGAGGCTGCACCAGGAAACTTCTTATATAGTCACGCCTCTCGTTCTGATAAAATAGGAGGCAGAATCGCAAGTATGTACAAGAACGTTTTTGAATGCAAACAGGTCAATCTTGGGGATTACACATCTTTTGAATATTTGAGTATAGCTTTAAAAAGCACCAAACAGGTACTTCTCACCACCTTCTACAGGCCTCCAAAGTACACTACAGGGTTTACCGATGATTTCACTGAACTGCTCTCAGCCATCTCTTTAGAGTTTGTCTCTTTTATCATCACTGGGGATTTTAATATTCACATGGACAAGCCCGATAATAATGCTGCCAAAGAACTCAACAATATTTTAAACACCTTCGACGTGACTCAACACGTTCAGGATGTCACACATTGTCATGGTCACACACTGGACTTAGTAATTAGTAAGGGCTTAAATATTTTATCCACCGTTGTGCAAGATGTTGCTCTGTCTGATCACTTCTGTGGTTTTGTTGATGCGGCTAATCTTCTGTTAGAAAAAGACACATAAACGATGATACCAGCGAGATGTTTATGCATGCCATATCTCTTTATAAAGAGAGTCTTCGTGCTTTTAACTCAGAATTAATCACAGCTAGGCATGTGATAGATAGAAATCCTCAGCCTCCACTCTCAATGTGCACCTTTAATCTAATCGATGGCAAAACATTAATAGAGACGGTTCAGAGCCTTAGAACATCAACATGCGGTCTTGACACTCTACCAACAGTCTTTTTTAAAATGGTTCTTAAGAGTCTAGAAAAGGACCTCTTAGAAATTATAAACACCTCCTTGTGCTCTGGCTTTTTCCCCAAATCTCTTAAAACCGCAGTGGTAAAGCCACTACTGAAAAAGACAAACTCAGATAATACTGTACTGAGCAACTACAGGCCCCTCTCAAATATCCCTTTTATTAGTAAAATTATGGAAAAGAGTGTGGCAAAATAATTGATTGAATTACTGACCCTAAATGATCACATGGATTGTTATCAGTCTGGTTTCAGAGCTCATCACAGCACAGAGACAGCTCTACTGAAGATAGTCAATGACATCAGGTTAAACACCGATTCAGGAAAAGTGACTGTCCTGGTTCTACTCGATCTGAGCGCTGCGGTCGACACAGTTGGCCACAAAATCCTTCTTCATAGACTAGAAAACTATGTTGGTCTTTCAGGAACTGTGATAAAATGGTTCAGATCATACTTAGAAGGAAGAGGTTTCTATGTAAACATAGGTGATTACATGTCGAAGTGGACTGCGGTGTCGTGTGGAGTACCTCAAGGCTCAATCCTTGCTCCTTTACTATTTAACCTGTACATGCTTCCACTGGGCCAAATTATGAGGAGGAACATTAAGCTGATGATACACAAATTTATCTAGCTATCTCCCCAAATGACTACAACCTCATAAACTCTCTCTACCAATGTCTTGATGAGATTAAAAACTGGATGGAAAACAACTTTCTTCAATAAAACAAGGATAAAACGGAAGCCATTGCATTCGGAAGCAAAAGCGAGGTTGTTAAGGTTAACACGTATCTCAATGCCAAGGGCCTAACAACTACAAATCAGGTCAGGAATCTTGGGGTGATTCTGGACTCTGACCTTAGTCTAAATAGCCATGTCAAAGCAATGACAAAATCCGCTTATTACCATCTTAGAAGCATCACAAGAATCAGATCCTTTGTTTCCAGATGAGATTTAGAGAAACTGATTCATGCTTTCATCTCCAGCAGGCTGGACTACTGTAACGGCCTCTTAATGGGTCTTCCCAAAAACACCATTAAACAGCTCCAGCTCATTCAGAATGCAGCGGCTCGAAATTCTAACCAGAACTAGAAAGTCAGAACACATTTCTCCAGTTCTTAAGTCTCTACACTGGCTGCCGGTCTCCTTCAGAATAGATTTTAAAGTTCTGCTGCTCGTATATAAGTCTAAACATAACTTGGCACCTAAATACCTAACAGACATGATCAGTGAATACACACCAAACAGAGAGCTGAGATCCCACAGATCTAATAAATTAAATCTCCCCTGGGTAAATTCCAAACAGGGAAAATCCTCCTTTAGTTATCATGCGGCCCACAGATGAACCAACTTCCAGAGGAGATCAAAGGGGCCAACACTTTAGTCATGTTTAAATCCAGGCTAAAGACTCACCTGTTTAGTTGCAACTATGTGACTGGTGGGGTGTGTTTGGTGGATGAGGGTGACTGGTGGAGTGTGTTTGGTGGATGAGTGTGACTGGTGGATGAGTGTGACTGGTGGGGTGTGTTTGGTGGATGTGAGTGACTGGTGGGGTGTGTTTGGTGGATGAGTGTGACTGGTGGGGTGTGTTTGGTGGATGTGAGTGACTGGGGGGGGGGGGGGGGTTTGGTGGATGTGTGTGACTGGTGGAGTGTGTTTGGTGGATGAGTGTGACTGGGGGGGGGGGTTGGTTGATGTGTGTGACTGCTGGAGTGTTTTTGGTGGATGAGTGTGACTGGTGGGGTGTGTTTGGTGGATGTGTGGTGACTGGTGGGGTGTGTTTGGTGGATGTGAGTGACTGGTGGGGTGTGTTTGGTGGATGTGTGTGACTGGTGGAGTGTGTTTGGTGGATGAGTGTGACTGGTGGAGTGTGTTTGGTGGATGAGTGTGACTGGTGGGGTGTGTTTGGTGGATGAGTGTGACTGGTGGGGTGTGTTTGGTGGATGAGTGTGACTGGGGGGGTGTGTTTGGTGGATGTGTGTGACTGGTGGGGTGTGTTTGGTGGATGAGTGTGTCTGGTGGGGTGTGTTTGGTGGATGAGTGTGACTGGTGGAGTGTGTTTGGTGGATGAGTGTGACTGGTGGGGTGTGTTTGGTGGATGAGTGTGACTGGGGGGGGGGGTTGGTGGATATGTGTGACTGGGGGGGGGGTGTTTGGTGGATGTGTGTGACTGGTGGGGTGTGTTTGGTGGATGAGTGTGACTGGGGGGGGGGTTGGTGGATATGTGTGACTGGGGGGGGGGGGGGGGTTTGGTGGATGTGTGTGACTGGTGGGGTGTGTTTGGTGGTGGGCAGGAGGCCGTAAGCATAGAATAGCAGCCACGTCCTGTCAGACTGCTCCAGAGCAGCTGAGGGCTACCAAGGTAATTTATCACCACCAGAGAGTGAATGTGGAGTGAATGTATAATGTTCTGATCATTGTAAAATTTGAGTGCCTGGAAAAGCGCTATAGAAGTTGAAGGCATTATTATTATTATTTTATATTTTAATATTCCCACAGTATGGCATTTGTAACCATGAACTGACTGCTGTCTGAAATTACAATGCCTGCAGCCAGACAAAAATATTTAGAAAAAAAAGCTATGTACTTTTATACTTCAAAATAACAGCACTAATTAAAGTTAAATTTTTCACTAGTTAGATATATGGTGAATTTATTTTACAGTGAGTACTCACTATTTAGAAAGATACTTATATTACTCTACTTTATTTACATTTCAGCACTTTTTCCATCAATGCACATAGAGCCTGGTTCACTGATGATTGTCTATTCACTATTAAGTACAACAAAAGACATCATCAAAAGACAGTTACCATTTGTTTTCAGACTTAATTACTGACATCTCTTTGTTTCAATCACAGCACAAAGTCATGCCATTAGGTTAGTTTCAGGAGACCACGAAAGATAATTAGAAGAGGCAGTCCCCTAAATTAAGCTCATTATCTTCTCATTATTACTTTTTTTGGTAGATTTTTTTGTGTTTATGGTATTTGTATTTATGTCAGTTTATTTTACAGGTGTTTTGAAATATTTAAATTACAGTGTTTATTTTAAGTGACCACAGTTTTAAATAATGGTTTCATTATTTTGGAACCGTGTCTGGGAACATGAATATTTCAATAGTACTGAAATATATCATGCATTTGAAATTGTAAAATAAAATGTACAAAATTGTTTTATATGTAACAAAAATAAAAAGATTGACTTGTCATTTGAAGAGCAAAACTTTTTGTATAAAAGCGTAATACTGTAAACAGTCTATAGGGATATACAGTTGTTCCTCCTCAGTCGATCACATGATGAAGTGACCTAATCAAACTCCACAGACACATGGTCACAAGATTTGCATACGCTTACTATAAAGGCTCAATGCCGGTGTGAATTGTCAGTGAATTCTAGACCCCATCTTCCTTAAGGATTCATCGTTAAGTCAGTTCCTTGGCTCAAACTTGGCATGGCTATTTAAGTCAAATATGTTATGGGTCACATTTACTTATGCTCCCTCAACCAGGGCTTGTTATGCTGGCAGTTGGTGTTCGACTGGTGACACTCTCACCAAGTAGATCCGAGCAGTTACCCTATGAGACTCCTGTAACCTTCTTCCAGGAGGGTGGGACTGAATACTGTCTGTATCCACCTTGATGGTTTATGTGTCTGCGATATCTGCCAATCAATCTTTGGTAGATGGCAAGTTGCTGAGCAGCCATGAGTTAATGGTCAGGTTCCTCAGAGGATCCAGATGGGTTAATAATAAGGACTTCAATTTACATAGTGATTTTCTGCCTTTCCCTACTCTCAATGACGCTTTACTTTTTTTTTGAGCATTATTCATTCACTCCACATTCACACTCTGGTGGTGATAAGCTATCTCTGACAGGTCATGGCTGCCATGTCACGCCTTTGGCAACTTAATGCATACCTGATTTATTGAATTGCATGACGAAAACTATGCCAGCATCCGATGCAGAAATACCTCAGTTGCGGCATTTTAGAAGGGTGTTCCTTTAGTTGCCAATCAAAGGGACCAATTGAAGTAGAAAATCTTTGGTTACTAGCATAACCCACCGTTCCCTGAATAGCCCCCTTGTCACAAACCTGAGGTCTTGATTAAGACTTTAAATTGCCTACGTTTGTCTGCTCCAAAGCACCACGACGTACAAGGGCACTTGTTTTCTCTTTTATAGCATTTAATTAAGCGTATTTATATCTTTGATACATTTATATTATTGACACACATTGGCTCTTTTAAGTGTATGTGTTTGATTAGCCTACTTCATTGTGTTACATTATGTTCAGTGTTCGACATATGTGTCATTCCCTATTCAAGGTAGGGATAGATGTTCTCAATTACAGTACATAATATTACTAAACTACTAAAACTCGCAATTGCATTGAATAACTGGCAAGTCCTTCTGTATTTTACTGTAAAAAAAACAAGATTAAAGAAAATGATCACCTTGTTGTGTAGAACCACCACATTCTGATGATTTGCATGTAACCAGGAGTCCATGGCTTTACAGATACTGCAAATTTTGTCGAGTGGAGGAGCATGATGTTCAGGCCAACCAAAGTCCAGCACCTGTCCAGAATGCAACAATCTGTTAAATAACATTAGTTTGTTTATAATGTAGATCATATCATATCAAGATCATATCAAGACCCATATATTGGATCATATCAAGATTCTGCATCTTCAAAGTGGAAGCTCACAGAGTAATATTCCTTTAATATTAAAAGTTAATTATCTGGTTTTGAGAGCCTCCAACAACAGGTTAACAGGCATCTTTTCCAATAAGCTTTCCAGATTGTTTTGTGTCTCTCATATGATTTGTTTATTGAGTCATTTGTACTAAGCTGTGATTTTAACTTTTTTATCTCCCTCATTGCAAAGGATATTTAATTTTTTCTTAAAAGAAAGTGTTTTTAGACCTTGGATACATGTCATCTGGTTGTTGGAGACTCCCAAAACCAATAAAATAGTACTTGTGATAAGAATCCACAGTACTACCGAGTTGAAGGTGGTGAGTGATGAAACACTTGCTCTGCTATTTTCAACAACCACAGCTGTGGAGCCCTCGAGCGAGCACCAGTTCCCCGACTGCTCAAAGGGTGCCGCAGTCATGGCTATTCACGGTATGTTTTTTGTGTAATTTACAGGAGTTTGCAAACAAAAAGTCAGAAGATTCCAACTTCAAAGACCCATACGGAGGTAAAGCACTTCCCTGATTTCTTGAGCAGGATAAACAAATTGAAAAATGCTGTTCAATAAAAAAAGAGAACTGAAATTAAACCCTCTCCTAGAGCACAGTCTTTGTCAATACATCAAGCGATAAGAACACTAGCAGTCTGTGGATTTGCAGACGTGGTGAGCTAGAGTACACAGGACAACATTAGGGTATTACAACAGGGCATACGCTTATAGCAGCAAAACTGAGGGCATGGCTGCAAGGTCTAACCCACCTAAGTACTGAAAATATGAGGGGAGGGATGTGGACAGCTGACATGAGGGAAAAAAACTTATGACATAATAACATTTATATCAGTGCTGTCAAAATTAACATAAAATACATTTTTAGTGGTTCACATATTTTTAACTGCCGTTGTGGGCATCACGTGGTGCAGTGGGTAGCACGGTCGTCTCACAGCAAGAAGGTCGCTGGTTCGAGCATGTGTGGAGTTTGCATGTTCTCCCCGTGATCGCGTGGGTTTACTTCGATTTCCCCCACAAGTCCAAAGACATGCGATAAAAGTGAATTGAGAAAAAACAATTATCCAAAGAGTATGAGTATGTGTGTGTGAATGTTTCCCAAGGGCACCCGCCATGTAAAACATATGCGCGAATATTTGACAGTTCGTTCTGCTGTGGCAAGTTAGAAAGGGAAAAAGCAGACAAGATAATGGATGGATGGATGGATGGATGGATGGTAATGCAGATGTAGTCTTTGCACTTGTGCCATGTAAATACCTGTTTATAGTCAAAATGATTGCATGCACTTCAGAACGTATGTATTACTTCAATCTGCCGACCTCTGGATGAGTTTGAAAATCTTCAACAGAACAGAACCATGCAATCACAGTGATTAATGCTTTTAACTACATCCGGGTTATTGAGCTCTCAGCACATTTTAATGTTTCCAATTTTATTCTCAAACAAGAACATGGTTTGAGGTTAAGGTTGCACTTTTAACATATTTCATTATATTTATATTAAAAAATGTACAATGATGCAGTTAAATTTTGGGGGAAATTTTAGTAACTTGAGCAATTTCTTTTCAATTACAATTCATTCTAATGCAATTTCGTGACACACAATAAAAATTCTAAAAACGTGCATGAGAAATACATATTCAACATTTGAGATTCAGGGTGGAATACAACACTGCGCAGCACGTGACTCCATTCAATGTTCCATCAAATGTTCTGCCCTCCTATTGGTCAGTTCCAGCCCTGATGCTGTGTGTTCGTGTGTAGTATCCTGCTCTCCTATTGGTCAGTTCTAGCCCTGATGCTGTGTGTTCGTGTGTAGTATCCTGCTCTCCTATTGGTCAGTTCTAGCCCTGATGCTGTGTGTTCGTGTGTAGTATCCTGCTCTCCTATTGGTCAGTTCTAGCCCTGATGCTGTGTGTTCGTGTGTAGTATCCTGTTCTCCTATTGGTCAGTTCTAGTCCTGATGCTGTGTGTTCGTGTGTAGTATACTGCCCTCCTATTGGTCAGTTCTAGCCCTGATGCTGTGTGTTCGTGTGTAGTATCCTGCTCTCCTATTGGTCAGTTCTAGCCCTGATGCTGTGTGTTCGTGTGTAGTATCCTGCTCTCCTATTGGTCAGTTCTAGCCCTGATGCTGTGTGTTCGTGTGTAGTATCATGCTCTCCTATTGGTCAGTTCCAGCCCTGATGCTGTGTGTTCGTGTGTAGTATCCTGGTCTCCTATTGGTCAGTTCTAGCCCTGATGCTGTGTGTTCGTGTGTTGTATCGTGCTCTCCTATTGGTCAGTTCCAGCCCTGAAGCTGTGTGTTTGTATGTAGCATCCTGCTCTCCTATTGGTCAGTTCTAGCCCTGATGCTGTGTGTTCGTGTGTAGTATATTGCCCTCCTATTGGTCAGTTCCAGCCCTGATGCTGTGTGTTCGTGTGTAGTATCCTGCTCTCCTATTGGTCAGTTCTAGCCCTAATGCTGTGTGTTCGTGTGTAGTATCCTGGTCTCCTATTGGTCAGTTCTAGCCCTGATGCTGTGTGTTCGTGTGTTGTATCGTGCTCTCCTATTGGTCAGTTCCAGCCCTGAAGCTGTGTGTTCGTATGTAGTATCCTGCTCTCCTATTGGTCAGTTCTAGCCCTGATGCTGTGTGTTCGTGTGTAGTATACTGCCCTCCTATTGGTCAGTTCCAGCCCTGATGCTGTGTGTTCGTGTGTAGTATCCTGCTCTCCTATTGGTCAGTTTCAGCCCTGAAGCTGTGTGTTCGTGTGTTGCTCTCCTGTTGGTCGCCTGACGCCCGATGACGTCTTCCCAGAAGAGCTCTCTTTCTCTTCAATAACATTTTCTGTTTCGTGTTGGTGTCTTAAATTCATGAATATTTTTGTGTTGCTTTTTTGCAGTCTATTTTTATGCCCATGGCTCTCCTCCACTACCATCCGTTCTCCTCTCCTACCTTCTCCGACATTTCACCAAATCACCTCGTTAGAAAGGTAAGGGTTATTATTTTTATTTTATTCTTCTCTTTGTTCATTGTTTTATTATCATTTACTAGATTTATAATATGTTCTTTTAAGGGTTGAAGAATCCTACTTTATTTTTCTCTGGTTTTCCATGTTATTTTCAATTTTCAGTGTTGTTTCTGTGTGGCTTGGAATAGACTAGGCATTTTACATGTAAAACTTTCTTTGACAAACTAAAAACTCAGCATACGAAGGCCATCCCCAAACAGATTCATTTAGTATCTTGAGGGATCTCTGTACTGTTTTTAAGAGTTATACTGTATAATGATTTAAAGTTTGCATAGTTAAGGGCGGGGCTGTTCATGCCTGAGTCATTGAACAGTGTCTTTTTGCCCCTTTTTGACATTCCAGGAATGTTTCTGGGTGATGTTTTATCAAGAAAAAAGTGGTTGATCTCCCCCTGATTCATTCCACTTCTGCTAAAAAGCTATGGGTCATGCATGGTATGTTCTTTTTACATACATTCAATGGCATTGATGTGAATGAGTGCTGTATTGGTTCTTTAAGGTTCATGCACGCACACAGCATCCATACATGCATATTAATTTCACATATAACTCACCCTTGGGTTCTGCTTACTGATATCATGCCTCGGCTCACTGAGATTAAGCAGCTGTAAAACAAATAACCAAGTAAAAGCTGTCACACATATAAAAGATAGAGGAATGAGGAATGGCATAAGAAGTTCCCTGATCTGAAGACCAAATTCAGTCAGTAGACTAAAAAAAAATTCAATAACAAACAACATTCAGGGAATGAAAACTATAAAATTCCAGAGGCCGCTAAAGTACCAAAATGTAATAATTTATAGCAAGATATATTAACTGTGTGTGTCAAGAAAACAATACGTACACAAAAAAACTAATTCTGTCATAAATTGGACCCTACAGAATTTCAACTTTAATGGCAGCAGGCTGTGAACCAATTCAGATGCTGGACTCCCAAATCATTGAAAACATAAAAAATAACAGATGAAGTGCCTTGGTCAGCTTGAGTCTATTGGCCTGCAACAGCACAAAGGTGAAATTATCCTTTGACTGGAGAGGACACCTTCAACCACACGAGTAGAGATGCATTGATTAAAATCTTGGCTGCTAATTAAAATCCGGTACCTGGAAGCCAACCTAACAAACAATGCTCATCAAAAGATGAAGTCCTTTAGCAAAATTTTGCTATAGGTAAGGTTGAAAATATGTATTGATTGATACTTAAATAGAAATTCTCCCCATGCTGTTATGGAAAAAAATTAATCGATTTAGAAAACAGAATTGTCAATATTACACATGGACTTTTAAGTACCTATGCTGGAATTTTTGTTATAAAGCTGTTGCAGAATAATAAACTAATATTTATATATTAATATATAATATTTGAATGGAGTGAGGTGAAGATGTCATCTTTGCAAGGGAGTGAGGACGTCACCTTTGCGTGCACAATTGAGTTGGTAGATATTTATAGCTAGACAGCAACATAGCTACGCTAAGATCATAATGTTGTTGTTTGTGAAATTCACTTTTCCCAGTTCAATAACTAGGTATAAGAGAATGGCTTTTCTCCTGTTTGAGTTATGAACACCTTCGTGTTCAGGAATTGTGATTTTGATGCTCTTGTGATACAGAAATGACATCTGTTGTTAACAAAGAAACCACATTGAATTTTCTCACACATGCACACACTTTTGAGACTTTGTGAGCAGATCAGAGAATAACCAAGTGAACAAATGCAGATGAATGCACTACTGTGCCAAGGTCTGACTTTTAAAAGACAAACTTATTTTTGATAAATTAACAGTTCGTGAAGAGCTCGCCTTTAAAAATTTTTTTAATGAAGATGTTATTGGCTCAACTAGTTTGATTTCTGACTTCAAACTCCTTTGATTGTAGCAAAAACGAACAAATAAATTGGCAAGATGCTATGATAATCATCCTGTGGAAAAGCATATCAGATTCTCAAATATTTAAACTTTGCTTAAGTAACAAATAGATGACCGACGGAATACAATTCAACTTAATGTGTTCAATAAGTAAAAAGTTGTTCAAAAGCTAAATTCAGATAGCAAGTCTTAATGCTCAATTCAGGTTTTGTTTTAAAATTATATGAAAAATAATTGTTTTGTGTAATAAATTCTTAATTCTCCAAATATTTGATGTAATCCATATTGCCTATGTATTAATTTATTCCAATTATATAACTGAACATTTCTTTGATCTTAAAGTGCTTAGATATTCTGAACACGAAACAACAACATTAGTACAATGTACATTAGATAGGATTTATCAATAACTTACAAGCTTTTAATCAGATACATAGAAGTCTTTTTTATTACTTGTATGATTAGTAACACTCTTCTGCAATATTCAAAAGACAAAAGAGCGCAACAACATCTAGAAGTTAGGAAAATGAAAGTAAAGGTAAAAAGGTTCACCCAAAATTTTACTGCTTTAACATCATTCAGATCTTACTACTTCAACAATGGGTGCACTCTTGGTTTCACTAGAGGACACGCTCTAAATCGCGAGTAACGGAAGTTAGGATATTAGATATTAGTACTTTTTGCTGAACTTGGTACTGATTTTTAAACTGAAACATGGAACAAATTGTACCAGATGATAACCAAGTAAATGCATTGTAGACAAAAAAAAAAAAGGATAGGCCAGCGTTCAATACTTTGATGGGATGATCCAAGATGGCGCTGTGGATGGCCGCCTCGGTACACAGCTCTGCAGTGTTTTTGTTTGTTTTGCTAGTTTGTCCTGCTATTTGTTTTGCTAACTTTATACGTTACACCTGAGAGGATCTTTGAGCAGCACTCCCAGAACATCTTTCCACCAAGTTTGAACTTTCAGACGTTTTATTGAGTGTTTTAGCTAGCGGGGTCGCTCGTTCTTCAAAACGTGAAGGAGGAGGAGGAAACATGCCGGGAAACATCTGAAGCTCCGCGAGCATGGCTTTCGAACATCGCCGCTCCATCGGGCGAATCAGCGCTCTTTACCTAATAAAATGGTGGAGATTTATCTGCTTACCTGGAGCAACAAAGACTTTTCAGCTGTTCACTGAGACCTGGCTCAACAGTTATACCGGACACTGCTCTCAACCTGCCCGGATTCACACTGTTCAGAGCGGATCACGACTACATCAATGCAGGATGGTGTACAGATGTAACTGTAATGAAGAAAATCTCTTGTCCTGATCTGGAAGTGCTCATTATTATCTGCAAACCCTTCTATTCACCCCACGAGTTTTCCTCGTATATTCTTGTCAGCATTTACATCCTGCAGCAGCCGCATTTGAGCGAAGATCACGAACGTGCGGCAGCATTTTTCAGACTCTGTTCCACTGCTTGGTCCACCTTACTCCATCATATAAGCAACAGCACAAAGCAGTTAAATCTGCAGTGAGAACTTTTAAAAGATGGGCCACAAGCCTGTTTCAACTGCACTGACTGTAAGCTGTTCCGGATTTGAAACTTTTTTTTAAACTTCTGCCTCAGACCTGGATGATCTCACAGACTCTGTCATATCGTACATCAGTTTCTGTGAAGAGATGTGCATCCCCACACGGACTTATGTAACATATAACTGGTGTGTCCAACGTCGTTCCTGGAGAGCCAGAGCCCTGCACATTTTTGGTTCAACCATCATGAAACACACCTGTGGCACTAATTATGGTCCTCTGATTGGCTGAAGTAGAGTAGTATGCATACTACAGCAGGGTTGCAACAAAAATGTGCAGGGCTCCGGCTCTCCAGGACCGATGTTGGACACCCCTGACATATAACAACGACAAACCATGGTTCTCTGGAAAACCCCAACTGCTTTGTCAAGGCAAGGGAGCTGCCTGCAGAAATGTAGACTGTGCTACAGGCCAGAAATATATTAAACAAAGAGATCAGAGCTGCCAAAAGAATGTACTCTGAAAAGCTGAAAAAACAGTTTGCTACCAACGATCCTGCTTAGGTATGGTCAGGCCTAAAGACCATCACAAACTACAAAGCGCTAGCATCTTCATCGATTGCAATCAAACCTTGATTAATGATCTGAACAAATTTTACTGCAGATTTGATAGAACCTCAGATTGTCTCCCTGAGCAGCCATGAACACCTCCAGCACACACCCTTACAAACACCCTCAGCACAGACCTTCCTCCAACTCCTGCTCTACAGATCAGTGAGGGTGATCTCTCTCACTGTCCCTGGCTGGTGGAACAAACTCCCTGATCCAGTCAGGAAAGCAGCAACATTAACACCTTTCAAAAAGCAACTGAAAAAGTCTTCTCTTCAGGGAACACCTACTATAAAAAAACGTTCTTTTTTTCCTCCTCTGTCTTTATCTTCTTCTTTTATTTCCTCCCTGCTATGGTTTATTGATCAGTTGATACAATTTCTATTACAAGCAAGCTGAGATAGACTTTGACTGTGTAACAGATTGCATATTGTCTCTATGCTAATGAAAGTTGCTTTGGACAAAAGCGTCTGCCAAATGCATAAATGTAATGGTAAATGTAATGTTTGTCACCTCTTCTGGAAGCAGAAGAAGAGGAAATCACCAGGTCCTGCTGGGGTCTCCCCAACATCCCTCAGAACCTGTGCTAACCAACTGGCTACCATCTTCTCTTTGATCTTCAATTCACTTCATGTACCCGAACCACCAGCACTGGCGCCCCCCGGGGGTGTGTTCTCTCTCCCCTTCTATTCTGTCTCTACACCAACGACTGCACCTCACACAACTCCTTGGTAAAGCTCCTCAGGTTTGCAGACAACACCACCATCATTGGTCTCATCCAGGATGGTGAGGAGTCCGTTTACAGACAGGAATTGGAGCAGCTGGCTCTCTGGTCCAGTCTAAACAACCTTGAGCTCAGCACCCTCAAAACAGTGGAGATGGTAGTGGACTTCAGGAGAAGCCCCCTCGCTCACCCTCCTCTTACCATCATGAACAGCACGGTGACACCAGTGGTGTCACTCAGGTTCCTGGGCACCATCATCTCTCTGGACCTGAAGTGGAGCACACACATCGACTCCATTGTGAAGAAAGATCATTGGTGCCCCCCTACCCTCCCTCCAAGACCTGTACACCACCAGAGTGAGAAAGAGGGCTAACAAAATCATTCTGGACCTTTTTGAGCTCTTGCCCTCTGGCCACTGCTTCAGAGCCAGTAACAGCAGGACTGTACGGCACAAAAAGCTTTGTTCCCCAGGCAATCAGTCTGCTGAATTCATAACTCCCCAACATCCCACTCTGTTACCTGTACCTGGACTCTCGCACATTTCATCACCTTGCATTTTGCTCTTAAGCAAGTTTATGTATTACTTTTCTTATTTGAGTTTTACAGAGTGGGCTGTTATAAAATAAATAATTATAATGAACACATTTTGAGCGTCACGGTGGCGCAGTGGGTAGCACGGTCGTCTCACAGCAAAAAGGTCACTGTTTCGAGCCTCGGCTGTGTTGGTTGGCATTTCTGTGTGGAGTTCTCATGTTCTCCTCGTGATCTTGTGGGTTTTCTCCGGGTGCTCCAGGTCCAAAGACATGCGGTATAAGTGAATTGAGTAAGAACGATTGTCCATAGTGTTAAAGTGTGAATGAGTGTGTGTGAATATTTCCCAGCGATGGGTTGTGGCTGGAAGGGCATCTGCTGCGTAAAACATATGCCAGAGGAGTTGGTGGTTCGTTCTGCTGTGGTGACCCCGAAAGGGAAGAAAGCTGACATGAAAATGGATGGATGGATGGATGAAGACATTTTGAGTTCCTGAAATTTTCTGGAACTTTTTGTTTTGTTGCATGTGCTAGAACCACAAAGACCCGAAAAAGGAGAATCTCTTTAATCCAAATCGTCTCAAGACCAATAAAAATAGGTAAGTAACTATAAAGTTTATAGTGGTCTGTTCTTATGAGGCTGAAGTTTGAAGGATCCTCACTAAATAATGATGTTGGTGCTTGGAGCGGAGCATGCAGGTGACATCCCTCAAGTGAACACCATATTTTTGCTCATCAGTTCCACCAGCGAAGGACAAAGCAATGATGCGTTCGGTGATGTAAACCAAGTCCACCTCTTTGTTTTCCTCTATTGTCTGTGTCAGGCTCAGCCGCCTAAAGGAAAGAGACAAAACATGTAGTAAAATAACATATTTTGCATTTAGACACTTTAGATCACAGGTTCCCGATTGTTTTTGCTCAATGACCAAATTATGTCAAATGAACCAGACCATGTGCTTCACCAGAGTATTGATTGCTCTCAATAGTTATTAGTGTGTTAATGTGGCCTCATGATGAACCCTAAAGCAGAAATGTTTTGCTAAAATGTAATGTAGTTGTTTTCATGTACTTTATTTGTCAGGGCCTGTCCCTTTTGTTCCACCATTTTTTGTTATCTTATTTGTATTTTCTTTGTCTTAACATTAAACATTGTCAAGTGTTAGTTTGTGTTAGTTTGGAGTACACGTTGATCACCGCCTGCCCTGTTTCAGCCGGCTCGTTAGTGTTATGTTGCTTCACCTGTTTACCTCTCATTATCCCTTAATTGTATCTGCTTTATATTCCTCACAGTTTAATCAGTTGGTCTGTTTTATTGTAATTCACTACTGGCTACCTTATCTGTTGATGATCATTCTGCCTGTATCCGTAAGTTGTTAATTCTAAAGTTTTTGATTCTCTTGTGTGTAACAGTAGGCAGAAATCCAGGACGAGGTTATTAAGTAAACTGAAACTTTATTTATGAACCAGAACTCTCAGCACCATACACTGACTAACTCTTCCTTGTATCCTTCTAGCTTAATTATTAAGAACACAACATCCTTCTTTACTTAAATTTAGTATGTACCTCAATTATGCATATGATAGAATGCATCAAAGTAGTTTGTTTCTGCAGTATAAACATTAACTCTAGATTTACGTGCATATTTTTGCATATTAATCAAAGCAATAGTAATAATTCCAATTTCCTTCCAAATAATAAATTAACGATAACAAACTTGACAAAGAGAACAGTTTTTCCGCCCATGAATCATTAAAGTCTCATCCAGACTGCCGTATTCCTTACTCTTACACCTTTACTTGGACAGTTTATGAACAATCGTTATGTTCCTGGACTGTCCAGGTTTTTGCCATTTTATCACTTGTCAAGTTTTATTGCATTACACTTCTTTCCTCCACCAAGCTAAAATGAACTCTGGCCAATCCATTTCTTCAACTATCAAGGGTGGAGTACATTCAGGAGCACCCCTAGGAACGCGACCAGTTCTCCCGATTCTCTCTTGGTCTCTAGACCTGAAAAAAAGCAGGTTTGACACCTTTTTTCCTGTCAGTGTATCTTTTACTTTTCCACTGGCTCTCTTGAACTATGTCACATACTTCATCATACCTGTTACCCTTCCCCCTCACAGGAAAAATATCCAGTTTTGTTCTCATTTTTCAGTTGTTCAACAGTTCAGAAGGTGACACCCCAGTTGTTGAGTGTGGAGTTGTGCGGCAACTTTGCAAAAACACTGACTGGTTTCCAGTCCCTCTGCACTTGCTCAGCAGACAAGATACATTCCTCCAGTACCCTGCTCCACTACACTGAGGGCAACAAATACCTGTGAACAAATGTCAGAGAATGCAGAAGAAATAAACCGCAGACCACTGTCCGTACCCAGAAACAAAGGATTTCCTTCCCTAGCAAAAATGAAGCAACCACTTCAGTCACTACACGAGGAATGAATGCAGCATTCGGCCATCTGCCACAGCAGTCCACGACTGTGATCGCAAACCGACAACCCTAAGCAGAGCGTTCAAAAAGGTCCTACAATGTCAAGACCCAGTTTTTGTCAAGCTCCATCTGCCAGCTCCATAGGTTTTTGCCACCTTGTCATTAAGTTGGCATGAAATGCAGTTGGAAATCACTGAATTAATTAGTCAATTTTTGGCCACCAGTACAATTCATGCAGTCTCTGTTTTGTTTTGATCAACCTTTAGTGTGTTTCATGTGCCGATTTAACTAATGTATCGTTTAACAAAATAGTGTGCAGAGACGGATTGAAGAGAGTAAGAATGGGGCTTTCTACCTCTGTTGCTTTCAGTTTATTAAAGAATTTTCCAGCTTCATCTGTCCATTGAAAAACGGTGCTTTAGTAAAAATGTTCAATGTATTTCTGGCCTGTTTGTATAAAGCGCAATCTCCCTTTCTGTATGCAGCTCCCTTAGCTTGACGAGGTTTTGAGTTTTCCAGAGAACCATGGTTTGTCGTTGATATATGTGACATATGTCCAGGTGGGATTGCACATTTCTTCACAAAAACTGATCTAAGGTGTGACAGAATCAGTGAGCTCGTCCAGGTCTGAGGTCCGCTCTGAACAGGGTTAATCCAGGCAGGTTGAGAGCAGCGTCTGATGACTCAGCGTCTGATGACTCAGGTCTCAGCACAGCAGAGGTTGACAAGTCTGTGTTGGTCCAGGTAAGCAGATGAATCTTGTCCATTTTATTAGGTAAAGAGCGCAGATTCGCCAGATGTATACTGGGCAGCGATGTTCGAAAGCCACGCTGGCAGAGCTTCACGATTTTGCTGGCATGTTTCCCCCCTCCTCTTCTACTTCCTAAGGAAGTTAAAAGCTCAAAAAATTACTCGAACTTTGGCAGTTCCTTTCGAGTGTAGCGTATAAAGTTAGCCAAGCAAATAGCAGGGCAAACAAACAAAAACACTGCAGAGCTGTAAACCGAGGCTGCCATTCGCGACGCCATCTTGGATTTTAGATCATATCACAAAAAACATTTCATGATTTTTTGAGGTTTTCTTTCCCCTTGGAAACGAAGTTCAACCATACAATCGAGAAAAGATGATTTTACTAGCTGTGTGCCCCCTTCATTCGGTTATAGAAGATTGTTGTTCTTGTAACTTTTTGTTATCTCTTGTCTTATGTGACTTTTTTCCCATGGATATTATACGTACATGTACTGATATTTTTGTTTTTTGTTATGTGCTGTGGTTTTTGGTTTGTGCTGTCTTTTTTTATGCTGTAGTGTTTTGGTTTGTGTTGTACTGGTCCACTGTACGATTCCCTTAATGGATATTCATACAATATATTGACTAATGAAACAACAATGTGGTTCAATAATAAAAAAAAAATCTCCCACAATTTAAACACCTGTAATAATAATGTGAATGACCCAACTGCTTTCTTGCTACATATATAGATATAAAAACATTAAATCATGAGGTTTGTTACTTTGAAAATGAACATGCTAATGTTGAGTAACACTTCAGTTAGCCATCACCAGTTTACGTTAACATGCATACCTGGCTGGTGTATGTTTTCCATCCAGATTGGGAGACTTTGAGGTTGCCTGAATAAAGAAGATAAAACAATAGTTTAAAAATAAAACATTTTGCTGGCTGAAACAAAAGACTATAAAGAAAATACAGATTTAAAAACCAATCAGCGCTAAGCTGTCGGTTCTCAAATGGTACATACCATTTTCTTATTTCTGAAAATGTATTTGTGTTTCACAATTCTTAAAAGCGTTTTTGTGTAAATATGCTTTCTAAAATCTAAACTTGTATTGTAATTTGCTAATTTGTTTTTCAAAAGGTAAATGTGTTTTTAGAAATGTAACACTGTTTTGTAACTTGTCAATGTGTTTTATAAATTGATCATGTACATTTATACATACATATACTTGTAAAAGTGTAAATGCGTAATGTGCACTTAAAGAATCAGCCACATAATATTATAAGAAGGATTCCTTTTTTTGGGCATAATTTAGCCCTTTAACCTTACTCTTACATTTACAATAGTCGTATGTATGTCGTTGATTGCCTATGGGACCTCATTGACTCTACACACTTGGAAAAGGCCAATAGCGAACTGATGCTGAGGTTATGGAATCACGTACACTGGCTACAAAGCGGAACGTTTCAGCTTCAGTGAGGGATAATACAAAACAGAATAATACACCTTGAGCCAACCGGGGCAAGGCTGTTGGAGGGAAGATAGCATAGTCAGAACAGAGATAGATGGGGTCATAATCTGATAAATACACACACCAGTAGTTCCTCATCCTTCCCTATTGTCTGGTGTCTTCCAAAAGATACAAGAGCTGAACAAAACTTCTAAGATTCCCTTTCAGGAACTCGAGCTGCGTCCAACGCTATGGGGAACGCTTGCTGCGTTTCCGGCTCTGAATTATATGTAAAATCTCGTCCAATGGACAGGTGCGACATCATCCGAGCGCGACGTCGCACCCGCCGTGCGCAGTATAAAGGAGCCTGCGATGGAGACAGCCACCAGCTTTTCTGCATTCAGTAAGTGCTCTTTATATGTCTTCTTGTTCCAAAAGTGTGGTAAACTATATCATGTACTTATTGCGAGAGAAATATTGAAGCTTACGAGCTCTGTTTGGCGTGCTTGGGAGTGGAGATTAGCCGCTCTTGCCGAGGCAAAGCTCACCGGCTTCGACTCGCACGCGCTCCTCATGGCGCCTGGGAGTAGATCAAGCCTAGTGAGCTTCGAGAACGCATGCATTGCACACTCTCTCTGCACCCGGAGAGCAATTTTTGAGAAAATTGCTGTTCTCTGTACTCAGGTAGCCAGGCTGCTGCTCCTGCTGGGGCGGAGTGCCAGTTTTGGCCACTGGGCTCGACTCGCACGCGCTCCATGCGACACTTGCAGTCGCGGAGAGCATTTTTCAAGAAAAGTGCTCTCCCCTGCGCCAGGTGGCTAGGCCGCTTCTGCCGAGGCAGAGCGCCCGCTTCGATCACGGAGTTTGACTCGTGACGGTCCCTGTGCTAAAACCGGCACAGCCTCCCTAGGTCGAGGAGCGGTGGAGGTTGTGACTTGCGTTGTCAGAAGGTATTTCTGGCCGCCAGCGGCACAGGCCCCTCATTAGAGAGCTAGCTTGATGAACGCTATAGGCGCCCGTGGTCGCACACCGAGGTGGTAGGTCCGGGGATCAGCCTTACAGCCTGCCTTTTTATCCCGATGTTCACTATCGAACATCTAGGGGATGCAGGGGCATGGTATGGGACGATTCAAGGTGGACAGAGGCTTGCGAGCTATCTCTCCCTTGTTATCAACGTCATCCCTGAAGGTCCCGGCCCTCCCCACAAAGCCGTTCTGAGTCACCTCGGCCTTGGTGGGGAGAGCTTACCTGGAGTTCTGCTGGGTGGGAGCAGACTCCTAAGGCTGCTGCTTCTGGGTACAGAGGCCCAGAAGCGGAGTGTCGCTGCCTCCCGAGGGGTGGCGACACAAGCCCCAGCCCAGGGAAATATGGTCTGAGGACCATCATTTCAATAAACGGGGGGCGGCTAAGCGCTCCTGACGGGCTGGGGGGTCTACAACTTCGAGATACGCTTCATGGAAAGCTGTTGTCTCTCGGTGACCCCTCAACATGCATTCTGCTAACCCTGCCACCCTTGGTGCTTCAGGGAGCGTGTACTTTGCCCCTGTGCTCACCCAGGCTCTCGGTGACCAGGGCTTCCGGTCTTCCAAGGAATCCCGTGCCTGTATCAGGAGTCGTTACCTACCAGTGACCAGAAGCCGACCTCAAGAGGTAGGTTCCCCTGAGTTGCTTTATGGGGGCTTGTTCAGCCTTCCAGGCCACTCCCAGTGGGTCTTGCGGGTCATGAAATGGGGTTATAAGGGCCCCGTGTTATCGGGGTTTTGCCTACTGTTGTTCTTTCGCAAGTTCTGGTCATGGACCAGGAAGTTTGCACCCTGCATTGAGATGGTGCCTGTGCAGGACAGAATCAGGGTTTCAGAATACTTCCTGGTTCCGAAGAAGGACGGGGACCTGCGCCCCATTCTCGATCTGAGGCGCTTGAACAGTCGCATCATGAGGTTGCCATTCAAGTTGTTTACCTTTAAGCAGATCGTGGCGCAGATCAAGTACAGGGACTGGTTCGTTACATCGAACTCGAGACGCATACTTTCAAGTCCGTATTTGTCCTTCTCACAGGAAGTTCTTCTGTAAGTGCTCCTGACGGCCAGGGGATCTCCGGCTTCATCGAGCGACGCACTTCATGGAAGGCTGTCGTCTCTCTCAGCGACCCCTCGCCGCTATTCCGCTACCCTGCCACCCTTGGTGCTTCAGGGAGCGTGTACTTGCCCCTGCGACCACCCAGGCTCTCGGTGACCGGGGCTTCGGGTTTTCTTGAATCCCGTGCTTTATCAGGAGCCGTCAATGACTTACCAGTACCGAAGGCTTTCTGTCAGCCTTTCTCTCTCGCCAGGACCTTCTCCAAGATTCCCCGCAAGAGTGGGCTTTCCCCAACCCAAACAGGTAAGTATGTGGGGTATGGGATTCCATCTCAGGCGGGTGTGCCTGTCTAAACAGGCCAGGATCTCTGCGATCCTAGAGGGGACCAGGAGAGCGAGGCTGGGTCACTCACTGTCGGCTGCAGTTTGAATAACTGCCTTGCCTCTTGGGTCCAGCGGCGGCTATTCTTCCGTTGGTCGGCTCCATGAGGCCCCTTCAGTGGTGGCTGGGGAACGCAGGGTTCTCTCCCCAGGGCTCCCTGCTCTGGCTTATTAGAACCACGAGACTAAGGCCCCCGTGCCGTTCTCGTTGGAGGGACCCTGTGTTCCTGTCCCAGGGCCCGTGGAGGGCACCGTGCCGTCGAGTAACTATAACCACGGAGGTGTCCCCGCACGGGTGGAGGGGCGGCGGTGCTCGGGAACCGCTCTACCCATGGTTGGTAGGATTGGTCCCATCTCCTTGGCACATTAATTGCCTGGAGTTGCTGGCCGTTTTTTGTGCATTTTGCACTTCCTGCCAGACATCAGAGGCCATCAGTGCTTCTATGGAAGCACAGACAATATGTCCGTGGTGGTCAACATCAACCGACAGGGGGGGCTTACGCTTCTCCCTGTAGGCCCGTACAAGCTCTGCTCCCTTAGAGCATCTTACATCCCAGGCCGGTTGAATTGGAGGCAGTTGCTGTGCCGCACCTGGGACCGACATCTGGGGGGGAAGCCCCAGCCAGAGAATGATAGGTCTGAGGACCATCATTCCTATGAACAGGCTGTGGTTAAGTCCTGCAATTGGATCTGGATGATTCTCCAGGCTGAAAACACTGTCAGTCCGGGGCGAATTGGCGTGTTTTGACACTCGTTCCCCATAGCGTTGGACGCAGCTCGAGTTCCTGGAAGGGAACGTCTAAGGTTACGTAGGTAACCAAGGTTCCCTGAGGGAACGAGACGCTGCGTCCCCAGGCCACTTCGCCCAGGGCCTGACGGCGCTTACTGTGCTTCAAAGCTGGTGGCCGTCTCCATCGCAGGCTCCTTTATACTGCGCACGGCAGGTGCGACGTCGCATTCGGATGACGTCACACCTGTCCATTGGACGAGATTTTACATATAATTCAGAGCCGGAAACGCAGCAAGCGTTCCCCATAGCGTTGGACGCAGCGTCTCGTTCCCTCAGGGAACCTTGGTTACCTACGTAACCTTAGACGTTCCATGTCGTCTCCACATAGATCCTCATTGCTCGGACTTGGCAATTAGGACCAGGGGTTGGTGCTGCCTCCTTTTGGGGCAGAGCTTTGATTTTTGAAGGGAATGTTAGAATCTTGGGCACATATCCTGGCCTCGGCTTAAGGAAAATATTTTGTTGAACACAGCTATGTATTATCCCATTGTGTGTATTTCCACTAGTAATGATGCAATGTATCATTGCAGCATTCTGGTTAAGGGATTAGAAAGTAGGGGGTAAGTTGTAGGCGAAAGTAGACTTTAAATTAACCCTGGGTAGAGACACATTTTACATTCAGCAGTATGAATGATTTCTGCATTGACACTGCATACATTCACATTCTGTTTCAATCAAAACACTTGAAAAAAGCTGCTATTTCTGCTTTATCATGCATGTTTTATTTTTCCTGTAGATGATTTCATTTCACACCATTAACGTTAGATGTACAGTACTTTAAAGTAGTTTTAGGCAAGTATGTTTACACATTTTGTAAAAAAAGTATACTTTAAGAAATGTGGAAATGTTAATCATTTAGACCATGTCTACACATTAATTACTCTTTACCAAGAACTCAAAACTTCCCCTTTAATCAGATGCTCAAAGAGTTATTGTCCCAAACTGGCACTGTTTGTGTTGAATGAGCATGTAGTCCTGTACATTTCAGAATATATGATTTAGCATATATGATTTATTCATATCTGTTGTTTGTTATGTTGAGAATCGCAAAGGCTACAAACTTTTGAACACCTAAATTTAGTAACCTGAGCTGCTCATATTCCTCAGATTTCCAACAAATATACAATCACCTGTTTTTAGCCAATAGGGTGCCACCACAGGAAGAACACTCCATAAATGTCTATTCAAGTTGTCTACATCCCCCTTTCTTAGTTCTAGTATTTTCCCACATGAATCTTTGGGATGCTTCACGTCTTCTGTTGCATTGGTTGAGTCAGGCACAGATTTGAGCTGTGACAAGTCTTCTAATTGACCTTGTGCACCCTGAGGTTGTAAGTGGTTCATCCACTGGAACCAAATGACGACGATTCCTCCTGTAATCCTTGCCATCAGATTAAATGATGTATGAATACGAGATTATGAATACTTTTGGCAACTACAATTTTGTTATATCCTTTTGTTGTTTGCATCCACACAATCTGAGGTTCATGTTTTGGAGTTAGAGGTTTGCTTCCCTTATCAAAGAAAACTCTTTGTCGTTCTCTTTTTCTTAAAAGTTGTGCTTTAACTCTCACTGCATCCTTTGATTCTGGTTTTAGCATGTTTTTACTGATAGGCATACTGGTATGTGATACCCTGGACATCAGTCGTTGTGAAGGTGAACCCAGTATCTCATCCTGAGGAATGGTTCGGATGTTCAGCAGATTCTGAAACAAGTCTATTCCATCGCTCTTTGTTGTTTCAAGCAAACGTTTTGCACTACGTTTGGCTCTTTCTGCTAGGCCATTTGACTGAGGATAGTCCGGTCTACTGGTGATGTGATGAAAGTTCCAAGAAGTTGAAAACTCCTTGAACTTCTGAATTGTAAGCTGATTGCACAGACTGCCATGCACAGAAAAGTTTCTCTTCAGTTTGTTTATGTCTTCTTGTGATGAGATGTTTTTGAGTTTGGTCAGTTCAAATTAATCTACCAGCACAATGTACTGTTGGTTGTTTCAATCAAATATGTTGGCAACAGCAATAGACCAGGGCATTTCTGAAATCTCACATAAGAGTAATGGCTCTTGTATGTTGGTGTAGCTTGAGAACATTACATACACTGCAAAATTGCACAAAGATGTCCGTATCTTGAGTCATGTTTAACCAAAAAACAGCATCACTAGCTCTGCATTTGGTTGCTTCTGCACCTGCATGTCCTGCATGTGCAGAATTTAAACATACTCTTGTTGTAAGCTGCGTGGAATCACAACTCTATTTCCTTTTATGATGAGTCCGACATAAATCAAAAGGTCTTCTTTGAAAGGAATTAGGGTCTCTGTTCAGCTGGCTCAAATTCTGGAGAAAGCTGTCACTTTGAGTGTGTGTTCGTTGATCTCTTATAGACCAATGAATGAAATCATCTGAATGGACATGACCTCAAATTCCCCTTCCTATTCCTGATCCTTCGTTATTTTCCTAGAAAATCGCGACAGTGTGTCAGCAAGATAGAACTGTTTTGCTCTTTTGTCAGATTGAACTTGTGCATCTTCAATATCATCCTCTGAAGACGTGCTGGAGCAGTATAAAGAGGTTTGTTCAGAATAGTAACCAGGGGTGATAGTCTGTCTCCACCAACACTGGTTACTCATAGATGTAGTCATAGAACTTCAGACAAGCAAAGACTACTGCTAGTAGCTATCTATAACTATCTATAATAACACCAAGATTTGGGGGAAGAAATGAACAGTGTGTCCACCAAGTTCTATTTTTTAAACTGATAGATTCTCAATTGCTTTTTATAACCAATGAGTAATACTTCTGTTTTATTCTGATTTAACATAAGGAAACGTTCAGTCATCCAATCATTGATATTAACAACACATTCTAAAATCTTATTTAGCTTTAAAGGGTCGTTAGGTTTTGCTGAGATATAGAGCTGGGTGTAATCTGCTTAGCAATGAAAACCAACCCCATGTCTTCTAATAATTTTGCTAAGGGGCAGCATGTAGATTCAGAATAGGAACTCCATACTCTACTCCTTTTGTGTCTGATGAGTCTCCATTTACATGAACAAACTGACTCCGGTCAGAGAAGTAAGAGTTAAACTATCTTAGAGCCTGGCCCAGGATGCCTGTGTAGCAGTAGGAATACCTCTGCTGTCTGCTCGTCCTAATCACCATGGCAGCCCTGATCTCTCTCTCTCTCATATTTGCATTATTGACTGTTTGTGGGCATTGTCATGGTTTGTCTTTTGCTTATTTCTGGCAAACTTTGGCATTCTTTACTGCGAATGTAGTACATGCAGTCAGGTGCCTTGAGGCTGTTTCTCTTGGAGAGTAGTGCGTCTGTTTGCTGCATCCGGCATGGTGTGCGAGTAAAGTAAATAATGTGCTTCTGTAGGCATGCTGCATTGCGATCCCCAATGACTCTCTCTGTTAGTTTCCTGATTGTATGTTGCTCTCCTCTGCTTCAAATTGATGAGTTTTGCCTACAGTAATTCATTGCTTTATTTAGTAAGAAAACCAACCGTGGAATAATGAAGGCATTTCTCATTCCAGGTACTTCTGGCTGCTGACAGCTAAGGGGAAGTACTGCTGCTTTATATTACACTGATTTTAATTAGAGTTAATAAAATTACTTTTATACTGTTAGCTGGAGTCTGTCTAACCTCCTGTTTCAATGAACCTTGGTGTCACACTTGTAGTTTTAACTTGTGAGTACCCTTGACTTAATACCAGGCTGGCGTAGTTGGTCTCCCATTAAACAATAATACAAAAACCCTTTTACTGCCACACATGCATCGTTCTCTAGTCTCTCGAGGAGAATCTGATCTATCATATCGAAGGCTGCACTGAGATCTAGCAGAACTAGAAGAGAGATATTCTCTTGATCCCAATCAAGTAACAGAACTTTTGAGATTTTAACCAGCGCAGTCTCTGTGCTGTGATGCGCTCTGAATCCAGATTGAAGATCTTCATAACAGTTGCTCTTCTGTAAGAAGGAGCTGAGCTGTGCTATTACAACTTTCTCTAATATTTTTGACAAGAACGAAAGGTTAGAGATTGGCCTATAGTTGGATAACTCAGTAGGATCCAGGTGTGTTTCTTGATACTGCATTTTTAGGAACGTAAGCTAGTGATAGAGATGAGATAATAATTGTCAGAAATGGTTATTGAGCCATTTGTAGCAATTTTTTTGGTAATTTTTTTGGAACAGGATCGAGAGAGCATGTCGTTGATTTAGATGCTGTGATTATTTTAAGCAGTTCTTTCAGGTCAATGTTTGAAATATTTTGCAGCGAGTGAGTCAAAGGCATAGAATTTGAGTTAAACTGCTTTAATTGACTATGAGTCTTTAGCGATTTTGCATCTAATAGATGTAATTTTATTTTTAAAATAATTCATAAAATGATTGCTGCTAAATTTTATAGCGGCATTTGAATCTTGAAAGATTAAATATTTGAAAGATTAGTCAATGTTTGAAATTGAAAGTGTGGGTCATTTTGATTTGTTTCTATTCATTTTTGATGATAGTTAGTTTGTACAGTTTTTAATGCTGGTCTATATTTAGACATGCTCTCTTTCTTGGCAATTTCGAATACTTCCAAACAAGTTTTTAGTTTTTGGTTTGTCTTTTTAGTACTTTTGTATTATTATCATACCACGGAGTGGCCTGTCTATCTCTGACTTGTTTAAATTTAAAGGGGGCTATAGTGTCTAGGGTGCTAACGAGTGAGTCATTTCTGGTAGGTTTCTTAAAAGAGATCCAACTGAATTATCCTATGGTGTGTGTTATTTTGTAACAGAGTCGATTTGGTTATAAACCTGCTTAAAGAGCACTCAAATAATAATTACTAACAACTGGTAACTTTGAGGTGAAGAGTAGGACCAACATGCAAATTTCCAGAGCTGATATTATAGTGTATTATTTATTATAATGAAACCATGCCAATCAACAAAGAAAACTTTCCTGCTTTTGTAAAAATTGTTAATATTTAATAGGAATTGAACAAACATTATTGAAGATTGAAAAGGCTGAATTCTTGTCAAAACTATTATTTCTTACAAACACTAAAACTTCTTTCAAGATTGTACCAGATGTATCATCTGCTGATGAGTTTACCTGATTGGGGATGGATTTATTAGTAGATTCACATGCTGTTGCCACCTGCAATTGAAAAGAGAGAGTGAGAAAAGACATAAGACTGAACAAGCAGATGGTGCTCATTGAAAACATCTAGGTGAAGCCACACATCAGCTGTGTTGCACCACAGCAAAAAAATCATGTTATTTCATCTGCACTGGGTGGTGCCTTCACCTCATAAATGAGTAGAAGAGAGTCGTCTACAGTTATTAAGACAATCTGACTGGCACTCTCATTTATATTCATTATTTGCACAATTGAGTTTAATTCAAGACTCTTGTCATGAGAAGACAGTGTGTATTAATTATTGACACATACTGTCAAGTTGTAAGATTGTGCGGTAGTTTGGAGTACAGAATGAGTTGAAGTTGATTGTTTATGAAGTGGACATGTTGTGCTGTGATCCATGACTTTTGCTAGAAGCCGTCAGAGCTTAACATCATGCATGTGGTTGGTCTGCCATCAAAAACAAAAGCAGCGAACATCAGTGAGTTTAGAAAGCATTCTTCTTCCCATGAATGGTTTATCTGGCCACAGTTTACTTTTTTCTGATAATGCAGACTTTCTGATAATGCAACTTTTTTCAAAAAATTTTGGAGCATTCCACCACATTAGCACAGAAAGTATGGAGATACTTTTTGTTAGCTCATTTATTAGTTAAGTTTATGATCTACAAACAATTGCGAAGAAATACACAAAAATGAATCAGATTCACAAACAAAGAAATATATAGTTAATGATTAAAACACAATAATCCACAAATAAGTGTTTAAGAGTCACAAGTACAAGTTCTCTTCAGCATTTGTTGATCGCTTGCGGTCCTTTTGTGACACACAGGAGCAGATTTCCTCTTAGCTCTCTCTCACTCACACATGTCTCGCCATCTTCTCTCACACTGTAAAAGAATGGAATCTAAACAAAGCTGAAAAAGCTTAAATTCTTGATTTTGTTATTTTAGGAAGAATTTTTTTGTTGAAACAGGTTCAGGCTGTAGATTATTTATCTTATTTTGAGAAAATATCACTTAAATTATCTTGAGAAGAAAAAGTGCTTTTTTCTGATCAGTCATTGTCTGGAATTAAGACATTTTGTAAAACAAGCTATTGATTAAGTCACTACTCTAAAACAAGAATCTTAAAACAAGACATTTTAACTCAACATATTCTTATTTCAAGATTGTTAATGCTTCTTAATTTAAGAAATCAATGCTAAATACTTTAAAAACTCTCATCTTGGAACAAGAAAAAGTAAAAATTACATTTAAATCAAATATTTACTTCTAAACTCTTCCTAGAGCAAGCAAAAAATAAAAATCTGCCAATGAGGTAAGCAAATTTGACTTTACAATAATTCTTAAAATTAACAAAAATGTCTTGCTGATTAAAAATGCTGTTGAATCTTAAAAATAGACAAAAACTCTAAAAACAAGTCTCACCAAACTGTAAAAGTGAAAGTGATCCATATGCGGAATATGTGCTCTGCATGTAACCCATCCCAGTGAACACACACCCGGAGCAGTGGGAGCCATGGCTGCGGGGCCCGGGGAGCAGTCGGGGAACTGGTGCCTTGCTCGAGGGCTCCAAAAATCTTTTGTGAATGTGCACAAATTTGTGTGTTTTTTAATGTAAAAAGTTTTTCCTTCTCACTGTAAGTTAATATGGAAAAATAAATATTAGCAACCAAACAAATTTTTTCCCTTAAGGTTTTATTGAACTGCTGGGCTTTAAAAAAATTTTTTTTTGGTCTAGCGCCCTTTGGTGACGGATGTTGTTAGGAGTTAGTTTTAGCATTATGTGACCTGACTCCTACAGTTTGACTCTTGTGTCACCGCGACACTTCTGTTATGACATTTCTGTCACAATGACTAATGCTAAAACTGCTACTGCTAAAATAACCCAAAAGGATGCATTCCCTCTCCCTCACTTTGAGGAAACTTTGGATACACTAGTTAGAAGTTAATGGATCTCAACTCTAGAGCTTGCCAGTGGGTAGAATCAGTTCTATGTGGCTGAGGGTGACTGCCCCAAGACTGCTTTTTACACAACTAATGCTCTCTTCGAGTGGCCGAGAATGCCAACTGGACTCTGCAATGCTCAGAGCATCTTCCAAAGCCTGATGGATTGATTGTTTGGGAACCAACGGTGTCAGTTGCTGTCCTGACGATATTATGGTGTTTTCCTCCACAGTCGACCAACATCTCAACCACTTAGAGGAGGTCTTGAGGCAGTTTCGCCGGATTTGTGGAAGGGGTCATTAATGCCCCTTTTTACCAAGCTCTTTAGTCTACACAACTCTGTGGGCTTTTGGAGTTGTTTCCCTCACAGCGTTCCTGAGTTGGTGAAAGTTGCCATTTTATTTTTAAAATATGTATTTTTTATATAAACTACACAAACTGCTTCTGTCTACATTTACTCCACTGACATATGAAGAGGAAATATAGATAAGGCCATGGAGGGACAGCCTGACCTATGATCATGGAGTTAAATACAAGGGTTACCTGGCGCCCCTTAGAATTCCTACTCCCTCACTCTTATTTTATTCATATATAAGTTTATTGCACTTTAGGTTATTGCAGATAATAAGTCCATAAATTACCACATTAAGAATGTTTTTGTTCTTGCCTTTTTTTTTAAAGTAAGGAAAGTAAATTGCCTTGTGTCAACACAATATTTTGCATAATCTTTAGATCATACATATGTATAATTGTATTTATTAATAATATCCCTATTAACATGCTCTCAATGTGAAATAGAGCATTCGTTCATGAAATAAATTGAAATACACAATTTCTAGTATTAATTGTTTTAACTTATTAAAAAGACATTTTTAATTATAAACTAAATACTTATTTACATTGACTAAAACCTTTAATTTTTTGTGACTAAAACTAAACTAAAACATTTTTAAAACTATTATATTTTTAAATGACTAAAATGTGGCTAAAACTAATGGTCATTTTCACCAGCAGCGTCCATCAATCTCCTCCGGTGAGTGGATATTTTAATATCACATTGAACTAAAAGGTGTTTACTGTCTGTTTCTCCATATACCCCCCTTTCATGGGTTATTATTTTATTGTAGTTTTATAAAATGTAAAGTAATTGTCATCCTCAAAAGTTATATTAAAAGAAGTTGTGTATATATGGGCTTAAATACGGTGCGCCACATAAAATATAGTATGTTGTATAACCCTATTTTGTCAAAATGTAACCTTGTATTAGTTATTGTACAGGTTAATTGAAGTTCAACACAAACTGTGGTTTTAATAGTGTATTATGCAGATGTTTGTACAATACCTTGATGTAACTGCTGTCACTTTTTGTGTAACAGAAAGTAGTGAATGGTATATTAGTAGTGATTATTTAAATATTTTGTTTGTAATTTTCCTATTAATGAAGGAAAACTAAAGGTGTCACAAAGATGTGTGTTTATTTGATATCTGCTGTGATAAATTGTAATTTACACTTTTTAAAATGTTTATTTTCTCTGTTTTTGAAAGATCTTACATTTGCAGACATCTTCAGGCCATTAGCACATGAGTTCACCTTGAAGATGTCTTCCGTAATGTCATGAGTTCTGCAAACTCAAGAAAACTTGGTTAGGTTTCCAAGGACTCTTCCAAAGATGCCATCATGGACCCCTCAATTACCAGCGTAGACCTAGATGTTTTTCTATCTGTATACTTTTAGTGGGTCAGTGTGTTTTCTAATACATTCTATTAGTTTTAGTTCAACTTGACATGTTTTTTGTTGTAAAATCGTTGTGTACAGCACAGTTCTGCATTTACCACCTTTAGTTAGTTGTGTAGCCCTTTATCAATCTGGAACAGTTTGTTGCAAAGGTGAAGATTAATAGATATTGTTCCTCAGGTACATGTGTTTAACACCCTACAGTACACAGTTTGTATTTAAACCACGTTTTGTCATTTAGTGGCAAGTACAGATTGTTTAAATGCTTTGTTGCAAAGATTAAATACTGTTTAAAGTACATTTGTCAAGTCTTTGCAGTCTTATAGACAAGAACATAGGTCAATTATCATTGAATACTTATTTCGTTAAACTTAATTTTAATACCCCAGCTTAAAAAGGAAACAAAGAATAATTTAAACAAATACTTTCTACAACATTAACGTCTTTGCTAATAACTTAACCTTTAAGAGCTATTGATTTGTACAAAAAAAAAACATAATATAAATCATTTAAATATTTGCCATGATAATGTCAC
This sequence comes from Danionella dracula, assembly GCA_900490495.1. Classification (NCBI taxonomy): domain Eukaryota; kingdom Metazoa; phylum Chordata; class Actinopteri; order Cypriniformes; family Danionidae; genus Danionella; species Danionella dracula. The sequence continues at coordinate 12,887,439 of UELW01000067.1, forward strand.
ACAGAAATCGTAAAGCAACAGACAAACCATTTATTTAAAAACGCAAACAAGGTTAAATGTACTTGCATGTAAAACGTTAAGATACATGAAGAATATTGCTTTGAAGAAAGATATGCAACGGAGAAGTTCCTAATTCCTGTCTTCAGGCGACACCTTTAGCAGAGCAGGGACCGACTCGAGGCTCTTCGCTCGCCGCTCATGACGGGGCGCCAGCAGCAGAGCTCCCGCTCAGTTCCTCGGCCACTTCGTGGACAATCATTGATGTTGCGCTGAATAAAATGACAAGACATTTGTACACAGCAAAAGCCAATAAGAATTTAACATCTACAGAACCAATGCCTCATTAGAAATATAGTAAAAAATGCAATTACAACAATTTATCAGCACGAAAACAGCGTTAGCTTGCAGGCTAAATGCTAACGACAATAGGCTTGTTTTATATAGAGTCCGAGATGGGTAGAAAACTGTAAACTCACCTGAATCTGGCTGCTTGCCTGCTTTTTTCAAAGCGTATCCTTCATTTATTAGTTTGTTAAGAAATAAAGTTTTTATCGAGACTCTTTGCCTCTTAGCAAGAAAGTTGGCTGCCATGTTTTTCGAAATTTTTCAGCTTGACCAAAAAGTGCGTCATCAGTAGAAGAAGCTCCTGGTTGGTTATCGCAAATCCCGATATGAATATCCGCTGCGATAGGCGTTAAAAGTTCAGAAAATTCAACTTTCTCAGCATCAACGCTGGTTCCGCTTATCACGTTGATGCCAAAGCGCACTTCATAAAACAAAATTTATGTTGTTTTCGCGACGCAGCTGACGCTGAAATTCTTTGTCGCGGCTAGCCATTGACTGAACACATGAATCAGACACCAACCACGGAAGTTCCGCGCCCGGTGTGAACGCCAAGTAAGACTTAGGTGGTTGCCAAAAACAGCACTGTTTGCAAATCAAGCGCAGATGTGAAGTATTTTTTTGATTTTCGGTCAAAGTGTGAGATGTAAAGTTAATATTTTTTTTTCCTTTTTTCTATGCTAATTTGTGACATAATTAAAAATGCTGATATGATAAAAAAAACTTGATAAATGTTGCTAATCAAATGTTAAATAAGCTACTCTGTAGGGTTTATATACAGGTTGACCAGTAAGATTGTCTTCCTCTGCAGCGTAAGTTAAGCGCGGCGCCATCTATGGGAGATTCAGCATGGTAAAAAAAAAAGTCTGTGTTACCATAGTTGGCCACCAGATGGTGCAAAGATACAGATTTTCTCCGCATGAACTGTAAACTTTTTTAATAATCAAAGCGTAACAGATATTAAAACATTGTGGTGGTGTGGAGAAAGGACCCAAGAGCAAGGGATAAACTTAAAGTCTTTTATTGATACGCGGAAACAAAAACTGCTGTTCAAAAGAACAAGGGAAACTAAGGCAGCAGCGGTGATGGAAACCAAGGTATGCTTCTGCTGAGGGAAAACACAGAGTCTGTTCGAATCTTCTCCAGAAAATCAGAGAGGAAGCCAACAGCAGATCCTCATTGTAGATCAGGCATAGAGAGAAGCAGGGTAATCCAAACGCAGAGATGACAGAAAACGACAACGTTGAGTAAGAGAGACGATCCACAAGCAGTTCAATAACTGACAAAGACAAACGAGGGACGGGGTCCTTAAAACCCCGAGTCGGTCCTTAAAAACCCTGAGTGATCAGTCGGGGTCCTTAAAAACCCTGAGTGATCAGTCGGGGTCCTTAAAAACCCTGAGTGATCAGTCGGGGTCGGTCCTTAAAAACCCTGAGTGATCAGTCGCAGCTGACGAGCAACAAACAGCAGGAGCGACGCAGACAGGCGACAGCAGAAGAGGGAAACAAGCTTAACGAGCAGACGAGACAGAGAAACAGACCTAACAAACATTCAACAAATTAAGTACATTGTGTTAAACAATGTGTTAACAAACAGAATATATGTTTTCATTACGTGTGTATTGCTTTTGAATGATTTCAGCGCTCACTGCAGATATCTGTGAATCATATAAATAGGCAATTGGCCATGTATTGTTTATTTTCTTCTTATCATTCATTCTTTTAAAAAAATAAATACATAAAATATTCTTACAGCGTTTCGAATATATATATATATTACTTTAAATAAATACCATGATTTTTTTTTTTGGGGGGGGACGAAAATGACCATTAGTTTTAGCCACAGTTTAGTCATTTAAAAATATAATAATTTTAAAAATGTTTTAGTTTAGTTTTTTTCTACAAAAATCATACTGTCTGTTTAGTGTTAAAGTAACACATGCAAAATCAACTATCCATCCATCCATCTTCATGTCGGCTTTATTCCCTTTCGGGGTCGCCACAGCGGAATGAACCGCCAACTCACTGGCATATGTTTTACGCAGCGGATGCCCTTCCCTGCCGCAACCCATCGCTGGGAAACATTCACACACACATTCACACTTTAACACTATGGGCAATTGTTCTTATTCAATTCACTTATTCTGCATGTCTTTGGACTTGTGGGGAAACCGGAGCACCCGGAGAAAACCCACGCGATCACGGGGAGAACATGCAAACTCCACACAGAAATGCCACCTGCCCCAGCCGAGCCTAGAACCAGCGACCTTCTTGCTGTGAGACGACCGTGCTACCCACTGCGCCACCGTGACGCCAAAATCAACTAGTTTCCCTGAATATTAACCTTTTTGTTGAATGTATTATTTACCTTCATAAAATGTACTGTGATACTAGCGTTCTGCTACGATCTAAACTAAATTGTTGAAGGGTGTGAGAGCTTTCTATAGTCAACCGATGAATGAAATTCGTTCTATTGTTTGTAGCAAAACTGCTGCTTCCTGAAAAACAACGCACAGAATAAAAATCCAAGGAGACTTTTTCCAGGGATGTTTTATTACTGTTTCTGTTTTTTCGAGTTTGAATGAATCGTTATTGTGCTCTAACAGCAGTGCAACCTGTAGCAACCACGCTTTCTGAAGCTCAAAATTGTCTTCTGGTGTCATGAGTACATGAATATACTATTTTCATAAATATGATTTCACCTCATGCACTATCAGACCATTACAATAAACCTCCGCTTCAATATTGAGCATATCAAGACATGTTTAGCAAGGCCAAAGCAGTAAAGCTTCCCCCACATCAACCCTGGGATTGTGCAATTAATTTGCTTCCAGAATCCAAACCCCTGAAAGAGAGAGCACAATTCCTGAACATCAGGTCATGAAAGAGTAAGTTGCCGAGGCTCTTAAGAAAGGGTTCATTAGACTTTCCACCTTTAGTTTTTTCTTTGTCACCAAAAAGGACGGTTCTATAGGACCCTGCATATACTATTGTGTAAACTCAATCCTCAAACAATACCCTTTGTTGATCCTTTACCTCTTCTACCTGCCTCCCTTGAAGACCTACAAAATTACAACTTTATCACGAAACTGGATTTGCTCTGTGTCTATAAACTAATCCACAAACGTCATGTTGATAAATGGACAACTGCTTTTGTGACCCTACAGGTCACTGTACAGGTACAGGTACATGTCACTGGGGCGATTGGCCAGGCAGTGTGTGATGCCGTATGGCCTGGCCAATAGCCCCAGTGTATCTATAAATGAGATTTACAGAGACATGACTGGCAAGTTTATGACTATCATCTGATCACCACCACATTGTTCAATTTTTTCTTCACGGTCTGTGAGTAAAGTCTCTTCACTAACTAAAAAAATGTGATTCTTTTGTACAGTTTTTAGGTTATCACGTTACATCAGAGGGCGTTCATATGGTTGTAGAGAAGGTAAAAGCAGTAACCGAATAGTTAACTGTGCTTTACAAATTTGTATAATTTTTTCATAGCTCAACACAGCAAGATTGCAGGACCTCTCAATTCTTTTTTTAAAGGGGACTCCAAAAACCGTCACTTAGAATCTCAACGATACTAAGGCATTTGAATCCCTGCAGTCATCATAAGAACCTGCAGTCCATACAGGAGGCTAAATGGCTCAACCCGCATCAATCATGCTGAAGTAAATTCAAAGCTGATGCACTAATGCATATTTAAACCTGGAAAGAATCTACTGATTCCACAGAACTCATTCTCCTTCATAAAAAGATTGTGCATAATCTTCTTTGCCTTAAACAATGACACCACTGCTGCAACTCTGCAATCCAGCTCTACCAGGATTATAGACGGAAAAGTCTTTGCTCCCCCATCACTTTGCACTCCATCATTAGACTCCCTTCAAGCTTCACTCGGTTCTGTACATTATGGTCTGCTATCCCTTGACTGTGACCCCTATGAAGTCTATTGATTGATTTTTCTCTTCAATCAGAAATGTAGAGAAACCAAATTGACTATTACATATGTAGATTTATGCAAAAACAATCTGTGTGCAGGATTCACATCTGCTCAATGAGATCAACAAATATAAAGCCCAGGTTCTCCAAACGCTTAAAATTAGATGCTGGATGATGAAAAAAATGGTCACTTAACATGCTTGGAACCTTTATTAGTGATTTAACCATGCTTTAGGTAAGTTTATTCAATTAGATGAGATTAGTTCATTCAATAAAAGCTACCAGAAAATTGGAGAAAAAAAACAGCAAATATTTACCTTGACTTCACATTTTTTGTGGCAGGACAATTTGCAGACTGCAGAAAAAGGAAATAAGAAAAACAAATTATTCATATGTAATAACAAATACAAATATTTTATAGACGAGAAATCTATGTTCGGTCATAATATTTTCTATTTATTTTTGAGCTTGTGGCTATTTCTCTAGATTCAGTCCTCTAAATTCCATCAGAACAACATACATTTTCATCTACTACATTTTTTGTTAAACCTTTTTTTATGATATTATGCTTAATGAATGTAAGGTCCAAAAAAATTCCCTTGCAAAAACATTTAGGTTCGGCTTATTTCTTTGTCATTTGCAGCAAATCGACAGCAATTGAAGTAGCTATTAATTTTATGAGGTGAGCCACTTTATTACAGATATAATGACAAAATATGAAAATAGCATGACATTTATGAAACATTATAAACACAATATTTGGGACAGAAGTTCTGATATCGTGCAAGATTTGTTTGTTCTTTTATTAGCTTATAACTGATGAATTCACACTATATTGCCAAAGGTATTCCCTCACCTGCCTTAACTGAAATATGAACTTAAATGATCTTATTCTTAATCTATAGGTTTCAATATGACATTAGTCCACTTTTTGCAGCAATAACAACTCATCTGAAAAGGCTATCCACAAGGTGTTTTATCGAAACTTAATACCGTTCATCCAAAAGCACTTTACTGAGGTACACTTGTTGGATGAGAAGGCCTGGCTCAGTCTCTGATAGAATTCATCCCAAAGCGGTACAGCACTCTGTGCAGGCCAGAATAAACACAGCCATGGAAACCTACTCAATGAAGCTTTCTGCAAAAGGTTATTGTGCTAATCTGAAGGTCATATGAATTTTGTAGCAATTGACTGCAGAAAGTTGGTGACCTTTTGGGACTATACCCCTCAGGATTCGCTGATCCCACTTCAACCGTTTATGTGGCTTATCACTGCATGGCTGAGTTGCTGACACTCCCAAGCATTCAGTTTTCTTAAACTGTGCAATATTTAGGAGTGAGAACCCTGACCCATTGCGTAGATCATTGTTCTGAATTGGAATTAACTGAACTCCTGAGAGTGACCCCTTCTTTCACAAATATTTGCAAAAACAAGTCTGTATGTTTTCTTTAACTGGGACCATCAAAGTGACTGGAACACCGGATACGTATTACTATTTACTTGTTTTATTCTTGGATGTTAGACTGAATACTTTTTGCAATATAGTGTATCTGTCATTTAAACTGAGGTCTAACTGAGGAAACATTTGGGACACCCTACATTATGCTTTGGAGGACAAGAAATTACGTATATGTTTTCATAAATACATATATTGAATCAAAGTACAAATAAATGCATACCAATTTTAGTTAAAAATGAAAACATTGTCATAAATAAATACATGATTACAAGGTTAATGAAATACATTCATTCATAAATATGTTCATAAACAGTAAAATAACATGTACAAATATAAATATTGTATTTCTACATTTCAACAGGTGTAATTGACTAATTTCTATTGCTTTAAAAGTAATTTGCACATTTATTTATTTACGTATTTCTATGTCTGTATGTCACCTATGTTTGTGGTCTTAACCTCCCTGAGCTACAGTTGGTCGTTTTGAGGCAGTCAGGCATTTAATTAATTCAATCTCATTCTCTCTTGTTGTTGAAAAAAAATATTATCATGCGGATGCTTTTTTAACTAACCTGTTTAATCTCATAAAATGCCTCAAACAAGTTGTGCTTACTATTAATACAGAATGCAATTTCTTAGATTTTTAACATTAGGAAATTCTCAAAATATCAGTGTCAGGAATCTAGCTGAAGACCTGCTCTGTTTTTACCCTTAAATTGCTAATGCATTTAAGCTAAAACTTCTGAGCATATTTTCAGCATTTTCACTGTTCACAATAGAAAAAGAGCAATGTATTTTTTATCTTGTCTTTGATTGCACTTAAACCTTTTTCTAGTTCAAATCCCAGAAGAGAAATTAAAACAAAATAAAGATAAAACTAGTTTGGAACCATTTCTTTGTCATCAACATCAGCATATAATAGTTCTATGTCACATAACTTAATCTTTAATGACCAGTCGGTCTAATAAACTTTCATACAGACTCTCCCAGTGGAGGAAGTCCATTCATCCCTGTTTAAAGGGAGCTGCACAGAGGCTGTACTCACAACCTTATAGGCTGGATTAATCCAACAGAATAATACCCCTTGAGCCAGCTGGGGCAAGAATGTTCATAGAAAAAAAAATAGCCAGAGACTTGTCAGTTTTTAAGAGGAGTACCTCTTACCAACACCCAGTAGGCCGCAACTCCCATAACAGAGTGGCCCCTTAACCGTGGGGGGCAAGGGACAACAAACTTTGTGTATGCAGTTAAGATGGCCTCCACTCACTAGCAAGAGGACCAACCTCTGTTTGAAGGCAGCCTTTCTTTTTTTCTTAAAACATCATTGCTCGGACTGAGCAGTTAGAAATAGAGGTTTGAGCTGCATCCTCCAAATGCAGGGCTTGGAGGTTTACTAACTGAATTTTGAAGAAGATGGTAGGAACCTTGGCCACATATCCAGGCTTGGGGCTTAAGGATACACGAGTATCACCGTGCTGGAACTGTAAGCAGGTCTCGTTGACAGAAAATGCATTGCAGATCCTGCCTTTGATCTGGGCTAAAGCGATTATGGCTAAAGAAGAAAGGGTCTATGCAGAGAGAGTATGCTCACATGAAGTTACGCATTCTTCAGAAGTAAAGTGATGAACTTCCTGAAGGGAGGTTTCAGGAGGGGAGCATTCAGGAGATGCAGGTTGAGGATTGATCATAACCCATCAAGTTCAGGCTGTAAAACCTTTTTGACTGGCTGGAGGGACTGGCTTAATTGCACCTTTGTGTAAAGGGGAATTGCACTTCTTGCGCAGGACTGGGACCTCTGTAGCCTTGAACCTTGGTGGGCTGACAGCAAAATGCATCCATGCCGCACAGTGTGTTTGAGCCAAGGGGAAATAATGGAAAGCTTCCATAAAGCTTCCTGAAAACTCCACTAATGGCCACAAACCCAAATTGCCGATAATTCGCGTCGTAATTGAATGTACCCACGAGTGTGATCCAGAGGGAACCTAGATGTTGGTGACCTACCTGAGCGATCGTGCTTGATCTTAGAGAAGCGTCTGGTTCCAGCCGAGGAGGCCTTACTTGAGTCTGAATTGAACTCAGAGGCTAATTGCCATTCGGGGATGTCTCTGAAACAAGAGCTTCATTCAGTTCTGCAGTGAAAGCCTCCTGTCTGCATACATAACCTAAGAAGTTCAAAAGGTTGCTCTTTCAATCAAAAAATTGGACGCTGGCTCTGGGGTCCACAGCCCTCCAACGGCTGGTCAGCCTATCTTAGGGATGCTTGTGTTAGGACCTTTTTCCCTGATGATGACGGGGGCCACTGGACAGAACTGCTTCTGCATCCACTCCCTCTAGCAATTGTAGGTCGCTTGCGATTGGGCTGCTGATCAGGGGAGAGGGCTGAGGAGGTTTTCTCTGATGTTGAGCTGGTGTTAGGGGCACCGACCTAAAAGAAAACCAAAAGGCGTTCCACAGGCTCATTGAGGAAATGCTTACGATCTTGCTGCAACATCTCAGCTTGGACCAACCAAAGATGGCGACTCTGTACCATGAGTGTGGACATTGTGTGGCCTATCAAGTTAGTGGCAACCTTCTTAAACTTAAGTGCAAAGTCTGAGGTACCTCTCAGTTCTTCAGTACTACGTGTACTATGTGGCATCTCCCCTCCTGCATATCTTTCAATGCCTTCTGTAAGAACTATCAACCCAGATTCAGTTACTGCACCTTTAATTCTGGAAAAAAACCACATCCCGATCTAATGGCGCCAGCGTTCTGACTCTGTTTAAACAAGTCAGGACTAATTACCTTTCAAAGATTAAGGGGTCATCAGATAACCCCCCCCGCGTCACCTCTATGCTCCCCTGAAGCCTGCGAACGCTCCGAACTCTCCACGACCCCAGGATCAGACACTGAGTGGACAAAGCCTGGCTCCACTCAAAGTCGTGCTCACCCAAAAACTGCTTTTCAGAAGACTAAAACTTGCTTTAAGAACACTTTTGTGCTCATACAAATATCTCCTGAAATGTACTTTCATGTTATGGAATAATTCGTACTGTACAGTTAATAGTTTAGTCAGTTAAAACGAATGAATGAATGAATGAATGAATTTCTGTAACTGCCCCCTAATGTTTGATCTCGTTGGAATGCGGATAATGTTGCGGAAAGGATTTAATTGTGTAAAAATTATCCGGTACTTTTCCGATTAGATATGACGTTGTCTATTAATGGATGCAAATTAAAGAAGCGGACGTCTCTCCCGCCGAAAAGCTGCTAGGGGCTGAAGTGTGACGTCATCACCGATCCGATCTCAGGAATGCTCTCATTGGCTAAGCTGCGGGAGAGACCCGCCTCACGATTCAAGAAGGGGCCCTCTTCCTGGCGCTCTTGCATTCTAATTCTAATTCTCATTCTTACTTCATCCTTCTTCACTTCTTCACTTCATCACTTAGAGCCTTCTTCGTCACGTTTTCTTTAACTTTCTGTTCCGTCTGCTCTCTCCTCTGGCTGTTAGCCAGACTCCCCTAATTACTCCCTCAAAAGGGATGCTTATCGTTTGGTGCCGTCTCAACGAAGAAAACTCGGCTAGCCTCAACCCAGAACTTTGACCCCAGATATAAAGACTGTTGAATCCAACGGGAAACTCTTTCGGACCCCCACGGAAACTGCTGGGACACTAAGATCACCCTCCCAAATCGAGCACGCCTCACAGCTGTACTCCCGGAATCTACTCGGCTTGCCACGGACCACGTTCGACCGGATCGACTCGAAAGATCTAAACGGTAGACTGCGATAATCAATCACTTAACGCGGGTAAAACGGGAACAGAGCGACTGTGGGAATGCTAAATTAAGTACGAGCCCAAACTGATGTGTAAAGATAACTTCTTGCTGTTATTTCAGAAGCTTTGTGTCTCTCTCTCTCTCTCTCTCTCTCTCTCGTCTCTCTCTCTCTCTCTCTCTCTCTCTCTTCTCTCTCTCTCTCGGTGTGAATGAGTGCCTGTTTGCTTGAGCGAATGGTTAGGTTAGTTAGCTAGAAATCATTTATCAATTTGTGTGTCTAGAATAGAGTTAATAAAGCCTTTAAAAGACATTTCCTTTGTTTTTAATCTATGCAGTTGATCCGTTCCCTGTGGTTCTGATTCCGAGATGATACGGTTGATTTCCCCTTACCGTATTATTATTAATTATTAAATGTGTAATAACCAGTTTGTTACATATATTGGTGGAGGATATGCGAGCGCTGCAATAGCGGTTTCACTGCGCAGACTCAATAAGGAATGCTTTTAAATGCTTGTTAAATGTTAAGGAGTTATGGCTTGCCCGGGACGCCGGAAGAAGTAATGACAGAAATTGCAAAAGGCAATTTTATGGATATTGAGCTCAGAATTTATGTTAAAAAGGCCTGATTCGTCTGAATTCATTGACTGCGTTCCCAGTAATGATTTTTAGCGAAATTATTAAATACCCGGTTAAAAGAATTATGCTAAGCGCTAATTCAGGGTAGTTTTCTATTGAAAAATCACGTGAAAGGAGAAACGTGATTCGTTCCAGGCTGCGAGAAAATGCATGCCGATTGAATTTGAAGGCAATAATTGCGTGTTCCAGTATTGACCATTTTGTGACGAAACTGCGGGAACGCAGAAGGGTGTATTTGTTTGTGAGTGAAACACGAGAGTGTGTTCTGTTTTCGTGAGAGGGGCCGCCCTCTCGTGGCCAGTGGAGTTTGTTTGGAAGAACAATTCTGCGGAAGCCACTAAACGCGCATGCGCAGCCCTTTGGGAGCGCAAAATATTAAGTGGCTCGTCCGAACGAGCGCGAAGCTTTAAGGAGAATAAAGCTCGTTTTATGGTAAATCCATTGTTTTAAGAGATGCGCCGTCATCTCGTAGCTGTGTAAGAAAAGCAGTTTTTAAGCTCTGAACGGTAGCGTGCCCTGAGCGGGCGAGGACAGTCTGACGCGAGACCGACTCGGTCAAAGCGGGTCGTGTGATGAGCTCAGCCCAAAGTAAACGCCCGACGTCATCCCGTAAACAGGCTTGACGGCGGCTAGGGAAGCCATTTTTGAAGGTGCGGAAACACGAGCCTCCCAGCGAGAAGCTCACGGGAGCCACCGTGTGGCGAGTGTGTGTTATAGCAAGCGCATACCCGAAGCGCGTGCACGAGGTTAGGCTGGAATCCAGCGTGTCTGTGTGACTGAAACAGTGTCTGTGTGACCATCTGCACTGGCGTTTTCATCCTGTCTCTCCTATAGAATCATCCTCAAATCACCTGTATAATTATGGATTATGTTTGACTTATTTTATTTTTTGCTTCTGTTTCATTATTAGGTGTTATTAAAGTTTCAATTTTAGTTTCTGGTTACTTTATTTTCACTGTTACTTAATGTGACAGATTTTACCAGTTAATTGACAATCACGGTGTGTTTTTCATCAATAAACGTCACTGGCGTCAATTAATCAGGCTCACTGTCACATGTACAAATTTTAATTGGGGTTTTAATATTTTTAATTTTATTTCATTTTAGTTTTGTTAATTCAGTCCTTGGTTGGATTTTATTAGTGTTTACTGTGACAGACTTCACCTGTTAACTGACAAGCAAGGTGTTTTCATCCATAAAACGTCACTTGCGTCGATTAACAAGGCTTGCTGTCACCTGTACAAAATTTATCCTATTTTGTAACCATTTTATCATTTTTCAGTTTGAGATCCAATTACATTTATTTTATTTTATTTCTTTTGTTTATTATTTGTTCCTTCACTTTCTATTTTCCAACCCTCAACTCATCTCTTGAATTTTCACCACCTCTAGCTACAGTCCTATCCTATCTATCTCTTGGACTGCTCTCTTGCTTCTGATTCTGGTAAAGGATTTGAGCCTCATATCTAATTGGTTTAAAACCCTAAATTAGTAAATTTGGCATTCCCAAGAAGTTCTGTTCTGTATTACGAGACACATAATATCAGAACGATTCAGTCGGAAAACGGTCCCCACGCGATCCTGAAGCCAGTACAGACACCTGACATTGCTTTTCGTTTCTTCCCCAAACTAATAGGAACGCGTGAACTCCTCCAGAAACGACGCCCTCGAGTGATCCGACGAAGCAACCGATCACCCGGCCGTACGAACAACTCTGGAGTATGTACTCAATCCTATTCATAAAAGAAACAAGCATTGTTTAACCTGTTTCCTGTGACAGCTAACAATTAAATCAGGTGATAACTTTAGCTTCTTAACTACCCCAGTTATAGCTGAACGTAATCTTTGGTTTTGACAATAGCTGTAATAATTCAGGAATATTGCTTTCTGGTGTTAGATTCAAGAATTTCTATTTTTATTTTATTTTATATTTTATCAAAATTATTTTAATAACTTCACTTTTAAGTGTAATTAATTTTCAAGCTTGTTTTGTTTCATTTTGTTTTCCCCTTTCTGTTCCCCCAAGCAAATATTCAACAGAGTTTGAATCACATTATTACAGCAACAAGCACCCTCTTTTCAACATAGCAACACACTCTTTATTATTTCGTTAATTTAAATTTTAGCAGTCCCTCAGTCTGTCTCAAGTCTCCCTTCCACCTCAAACGATGGCTACAACAAGAGAAACCATCACCCACTGGGAAGACCTGGAGAACTGGCTGGGCGAGCTAACAAGCACCATACTGCCGGAAGCAGCAATAAACCTTCAAGGTCACTCCCAAGATCAGCTAGACGAAGCCCTAACGAACCTTATGGCAAGAGATCCAACTCAAAGCTATGGATCCAAAGACCTAGCGAAAATTGTGGGAAGTCTCAGCCACGTCCTGATCGCCACCTTAAAGCTGGAAGAAAGAACAAAGTCACGCATGCAAAAGAAGCTGACCCGTGCAAAAGAGCAAAATTACCCACTTGAAAGCAGAGGTCCGGAGCCAACAAGCGGAATCAGAAAAGGATGACCGTGACTCCAGAGACGAGATGCAAGCGCTAAGAAGCGATTTAACAGCTGTCCAACAAAAAATTGATGAGCTGTTAGACCATCGGAGCAGTGAAATGGAGAGGAGCAAACGAACCGAAAGACTCCTGGAAGCTGCGGAAGAGGAGCTCAAAACACGGAGCTCCAGAATAAAAACCCTCGGGACACATCTCGAGGCCACATGTGCAGAGATCCACGGCTTAAATGAACAGCTGACCGACCTCCAAAAGGAACGGACCGTAATGAAGGCGGAATTGGAGTACGCAAAAGGATTACGAGCTGATCAAAACAAGCCCAAACCTCAAGGGTCCTGGCACCGACCATGCACGGAGGAACCCTCCATTCAAGAGTACAAGCCAAGTTACTCTCAAAATTATGGGTTCCCCGCTACACCTCCTCCTAGAGTCAACCAAACCTCGGGAAGAAGAGAAAATGGCCAAACCGTCGTCCAGACGACCAGAGAGCTGAACGACCTAAGCAAGCTGGCCAGAAACATTACCCACTTCACACCAAACGAAGCAAGTGGAAGGGACATACAAGCCTACCTGAAGGACTTGGACTTCCACCTACAGATGAGAGCCTCTGCGACCGACCAGGACATGCTCTATCTGATCAGAATAACTTCTAGTCCGGAAGTACAAAGCTTCCTAGACCGACAGCCTCCTCAGATCACGTCGGACTACCACCTACTCAAGGAAAGCCTCATTCAAGAGTTTGGAAACGCAGTATCCGAACAAGGACTCATGGCTGCCTTAGAAACCAGACAAGGCCGACACGAAACGCCTCAAGCGTACTACACACGACTCCGGCTAGCCTACTTCGGAAGCCGCAATGAGCCCTACATGGAGGAAGACCCGAACTTCAGAACTCTGTTCCTGAGAAACCTCCATCCCGGAGTCAGTCAACACCTGGGTGTGATGGCATGCCCTCGAACCATGACGGCCCTCCAGCTGCGAGAGCTGGCACAGAAAGCCTATAGCAAACAAAAGATGGTGTTGGAAAAGACAAACCGAAATCCAACGATCTTAGAGGTGAACCTGCCAGAACTGCCTCTGGAAGGGGCCCACCAGTCAACCCAGTCTGAACCACGGAAACAGGGATGGAAGGAAACCCCATCCAACGGAAACTGGAGTCCAAACTACAGCATGAAACCAAAACAGGGCAGGCCATGGGACCAGACCCAGTCACGACACCGTCCCTATGAGCCGCGCCATGACAAGCCCTGGAACCAACGACATTACAGCGGAAGACGCAAGAGAAACAACTCCTGGAACTCAAGCTGGACCCCAAGGGAGAGGCAAAACCCCCAGTCCAGTAACGGAGACCAGCGACGATACTACGACCGTCACCAGCCAAGGTCAACCAGAAGCGAAGCGGTGTACTACCAAGCACCTGCACCCAAGGTGGACGTACAAGAAATAGTCCAGCTTCTGATGAAAGAGTTTCTCAAAACCAAAGATGAGGAACAAGACAGGAGGAAAGACAAAGCAGACTCCTGACCAAAATGAGAGCAGCGGAACAAAGGCGTTCTGGTAGCCCACTTAACAAATGCAGTGGCTTCAAGTATACAAAACCAAATCAAGGAAAGTGCATCAAACGACCGAAAAGAGTCCAGCTCGTCGAAAGACCGAAAAGAGTCCAGCTCGTCGAAAGACCGAACAGAGTCCAGCTCGTCGCAAGATCAAATAGCGTCTGACTCACCAAAGCACCAAGAGTCAAACTCTTCAAGAAAACCCGAGTCAAGTCATCAAGGATTCAAGACGCAATCACCCGCTCTCACTCTCTCAAAACCAAGAACATTTCAAGTGGAACTGGAAAACACACCACTTCCAGTTCCAAAACAAATCTCAAATAGAGCTGATCAAGACCAAGCCTCAAGACTCAAATAATCTAAAACAGAGCTGATCAAGACCAAGCCTCAAGACTCAAATAAATCTCAAACAGAGCTGATCAAGACCAAGCCTGAAGACTCAAGCACATCGCGAACAAAGCTTAAAGACTCACCAGAACCTCAAACAAACGTAATCAAACAGAGCCCAGCTCTTCAAGAAACCAAGAGCCAAGCTACCAAGAACCCAGAATGCAGCCAAACGTTCCCTGACTCTCAAATCCAAGAACATCTCAAATGAAACTGACAAACACAGAGCTGCAAAATTCAAAACTCTCTCAACAGAGCTGAACAACACAGAACAAAACTCAAGAAAACTCCAGCAAGCAGGTCAATACAAAGTCTCCAAGTCTCCAACAACGACAAAACAGATGCTCTTGCAAAATCTGGTGCACCAAACGGACTCGTGGTACCCTCTGACCCTCCCACCCACCCACCCTGCGGGTGACTGCTGTGACCTGGCGACATGCACTCAAGGCCTCCACAACCCCGGCCTCCACCCTGGTCAAGCTTTCGCCTCAAATTTCCACCGACGACCTGGTCAGCCTCCAGACATCTGACTCCGCCATCCAGGCGATAACCAAACACCTGATCGACCCTGTGTTGCACCCCGTTCGTCCAGACGACCGTGCTGCGGACTCAAACTTGAGGCTCCTTCACGCAACAAAGCACTCCCTGCGTCTGCATGATGGGCTCCTTCTTCTTGCCACCGACGCAACCACTCCACATCGCCTCGTGGTTCCCCGGTGCCAGAGGGGGGGGTGATGCTCACGCACGCCCATAACGGACCACACGCAGGACACCACGGAGCCAAAGCAACACATGAGTCCCTGAAACAAGTGGCCTACAGGCCGGGAATGCAACAACAAGTCGCCGAATATGTCAAAGGATGTCTAACATGCGGCCAAGTCGAACAAGCAAACCCAAACCAAAGAGCACCACCAAAGTGAAGACAAATGAACCAAGTCCACGCTGGGTCCACCGAAACCAGATGAAGCCCAACCAGAGCACCAAGAACCCCACCAGAGGGGGGAGTTGAGACAGACTGACAGACCATAGACCAAATAGCTTTGCTCTAACTATTCAAATACATACTGATGTTGCTTTCATTTTTTTTTTTGTTTTATTTTTATTGTTTCTTCCCCTTCTCCTCTGTAGCCAAAGCATACCAAGACATCCCAAATAGCTTTGCTCTAAGTAATCAAATAGATATTGATTTTGTTTTACTTTTATTTAACCAAAATGGGTATTCACATATATACCAAGTTTGTTTCAAACCCTTTATTTTAAGATGGTTCCTCTTGTCTCCCCAGCTCATTCTAAGTTATCTTCTCAGATCCATTAGGAATGTTAGAATAACAATTCTGTTACTTAGTGGCACAACGCTCAACACTGGCCCTAGTGAAACAAAGAACTGAGACAACAGGAAACTAAGAATAGGATTGATCGACAGACCCAGAGTTTAACTGACCGTACCGACAAACGATCGGCGTTTCAGTGTTCTCGATCACTTAATTTAATCAAGTACTCTGCAATAACTTGAAAACCGAAACTAAACAGGCCATACAACTAATAGCCATTCCTTTACACTCTGTTACCAGGAAGATGCTCCGACTCGCCGTCTTGCTAAGCTGCGTTGTGGGGATTCAACCCCAACCCGAGGTGGCAACCCCAGGACCACCTTCAGGAATTGTACTCCGGGAACAGCCCGGTTTACTGATAACTAACTGCAAGACTTACTCACAGAGAGTATATGTACGCTTAAGTCCTGCAGAAGTGTATCGGTCTCACTCCGTTCCAAGGGCCCCCCAGACAACCTGGGCAGGATCCCGTTGGACCCAAGAGGCGTTGGCACACGCCCAAGCTGACGTAGCCCACATGCTACAGCAGTTGCAAAAGATGACCGTCACTCAAGCAGAACTAAGCGGAGCCAACCGTCGTCCCAAACGATTCTTAGGAACCCTACTGGGAGCCGCGGCGGCCGTCGGTACTCTATTTAATATCGGAATGAGTAGTTTTCAACGCAGTCAACTTAGCAACCGTAAGACGACACATTGGAGAAATCCAAGACGAGCTCCCCGATATCAGAGGACGCCTCGATGTCCAAACACGGTCCCTACAGGCAATCGGGAAGTCACTCAATGGTACTATCGTGGTCCTAAACCGACACTCTACTCTGTTGAACCAAACAATCAAATCGATTAACAAGCTTTTTAGCGTAGTCCAGAGCGACCTAGCCCAGATGCAGCTCCTAAACACCCTCATGGCAGATATGCTCCGCGAAGTTAGCTCCTCAATCGACAGTTTGGCGATGGGAAGGATTC
This sequence comes from Danionella dracula, assembly GCA_900490495.1. NCBI lineage: Eukaryota > Metazoa > Chordata > Actinopteri > Cypriniformes > Danionidae > Danionella > Danionella dracula. Next base: position 12,904,324 of record UELW01000067.1, read on the forward strand.
CCACGTACCTGGTGCCCCTCAGCCTCGTACAGAATGTCCTCGCTTCATCTACGGTGGGTACTCCCAACCCAATACAAGTTCACCTGGCCTACTCGCTCGGGAGCGCTATTCCACTCTACGTGGACCCTACGCTCGGCGACTTAGCCTTCCTAATTAGCCTACCGATTGTCGAGACGAACAATATTTATCGGCTAAAAGATGTCGTGAACGTCGGATTTTGGCAGGGCAGTACCCACGTGAAAATTCAAACCCCAGAGGTTGTCGCCTACCACGAAGCCAACGAAGAGCTTTACCTGGCGCCCAATCTGCGTATGTGCACCCGCACCAAGGACATTCACTATCTGTGCCCAAGCAAGCCGTTCATACGAGACAACACCGAGGGCATTTGTGGGTTAGAAGCGATGCGTCCAGACACGCGATGCCCCGCGGAAGCAACGCCGTTTTTCCAAGTCGAGCTGACACAAGCTGAAATAGTCGGAAACCGCTGGTTAGTCAACACCCCTGCCCGGTCTGCGACCCTCACGTACGATCAGCACGACACCGCCACACGCATTAACCTCCCTAATAGTACGCTTTGGATCAACGTCCCCAAGGGCTCCATACTCCATATCGAAGACTTGGCCCTCTATCACCTGCCCGAGGAAGACTACCGCTCAGAGTTGGAGATCCCCTCTTTCTTCAAAAATCATGCCTTCACCCTCGAACCCGAGTTGGAAGACCTGATCAAAGAGGAGGGCACGCAAACGATCGACCTGACCCCTGTGGAGACCGCTCTCAAAGCCCTCGCGCGAAAACCACTCGCGAATTAGCCCGATCTTTCGGTCATGGTCCTCCGCGGACACCGCCCTGTGCATCTCGACAGCCATCGGTTACTTAATGACTCTCATTCTCGCGTTTCTACTCCACAAGAGAGTTAGCGCCATCCGAGAATCAGTAAACCGTTGCCTCCCAGATGCCCCGAGGATCTTCCGACGCCGCCAGGAGCAACCTGTTCATCTACCTGAACAGGACAATGAGTCGAACTTGTTGGAAATCACTCCAGTGACGCCACGGAGAGTTACCCCTAACCTTGCACGACCCAGCTGAGTCCTCCTAAGGGGGGACAACACTTTGACCATCCCGATGCCTGCCTTTATAAATGACTCTTCCGATCCACGAGTGGAACGCCTGTTTCCCTGGCCTACGGCTTTTACGCTCGACGATGTCCATCAAGGGACCTCCCCGACCGTAAAGGGGGGATATGTAAGAACTATCAACCCAGATTCAGTTACTGCACCTTTAATTCTGGAAAAAAACCACATCCCGATCTAATGGCGCCAGCGTTCTGACTCTGTTTAAACAAGTCAGGACTAATTACCTTTCAAAGATTAAGGGGTCATCAGATAACCCCCCCCCGCGTCACCTCTATGCTCCCCTGAAGCCTGCGAACGCTCCGAACTCTCCACGACCCCAGGATCAGACACTGAGTGGACAAAGCCTGGCTCCACTCAAAGTCGTGCTCACCCAAAAACTGCTTTTCAGAAGACTAAAACTTGCTTTAAGAACACTTTTGTGCTCATACAAATATCTCCTGAAATGTACTTTCATGTTATGGAATAATTCGTACTGTACAGTTAATAGTTTAGTCAGTTAAAACGAATGAATGAATGAATGAATGAATTTCTGTAACTGCCCCCTAATGTTTGATCTCGTTGGAATGCGGATAATGTTGCGGAAAGGATTTAATTGTGTAAAAATTTATCCGGTACTTTTCCGATTAGATATGACGTTGTCTATTAATGGATGCAAATTAAAGAAGCGGACGTCTCTCCCGCCGAAAAGCTGCTAGGGGCTGAAGTGTGACGTCATCACCGATCCGATCTCAGGAATGCTCTCATTGGCTAAGCTGCGGGAGAGACCCGCCTCACGATTCAAGAAGGGGCCCTCTTCCTGGCGCTCTTGCATTCTAATTCTAATTCTCATTCTTTCTTCTTCTTCACTTCTTCACTTCATCACTTAGAGCCTTCTTCGTCACGTTTCTTTAACTTTCTGTTCCGTCTGCTCTCTCCTCTGGCTGTTAGCCAGACTCCCCTAATTACTCCCTCAAAAGGGATGCTTATCGTTTGGTGCCGTCTCAACGAAGAAAACTCGGCTAGCCTCAACCCAGAACTTTGACCCCAGATATAAAGACTGTTGAATCCAACGGGAAACTCTTTCGGACCCCCACGGAAACTGCTGGGACACTAAGATCACCCTCCCAAATCGAGCACGCCTCACAGCTGTACTCCCGGAATCTACTCGGCCTGACACGGACCACGTTCGACCGGATCGACTCGAAAGATCTAAACGGTAGACTGCGATAATCAATCACTTAAACGCGGGTAAAACGGGAAACAGAGCGACTGTGGGAATGCTAAATTAAGTACGAGCCCAAACTGATGTGTAAAGATAACTTCTTGCTGTTATTTCAGAAGCTTTGTGCGTCTCTCTCTCTCTCTCTCTCTCTGTCTCTCTGCTCTCGCTCTCTCTCTCTCTCTCTCTCTCTCTCTCTCTGTCTCTCTTGCTCTCTCTCTCTCTCTCGGTGTGAATGAGTGCCTGTTTGCTTGAGCGAATGGTTAGGTTAGTTAGCTAGAAATCATTTATCAATTTGTGTGTCTAGAATAGAGTTAATAAAGCCTTTTAAAAGACATTTCCTTTGTTTTTAATCTATGCAGTTGATCCTTCCCTGTGGTTCTGATTCCGAGATGATACGGTTGATTTCCCCTTACCGTATTATTATTAATTATTAAATGTGTAATAACCAGTTTGTTACACTTCGCTTGAAGCACTTAAAAGGATACAGAGTTCACCTGCAGCAGCATAAGCTCACGTCATCAGGTCCGAGAAGAAGCTCAGCTGGCGGGATGGGAGTATCGGCTGATTGACAGCCAGGTATTATGGTCCCAGCCTTTTAGTAGTGTGTTCTTTACTGTAATCTTCACCTAATTGTGCTTGCGCATCACTAGCTCTTGATTTTCACAGGTGACACCAGATGTCCCCTGATTTACCCTTCTGGACACTGACCAACATTATGGAGGTGGGCAACCTGATCCTTTTTGAGAATCAGTGGCGGCAGCTGGAGTTCATAGGGAACGTTTTGGTAACTGTTCAGAAGTGAGAGCTTTGCGGAGCCTTTGGCTCATTTATGAGGGGTAACGTGGAGAAAGTGGCTCCACTCACTGGCTGCTTGCTCGTGGTCCTGTTCGTTTTTTTTTTGGTGTTCGTTTGAGCTTCCCGCCACCAATGTTTCTGTGTGTTTTGTTTCAGTTCAGTTCATTGTCTTCTGATCTCCAGACTTACAGTCTGTACATAGGATTGATTTTCTGTTATACAGACTAGCTTAGTGGTGTGCGCCATTTTGTTTACTGTAATAATCTTCTAGTTAGTGTAGATTAGTTTTTTTAGGGTTAGGGTTAACTAGCATCAATTTGTCCTCTGCTTATTCGTTTGGTTTTATTTTAACTCGCGCCCCTTTGTCTCTGTCCCTGGAGTGTGTAAATTTGTGTTTGTTCTGTTACTCATTGTTAGCCCTGTTTTGTTTGAGTTATAGTTAATAAAGCCTGTTTGATTTGGCAAATTCATTCTTTGAGTCGTTTTACATCCAGTGTTAATTTCTGTTCTTCCACCAGTCACGCCCAGAGAGAAGGATCCAAACGCAACTTGTCAAACCAAGGGATTTATTCACAGTTCCAAACAAGGCGAGCAAAAGCTTGTGATTCCAGAAACGCCTATATCGCTCAACGAGAGCGAGAGGCAACACAGCAACCAGTGTCCAAATCAGCAGGCGTGAGAGAAGTCAGGCAGGCAGGCATCGATTCGGAGACAGATGGGACAACGAAGGCAGTCAAGTTCGGCATCGCACAGGCGAAGTTGTAGGTAGGTGGCTGGCTGGGATAAATCCCAAATAAAAAGAGGATTCACAGGCACCCGAGCAACACTGGGCAAAGAGGAAAACAGGATTAGAACATGAAGTGACCAACGACAGTGACAGGATTGAAAACACCACAGCAAGATAGCCCGAACAACGACAGGACACACTCGCGACTAGAAGGGGGAAAAGGGAGAGCTTAAATAGCAAGGAAATTATAGGAGATCGGTGAGAGGTGCAGCAAGCCATGTGTGGGCTATCAGTGATAGCGATTAGCTGAGTGTGCGCATCAAGAATGGCAGAGAGAGAGAGAGAGAGAGAGAGAGAGAGAGAGATCAAGCCAGGGTCCTGACACCACCTTTTTGTTACACCCCAACCTCAGATGCCGTCACATATTTTGGGTCATAACACAGGCGACACCCACAAACCATACGTTAACTCCGAAGATCTCAGGTCTGAGAGGTCTCTCAACCACATCATTGAATAAAACTCCTTCAGGAGCTGCTCCGTCTCTCTCCGCTGTAACAGTGCATCATCAACCTTGTGGGGGTCTTTTGAGGATGCAAGCAGCACATAATTTCTTATCTCACTGGAGCAGACAGTGGTTGCCAAAGGGGAATGGGAGGAGCAAGGAGCTGGCCCCAGCACAATCATTGAGACTTTTCTAACATTAGCCACGACATCCAGCCTCAATCTAAGTGGGTTGCTGGTCAGAGCATTGCATAGATGTCCATCAATGCAATGGATCTATCACATCCAGAGGACCTACACAGTAATGTTATTGTCTTTAGCAGACCCGTCTTTAAAAGACGGCAGGAAGAAACAGCTCTTAAACAAAAGCATACCAACAGCTCTTAAACCAAACCAGAGCATACTTGTTGGAAAGCAATGAAGGCTCAAAGCTGGGGTGTTCAGTGGCTCCAACACACACTGGGACAGTGGGAAAACCACACTGGTTGCCATATCAGCTCTTCTTTTAATGCTCACTGAATCCTGAGCGCCCACAATTTATATACACTTAATTTTGATTTCCAATTCTAATGATTGATCAGGGTAAAACATGATGTTGTTCTTTTCAGGGAAAACTGGGTGGGAAACCATTCTATTTGGTTTAAACCAAGACTTTCCTTTAAATTCAACTCTCCTTTTTTTGCACATGGGGAATGTTATATGGGTGTCAAACTACCAACACCCTGCACAGTTTGGTTCCAACCATAATTCAACAGACCTGTGGTTTTCAATCAAGCCTTAACTGGGCTGATTAGGTGTTTCAAATGGGTTGCAGGGTGTTGGCCCTCTAGGCATTCAGTTTGACACAAGTGCAATTAAATTATTATCAATTTTTGAGCTGCATTATGATTTGAGAGAATACAATATTCATTTAATGTTTTGATTAATTATTTTTTAACAGGTGCAAAACGAAACAATTTTGTATTTTATGTATAAATTATTAAAACAGATTTGTTCACATTCTGTTCTGAGGCATTGCCTTTTTACTAAACCCAATAAATAAAAAGTTAAGCATTCTGCTAGTCGGTTTGATATTCAGTAGTCTCGTTCTGACTAACATTAATAAAGTAAAGTTAGAACTGGGTTTAGGCTATGTACTTTGTGGAACTCTGGCATATGTACAATGTACAGTAACATTTTTTGCAAGGTTGTGACTAAAGATGCTTGCTGTACTTGGGGCCTTGATATACACATACCTTGCAAATAAGCAGCTAAAATCCAGATTAGACATAACATTGTCACAAAAAAAAATCTTGAACAAGCTCTCCTCAAGAACCTACCTCATCATGTATGCTTTTAGTCTGGAATTAAAAAGGTAGAGATATCCTTTCTTGTTCCTCAATTTTTTTTTTTTAGAATTTTTATTTTTAGTTATCCGGTTTTGCTATTAAAACACAAATATTTCTCTCTCTATCTGTTATAAAGCCAACCATTGATGATAAATGTGATCAAGTGAAATGTCATGCTCATATTCAGTATCAGTCAGTACACTTTATACATAAATTGTTTAGAAACTCTTTTATTTACCAGTTGGTGCTGAAAGAGAATGAAGCCTGCCCCTGATACTCAAGTCATTGGCAGGCTTAAAAACATGGGTTGTAAGGTTCCAGCATGAAGGCCCAGGCTTCACCAATCACATACTCATGGAGGGACTTTTAGAATCATGTGATCTGTATGGCAAGACATCAACAGCATTTAAGTCAAAATGAAGAAATACTGAGCAATGAAATGAATAACACATGCTTTATGTTTTTTTCATGATACAGTTTAGATTCACTCTTTTCACTTCATTTTCAGATTATCTTGATACCATCTGAAAAATGAAAGTTTCAGATTTAAAGAAAGAAGTGAAGTCATACCTGTAGGGGTTATCATGCTTGAAGAGAATGTGAAGAGAACAAAGTTGAATGAAATTGTTGTTTTGATGGAATACATTTCAGTCTGTTCAGTGGCTAAATGTACTATGTGGTAGGGGGGTTTTAGCCTCCCTTCGATGACAAAATTAAACAAAAAAGTTCTGCCTTTTAACTTATGAGATTTGCATTTAGATAATGATGTCATTATAATAATTACAATGGCATCCAGATTGCAAAAGGACCTGCAATGCATTCATAGCCACAAAGAATTGCCTTTTTGCTGCCTAATAGATGCAAAATCATTCGTTGAATGACACATCTGTTCATTTCAAGAGTTTGCCAAAACAATATATTTTTGCAAGGGATGTTAACAATTTACATAAATTATCTTTGTAAGTGAGTCTAAAAGAAAGAGACAGGGTAAGGAGAGGAAGGGAGGTTGACAACTGGTCTGCTTGGTTAAATCATAAATCAGCAGTAGCTATCAAAATACAGACAAGTTCTGTTAGCCAAACTTAAATGTCAATACTGACTTTGAGAATTCAGATAATGCTCATATACTGCACCTTTAAGGCCCTGTTTGAATGCACCTTGTTAATTCTGAAACTTTTCAAGACTGTTACACTGTTCACCCACATGTAAATGCAGCAATGCTTTAGATAATGGCACATAAAACAAACACTCAAACAGCAGTACCATAGTTACTGAAACTGATAGTCCCAGATTGAAGGTGTTTAATTGGCCTATATGACTTTATATCTCACCCTCTGAGCTGGCATGGTGTTGTTACAGCACTTGTTTGAATGATTGTTCTGTGTGGTTTAAGAGTTTTACACAAAGATTAAGCATTTTTGTTTCAATAGAGCTGCCACAGACAAAAAAAGTCATTAAATGATAGGATTTGAAATAACGAATAAACTGCGAATCAATCAACTATTTAAAAACAAATCCTTTAGACATTTTTTGAGAATTGATTTACAATTGACGGACAATTGAACAAGTATTAACAGCCTGCCAAGGGAATGTGCTGTAATATAATTACCTTTTTGAGGATCAATCTGTCACTGTCCTTAACAGTTGCCAAATTTAACCAAATGTGCAGTCTCCGCATTGGCTACCACAAAGAACCCCAAGCATCTGATGGGCTCTTTGGTGGAGTGGATACACAAATCGTTTGCCCAAACCAGCTCATTAACAGCATAAGGGTTTGTTGTCTAATTCTCTAAATGATTGAAAATAGCTTGTAGTATACAATCCTAAATAGCCTTTCCCAAAGAAACCTTACAGTTTTTGAGGTAGCATGTCAGAGTTTGGACAGATGCATTAAGGTTATCAGTGATGATGCAGTACCAAGACTCAAACGTCTAGCTAGAACAATGCTGCCAAAAGGAATCCAAACAATCCATGTTTGGAGATTGACATGTAAATAGTTTTTTACAAAAATGTAATAATTTCACTTCAAGTGGCACATAAAGTTCAAGAATAATGTGGGATTTTCAGGATGCGCATTTCATGATTTCTTATGTGGTCTGAAGATTGTACAGTATTTCCGCGTGTCAGGTGGCTTTGCCCCATACATCCGAAATCTCCATGCTGGACATGTGGTTTATGGGGTCGCGCCATGATGATAAACTACTGCCGCTCCGATCCCGTTCTTCCCGTAAGTGCATTGGAAGCTGACCAGAACTTGAAAGGCACCTTCTTCTGTAAGAAAGGAGGTTGATCAGTCTCCCCTTGATGGCGCTGTAGATAGGGCGTATGACATGATTCCCCTTGTAGAGCAGGCTCTGGTGGTGCTTTATGCCAGGTAACCCTGCTGCTTGGCGTGATCAGTCGAGGCCTTCATCTCGCTAGCTAAGCTGTCGTTGGACCTGACTTCAAGAGTTTACGCTGCTGCAGGTCAAGCTGCCACTGCCCTGCATGCCACGACAACCTTTCAGGTATTCCAAGAATATGTCTGATAGAAGTGCAGGAGGGGAGTTGTTCTTATGGATGACCTGAGAGCTTTTGTAAAAGTTAAGGTAAGCTCTTTGACCACACAATGTCTACATCGGTAGTCCACAGCTACCGTCTTGGTTGAACCAGGCTGAATGTTGTCACACATTCAGAAACATTTCCTCAACAAAACTGTGGTCCCAAATGGCCTTTGTGGCATCGTCGTAGAGGACCTTACTTCACAAGTCTCTACAATCAGGAAGCAGGTGGAGGATCTGTGAGAACTCTCTTCTGAACACTCATCTCCTGAGACTTCTTCAGGACACACGGCCCATTAATACGTCCACAGGATTGGTTTGTTACAAGTAATCTGGAGGATGCGTACTTTATGTCAGTATACTGCCTTGGCACAGACCCCTTTAATTAGCCTTGAAGATAGAGTGTATCAGTACCGCGTCTTCCCTTTCGGCTTGTCTCTGTCCCCTCGCACCTTCACAAAGTGATTGAGGTGGCTTAGTCCCATTATATGGGAAGGGGTTTGAGTCCTGGTGAACTGTATGACTGGCTAATACTGTCCCAGTCAAGATCTCACTTGATTCTTCACTGAGACAGGGTCTTATGTCACCTCAGCCGTTGGGGCTTCGTATCAACCCAGAAAGAGTCGTTTGAATGCCGGCCTGAGGATTTCTTTCTGTGTATGGAGCTAAACTCGTTGAAAATGCTAGCACATCTCCTTGAAAGACATACCATGAGACAGCTGAAGGCAGCATGCAGAGTCTTTGCAAAATTGGTGATCCTTCTGAAGAACATCCAGACGCTCCTGGGCATATGGTACAGTAGTGATTATTTCGCATATGAGACCACTTCTGCCTGGCTCAAGTTCCCGAGTTCCATTACGAGCATGGCATTTGGGTGGCCGTAAGTGAATGTGACACCTCGTTGCTGTTTCAATCTCCTTCTTAGAAGGACATTTGGTTCCTCCGTGCCGGTGTCCCCCTGGAGGAGCTGCCAGGAGTGTAGTATTTACTACAAATGCTTAAAAGATCTCAGGGTTGGACCGAGAAGTACATTTCCTATAGCATAAATTGCCTAGAGCTTGTGCAGTGTTCCTAGCTGTAAAGTCCTAGCAGAATCCCTAGCGTAATGCTGCAGGGACATCACGTATTGGTCAGCCCAACACGGCGGTGGTGGTGTATGTCAATCAACAAGGAAGGATATGCTCAGCTCTCGCTCGCAGGCCACTATTCTGGAGTCAGCACTTGAGACAGTCCATACTCCTGGCAAGTTGAACCGTTCAGCAGATACACTGTCTCGGTGGAAATCAGAGTCAGAAGAATGGCAACTCCACCCCCAGGCAATCCAGCAGATCTGGGAGCGCTTTGTTCACCACCCCAGAGAATGCTCAGTGCTGGCTGTCCTACACTTCGTCCCGTCCCCAGTTCCTCTTGTTCCAGGGATGTGGACACAAGCACCGGCGCCCAGACTTCTGGAACTCAATGTCTGTGGTCCAAACACTGGGTCTTGTCAGAGCTTGTTATGCCGGCAAGTGGGGTTGGTTCATTGACTGGTGTCACTCGCCACGTAGACCCGAGCAGCTGCCCCGTTGAACTCGTGCTAATCTTCCTCCAAGAGGGTCTGGATCGAAAACTGTCTCCATCCACCCTGAAGGTTACATAGCTGTGATTCTACCTTATGGAGAACATAATGGTTACTTTCTTAGACCCTGTTCCCCGAATACGGAACATAGACCTCCCTATTTCCTATTTCCCCAAAGGAAACCTTGCAGAGAGTCTTGTGAAAGGTGCTGTGTCTCATCAAAAAATTATGTTATGAGCCTGTATCTGTTTTGTTGCTGTTTGTTTATGCGTTCTATGTGTTGAAGGGTACCTCTGAGTCGAAAAGGAAACAAATTGTATCAATAAAGGTAGATGGGAACAGGTTTAACAGGTGTTTTATTAAATATCTAGGGTTTCATTATAAATGTTGCATAGTCATATATTTGCACAATTTTTCGGATTTAAAAAGACAGATCTTAATGTTAAAGTTTGCATATCTCTATGCATACTAATCAATGTGCATAAGCTAACTTTTTGGAGTATTCTGAGTGATTGGTAACATCTAGTAAAACTGTTGTGCATTAAAGCTTAATTTGAAAGTAAGATTTGTTAAAAAATGTGTCTGACATGCTTGTATGACTTGTAAAAGACACGAGCAAAGCAATCTTTAAAATTATGTTCATTAACAAATATGACCCAAACATGCCTGCCAATTTCATAGATAACAAACAAACATAAAGCCAGGGAAAACACAAAGAAAAACATTATTTGGAGAGAAAATCTATTCTCTGCATCTACTTAACATGGGTTTTTTTTTAATTAATAATTATACACTTAGTATGTATACCACTTACCTTCGATTTCTACAATTAAAAAAAATTTTCATTCTCCCCAATGACACAATTCACAGATTTGCAAAACGTTTTACGAATTCATTTTTGTCAAAGAAAGTAAAAAAATATTGTCTTTAAACCAGACCCCTGTTTTTTTATGTCAATTTAAATATACTGCTTAGACCCCTAAAATGGTTGTTTAGAATAGGATCAACCAGCAGAGAAATTCTTCATTCCATGAACTTACCAAAATATGTGCAATAATGTAATACAACTTATCTTTATGAATAAAAAATTCTCATGGCAATTTGAATATTTTTTTATCATGTAATTGTATAACAACACAGTAAATAAATCTGATTCTACTGACCTTTGCATGTAAGGCCCTCCTTTGTCAATGCCTGCTTACACACAGTGCAACTCTTTGCCTTTTTGAAAGACTTTGCCTTGAAGGTATGGGAATGAACTGCCTCAAAATCTTCTGACTAAAGGAGCAGAAAGAAAATTTGTTATGTATTCAGTAATATTGTTACTTAGTAAGTTCAAAGAGATCAGGAAGGCGGTACTAAGGTACACAGGGGTGTCCTCAAAACCCAGTTTTTTATTTGGTAAAGTGCACATTTTAGCACAAATATTAAAAAAAACACAACGACACAGCAATAGGCAAATTGCATACCAGTACAATTGTATTGTTTCTCCCATTACTGTTATAAGAAAAAAAGGTTTGATCCTACAACAAAACTTTCACCATATTTCTTCTTGGTCTGATCTCAAAATCATTACATGCGTTGTCAATACTGATAAAAGCCTGCATGGAGAGAATACACTGGAAGAGTGCTCGTCAACTGAATGCTTTTACCATGACAGAATGAAGAAGAATTATTATAGTCCACTACACAAAATGTTATATTTTTGCAACATATATGGTTACTAGCAGAGACCAGAAATGTATCTTGAATGAGACTATGGTTTCCTCCCAAGTGGTCCCAATCAAACTCTATTTGAAATATGAAACTCTACTTGAAATTCTACACTTAAAACAGCCAATATGCATGGATCGTTTGTCATAATATTTTTCCTGCAATTTTTGTCAGAGTGAGGCAGGTATGTTCAGCAGAGAGGACCAACACATGCAGGAAATGGCTAAATGTTATAACGCTGATTCTAGTTAAGTATGTGAATTACCTTAATAAAGTTTAGAACACAAATCTGTTACTCCTACTGTTTAAGTAAAAATGTTTGTATGGGATAGCATTCATTCTGATACACACTATTTGGTTTCTTCACATTTGAATGTTTTTGTATGACTGATGATGATTGTCCTGCTTTTAAAATATCACCATAAGCATAATATTCATTTTTGTGTAGCACTATTCTGTACTTGCATACACACATTACAAAGTAGCTGAAGAACAAGCATCACGATCGACTAATCAGCTAAAACACTCACTCACTCAAATATAAATAAACGTATTGACAAAAAATTAAACAAAAAGACTACTTGTTTTCTTAAACCTATTTAGCAAAACACCTAAGCTAATTTGGCTTTGGTGCCCTTTTTGAAAGTCTGTCATTAAACAACAGTGTTGGAGTAGTCTATGGTTTAGTTCAGCTACAAAGATTAATCGTCATTTTTAAAAAGTAGATCATTATAATTGTAGATAATAATATGGCATCATCACACTTTCCTCACCTAATGGCAAAGAACAGAGTCATTGATCTCAGAGTCATCAAGTCCAAATTAGCCTTCCAGGGAAAAAAAAAAACTAAGCTCAAGGAGCGATGTGTGGCAATCACCGCTCATAATAATTCTAGACAAACCTCCACATCTGTGCCCCGAAGGACACATGATGCAGTGGTAAACTGCACACTAGCACTGTACAATGGTAGTCCCGCTTTTTGTTTTGAGAACAGAAGACAGGAAGTTCCCGGGGGGCATTCACTCCTCCCGTGCACCGTATTCACCGATGCTGATATGAGCACTCTGGTGCTCCATTGGCAGTTCCATTGTACAACAAGCCCAAGGCACGCACTGCTTCATCGATGCGAGGGTCTTCAATTTAGTCGTAAGTTTATTTGCAATCCTGAAGCCTAATTGCCACATCGGCACTAATAATACATCATGTCATCAGTCAGAGGTGCTAAAAGCACGAGTACATTGATCCAAACCGCTTGCCCCCTGTCACCTGCAACTGAAATTATTGTCTCCTCTGCCGATGTATCTAAGGGGAACTGATAAATTCAGTAGACTTTTTGCATTAGGAGAGTGGCTCAACACTTTCTGCTGAGAAGATCAGTTACTGCTTGTCAACAACTAATAATAACAGTAATAATAATGCCTTCGATTTATATAGCGCTTATCCAAATGCTCAAAGACACTTTGTAATTTTCAGATGATTATTCATTCAATCCACATTCACACACTGTAGATGATAAGCTACTTTGGAAGCCCTCAGCTTCCCTGGGGCAGTTTGACAGAATGCTATTTTGGGCCTCCTACACCCTCTTGCCAACCACAAAATACACCCCACCTCCGTTCCAGGATAATAGGCTCTAAACTTCTGTCAGAGAACATCTCTAGGCCCTAGAGGTGGGTGATAAGGTTAAATTCATGTCACAATATTTTTCACTGTCCATATGATATCAGCATTATATCATGCTATGATGAGAAAAAACTCGGCATTACATTTTAGTAGACCTCTAAATTCGCTGTATCGATCTGTTGTGGTGAAAAGGGAGCTGAGCCAAAAGGCGAAGCTCTCGATTTACCGGTCAATCTACGTCCCTACTCTCACCTATGGTCATGAGCTCTGGGTCATGACCGAAAGGACAAGATCCCGGATACAAGCGGCCGAAATGAGCTTCCTCCGTCGGGTGGCTGGGCGCTCCCTTAGAGATAGGGTGAGAAGCTCCGTCACCCGGGGGGAGCTCGGAGTAGAGCCTCTGCTCCTCCACATCGAGAGGAGTCAGCTGAGGTGGCTTGGGCATCTGTTCCGGATGCCTACTGGATGCCTCCCAGGGGAGGTGTTCCGGGCACGTCCCACTGAGAGGAGGCCCCGGGGAAGACCCAGGACGCGCTGGAGGGACTATGTCTCCCAGCTGGCCTGGGAACGCCTCGGGATCCCTCCCGGGGAGCTAGAAGAAGTGTCTGTGGAGAGGGATGTCTGGGCATCCCTGCTTAGACTGCTGCCCCTCCGACTGTGGCTGCCCCTGCCTAAGCGGGAGAAGACGAAGACCTCTAAATTGCATTTTAACCTTATTTAAAGTGTGAGATTAGACAGAGAACTGAAATCTGTTTTTGCCACTGTTAAATATGACAAATGTTTTTGTTAATTTTTACCAGGGTTTTACCTTGCTGACTTTTCACCTCAAACTGCACTGAGAGAAAGTGAGGAAGTGCACACGCTGGGGGGTCACCCGGGCAGCCGTCTTCACAGCGCATTAAGTGTTGGCAAATTTGTTGCTGGATTTAGCGACTTTTCAGACTGCCTAGCGACTTTTTTTAAATCCAGGAAATAGTAACAAATCTGCTGTTCCTGGCAACTTAGCTTGTTCTGGTTGACTGGATTTCAGACGGAGCAGCAGCCGTCTGAAGCTAGATCTCTGTAGTTAGCTTCCTCCTCTACTCTCGGCACAAGCTCTTATGTCAAATCAGCTCCTGGATCTCCTCGTCTAAACATTAAATAAATTGATTGTGTGAATTCGAAACATTAAGCTGAATTATCAAAACTTATGAATGTGTAACGATATCCACGTTATTGAAAAATCCAAATCATGGCACAACACAATACTGGTATTCACTTTCATACCGGTAAACTGCCCACCCCGACTAGAGCCCTTATTAGCATCTGACTAAATGCATCTGACATGAGAACACCTACTATAAAAAACAAAACAAAAAAAAAAAAACTACTACCTTCTTTTTTCCCTCCTCTGTCTTTATTTTCTTCCTCTACTTCCTCACTGCTTTGGTTTATTGATCAGTTGATACAATTTCTATTATGAGAAGCTGAGATAGACTTTGACGGTGTAACAAATTGCATATTGTCTCTCCCCTAATGTAAGTCGCTTTGGACAAAAGCGTCTGCCAAATGCATAAATGTAAATAGATGACTAAAAAACTGGTTTAATGAAGCAACCCAAAAAAATGTATTACTATAAGCATGAACCTTGCTCAACTTGTCATGGTGGGGGTGTTGAAGCAATATATATAAATATCCTATATACAACCAAAAACTGGACATACATTTAGATCTTTTGAAGTGATCATACTCTATATTACACTTGCCAAATGAAAACTTGCATTCTCTTCAACATTAGCTGTTATCTACAGGACAACAAAACACAATACTATCTTTCTTCAATAATTTGCTAACTTTGTTGCACATCTTTTGGTTAAAGCAGATAAAATACTGATTTTTGGAGACATTCATATTGACAACAAATACAACTTGGGTATTGCCGTTATCAACCTTCTAAATTCATGTGGGTTTAAACAAAATGTGACTGGAGCAACTCAGTGTCTAAACCACTGTCTGCGCTATGTTCTATCACAGGGAAGACCTACTGAAAGATAAAAAAGCATCTCAGTTGTCTCTTGCCATGTGTCAGGATGCCCCCCACACACACACCACCCCACCCCCAACTTGAGCTCCTTGCAGAGAAACTGGCAGTGAGTAAGCTATTGTGTGTCTATCTGAAAACAAAAGACTTTAGAGAGAGGCTAAAGGATTCCGTTTTCACATCGTTCTTCCACATTTCATTGGCGTAGTCTCCAGAAAGAGAGCATCTGTTGGCTCAGGAACTGCAGAATCAGCTGTGAAAGAGGGGGCTTACAAATTCTCCTGCCAGAAAGAGTCATGCTATTACAGTCTGTATTTCCTGGTTTCCAAAGTAGATGGATTGGTGGATGTGTCTGATTCTATAGTGGGGTGTACATCTCTCGAAGAAGAAGCAAATGATTGTTTCACATGTACGATTACAATCTACCTGAAGGATGCATATTTTCAAATAGAAATACTACCACAACTTTGCTTATGGGGGCCCTCACAGGTTGTGGTGTGGTCTTAAATGGTCATTCAGTTCAAGGAACCTGGAGAGGTCATCTTCTCACATAGCAAATCAATTGCCTCAAAATAATAGCTCTATTCATGGCCCTAGAATACTTTCTCCAGCAGCTGAGAGGATACTGTGTCCTTAGGTGGTGGATAACACTTTATTCGTCTCTTACATGAATTGTAGAGGCCGACTGTGCTCATGCCATTACCTAGCACGCTAGGTTCTACTTTGGGCACAGGACAAGTACCTGTCCCTCAGGGCGATTTACATTCTGGGGAATATGAATGCGGGGAGCAGAGTTTCTCTCAAAAAAATCTGTGACTCATGGGGAACGGAAACTCAACCCTGACATCAGTCTAATCTGGGAGAGATGCATATAGCAGAGGCGGACCTCTTTGGCTCCTAGGACTGGAGCAATTATCCTTAAGTGGCCCAGAATATATCTTTCGCTTTTCCTCCAATAGCTCTGCTCCTGGGAGTCTTAGAGATGGTCTGTCAGCAAGGGTTGTACCTCTTATAGGTACTTCCCTGTCGGCCGACCAGAGTGTGGTTCTCAGATCTATAATCCATCATCAACCATGGGTAATTCCAGTGAGGAGGGACCATCTGTCTCAGGCATGGGAAACAATATTTCATCCCCTATACAAAACTTGAAACTTTCACATATGGCGCCTGAGGGGAACCAATTAAGAGATGCTGGTCTTCCAGCCAGTGTAGAAGGAACTATACTAAATGCTAAAGTGTATGTGGACACCATTTCGACTTACCATATGCTGACTGATGTGGGTAAGTGTAGGAAAGCACCCTTTAGGTTGTCCACTTATTCAAGGAGTTCAGCTGATGAGGCTGCCCACTAGAGCTTGGCTAAAGTGCTCCAGGGTCTGGTTGATAGTCCTTTCGAACCCTCCTGCTTAGACTTTGCCCATGGGATAGACAAAGCTGTCCTGATGCTGTCACTTCGTGCGAGAATTGCTGTTGCCCTAGCGCCTCTAGGAGTTCGCACATTGAACCTGGGGGATAAACTCGTCAATTGCTCTGGCCAGAGGAATCTCTTTTCATCAAGTGTTTGATGCAGCAGGTTGTTCCTCTCCGTGCACATTTGTTATATTTTAGATTTAGACATGACACAACCCTGGAGATCCAGAGACTTTTCAGTGAGGAGACATTGGTAAATCCTCAGGTACATTTTTGTCTAAAAGGACATCCAATCACACCTACAGTGCGGCAGTGGAATGCAGAATATTCAGGGAACGGGGTTACAGTAAAGTAACTGAGATGCTCTCTGGATCTGTTCTGAGACCCATTCTATTCTCAATCCACTTTGCAAAATTATTAAAAGGCATGGTGGAACTTCCATTCCTATACAGTCAACACCCAGCTCTATATATAAAAGAACCCCAACAACCTTTCAAGGCTAAATAAAATGATTTGATAAATGAAAATTGCCTCATGCTAAACCTAATAAACCAGAAACATTGCTTATTGGATCTAAAAAAGCAACTCCAGAGCTTACTGAATGTGAAACTGGGGGTATTATATAGATAAAGCTCAACATAAAAACTGAATATAATGCAAAGTTTTAGTCAAAGTGTTACTCTTTTAAAATGGCAGACTTTTCCGAAGCACAGACTCAAAGAAGGAACCAAATGGGGCAGTGATACAGTAGCAGAGAAAATAAATCGCCTACCATCAGTTTGTTTTATTTTGTAGTAGCCCATTTTAAAACAATAGTTTACATAATATATAAATAATAGTTATTTAATGTTATACATTAAATAAGCTTATTTCCCTCTTCCTTAGGTAATAGATTATGTAAACATCCAACCACAAGCACAGGAATACTAAAATATCAGTGTCACTATTTAGTAAGCAGACTGAGTTTGCTGAAACGAATGTAAGCACATCAGACAACATGTGATAACGAATGTGCTTGAGGGTCTAACAAATGCCACCTTACCTTATCTCGTCTTGCTGTTCTCAATGGGAAAAAACAAGACAAAAGAAACTTCCCCCAGCTAATTACTGCTGACAGACACCAGTTCAGCCGGGCCATTGTTTGCCTGTTGACACAAGTCCTTCCTTTAAATCACCCTTCTTTTACATGCACGAGTGGCAATAGCTTTAGCTGTAGAGCAGGTAGCATGAATGATCCTCCTCTTGACTGCACACGCATTACTGTCCTCAGCTGATACTGCAGCATTCTGTCTGTGGTAAGAGGCTGAGCAGGAAGGAGGGAGGGCATGTAAGAAAAAAAGAGCAGAGGGAGGGGAAGAGCAAGCAGGGAAATGCACTGGGGAAAAGAAATAGCAGAAACAAGAGGCTATTGATCTATAAGATGGAGGAATCAAAGAGGAAAATCAAGACATCTTATTTGTAAGCAACGATATAGCAAAAGAGGCTGAAAATTGAAAAGAGTGGTGAAAAAAGTGCAGAGGCTGCATTCAGCGCTGATACGAAATGCATGTCACATGAACATACATACATGTATGCATACCCTCTCTCAAAAGGCTGCATGAACATGTGAACACCAGCAACATGCCTAGCTAAATTAGGGATATATTATGTTTCATTGTGTGGGGACGCATGTGGAACCTGTGTAATATGTGCTTTTCAGAAAAATGTTGCTGAAATCCAACTGCAGGTCTACTGCACCACTGCAGAGTCGCCACGCTTCACTAACAAACCTTCTCAGCGCATACATGGGGTCGGGGGGAGGGGGTGTGAAGAGAGCAAGCACAGAGATGGATAGAAAAGATGCCAAAACATTGCAGAGGAAAAAGCAGAAATGGGTACGCAAAGTTATTTGTTTGCACAAGCTTGCTTTAACACATTTCTGTTACATAAATGGATATAAGGTTAACCTATCAGCACTGATGGGTAGATAAAGATACTGAAGTAGGTATTAACCATAAGTAATTGAGTTGATGATGAATGCAGATGCTTGCAATCCAGCTGCAGGATCTACTTAATCTAAGCTAAATTCACAATTTCCCAGAAGCATTGTGCATATTTACTCTGTTGTCAAATTTACTTTGACCATGGACAGCATTATGAAAGGGAATTTTAAAAAGCTGCCACTGCAGCTTTTATCGGAATTGAGATGGCAATAGCGCGTTTTACATTAGATTGTATCAATTTAACTAGTTTTCTTATCAGTAAGCCCTGGGAAAATTAGAGGTCTCCACATTGTTTTATATGGTCGTTTAATGCTCGATAAATTGTAGCACTAAGAAGCTAAATCTGATAATAAACCTAAATTACAGGTTTAGGTTTAGTGTTGTCAACCCAAATTGAAAAGGATCTTCCTATTATCAAAAAATCTCAAGAAACAACACCCTGCAGCCTTGCTCATGTTCTGCAGGATGATATTAAAATAATTTACTTGCGCATTTGGTAACATTTTACAATATCCTTCTATAGTTAGTGTATAACTTATAGGGAACTAACGGTGTCCCTACTGTCTTTGTTATCCAACTGTTAGCCAAAAAGCTAGAGGTTATCTGCAGGGGCAAAAATAGTGCACGTATCAATAAGAATGGCAAAAGCTGGACACCCCACGTACATCTCAGACAATGCTACCACCACTTAGCACGGCTGAAGAGTTATATGCTCAGAGCGGATTCAACGCTCAGGTTATAGTACCTGGCGAAGGTGTTGGGTGTCGACCAACCATCAGCCTTGCAGATCTCTGCCAGCGGAGTCCCCCTTGCCAAACACCCAGGAGGCTGCGACCCACCTGATAGAGTGGGCTCTCAACTGCAGGGGGCAAGGGACATCGGACACTGTGTATGCGGTAGAGATGGCCTTCACTAGCCAGTTGGCCAACCTCTGTTTGGAGACAGCCTTCCCTATCGTCTGCTGTACTCCAAAGCATACAAAGAGCTGATCAGAACTTTTAAGGTTCCGGGTCCTTTCTACATAGATCCTCAGTGCTCGAACTGGACAATTGGGACCAGGGGCCGATGCTGCCTCCTCTCCGAGCATAGCTTGGAGGTTCACTACCTGAGTTTTAAAGGGGATGGTAGGAACCTTGGGCACATATCCAGACCTGGGTTTCAGACTAACATGAGTATCACGAGGTCTGGACGAGGGTGCTTGTGCCCACATCCCTGGGTGAGAAGGTCTGACCGCTGGGCCACTGCCCAGGGAGGGACTCTCATGAGGGAGCAGAGTTCTACGAACCAAGGTCAGTTGGGCCAATAAGGTGCCACCACTAGGACCTCTGCCTCGTCCTCCCTGATCTTGCACAGGAGGGTTGCAAGGAGGCTCACTGGGGGAAAAGCATATAGACGTTTCTTCCTGGGCCAGCAATGCGCCAGCGCATCTATCCCGAGAGGATCCTGGGACAGAGCGTAGAACAGCTGGCACTGAGCATTCTCTGGGGCGGCGAATAGGTCTACCTCCATTATACCAAAGCGTTACCAGATCTGCTGGACTGCAAGGGGATGTAGTCGCCATTCTCCTGACCGGGGTTTCCGCAGAGACAGTGCATCCGCTGTCTGACTCAACCTGCCGGGGATATGGACTGAAGCTAGGGACAGACGCCAATGCTGACTCCAGAGGAGCAGTCTGCGGGCGAGAGCCGACAAACGGGTTGAGCGTATCCCTCCTTGTCGATTGATATACGCCACCGCCGCCGTGTTGTCCGTCCTTACCAACACGTGATGTCCCTGCAACATTCTTCTGAAGTGGAGTGGTCTCATATGTAATAAAGAAGCGGAACAACCGCTGCTGTGGAAGCCATATGACCCAGGAGCCTCTAAAAGTTCTTCAGAGGGACCACTCTTTTCTGACTTGATCCGAAGCCCCAGACGGCTGAGGTGGCATAAGACCCTGTCTCTGTGGCGAAACAACTGGGACCGCGTCCGGGCCAGTATCAGCGGTCGTCAGGATTCGAACCCCTTTCCCGTATTAACGGTACTAAAGCCGCCTCGATCACCTTTGTAAAGGTGCAAGAGGACAGAGACAAGCCGAAGGGGAGGACACAGTACTGATACCCTCGACTTTCGAGGCCAACCCGAAGAAAGGGTCTGTGCCGAGGGAGTATACTCACGTGAAAACACTCATCCTTCAGATCTATTGTGGCGAACCAATCCCCTGGACGGACTGAGTGGACTATGCGTCTGAGGGATATCATCCTGAACGGAAGTCTCAGAAGATGAGCGTTAAGACAACTCAGGTCGAGGATTGGACGCAACCGCCTGTGCGCTTAAAAACTAGAAAGTATGGGCTGTAAAACCATCTTTCTCTGTCGGCAGGAGGGACCGGCTCGATTGCACCTTTGCGTAGAAGGGAATCGATCTCCTCACACAGGATGGAGCGTCTGTGGCTGAGACAGAGGTCATTTGAACCCCGTTGAACCTGGATGGCTTGGCAGTGAACTGCAGTCGATAGCCGTGCCGGATAGTGAGTACGAGCCAAGGGAAAATATTGGGAAGCTCCCACCAAGCTTCCTGAAACTCCACTAATGGCGTCATACACACTTCGCCGATAGTTTCCATAGCAGGGCCGCAAACTAGATGACTTAGCGGTGGGGTACGAAGGGAGCCTAGGTGGAGACCTACCTGGGCGTCTAGGCTTAACTTTGGAGCAGCATCCGGTTCCAGCCGAGGAGGTCTCACTCGAGGCTGACTCTGACACGGAAGCTGAGAGCCATCCGGACTGCACTGCATCAGATGCCACGCCCTTGAGGGAGTTCAGGTTTTGCATATTTAATGAAAAACTGAGATCTGACCTGTGGGTTCGCTGCTTGATGGTGGTGGCACCCCCTACCTCCAAGGGGGGACGGGCTGGTGGCGAGGCCCGTGCAGCTGCTGGATTCCCTGGGCGGCCTGTCCTAGGGCTGCTTTCAATGGACCCTCTTTCCCTGATGATGTTGGGGGGGGCCCTTGAACAGGACTGCTCCTCTGTCGACTCCTCGTAGCCGCTCTTAGTCGACGTCTGCGACATGGGGGCTGACGATCAAGGGAGGACTGTGGAGGGTTTCTCCGGCGTCGAGCAGGCGGTGGGGGCGCCGACTTAGAAGGGGACCTGCCACGTCTCTTCCTACATGGCGTCATGAATTCTCCCAGACCCTCCACCTGCTTCCTGATTGTAGAGACCCGCGACGTAAGGTCATCTACGGCGACGCCGAAGAGGCCATCTGGGACCACAGGTGCGTTGAGGAAACATTTCCGGTCTTGAGGGAGCATGTCAGCCTTCTCTCGCCGTCTCTCTCCGATGCAGAAGTGGCAATCGCATCATCAGGCGCACAGCAGTCTTCAGAAGATGAAAGCAGCGCATCATCCGATAACTCACTGTGGCGGATAGTGGACGCACCGGGGGAGCGGGAAGCGCGCGCGCGACCCTGCTTGACTCCACTGGGCACATGAGACATGCACTCGTTGACCTGTGCGGGCGCGAGCTACAAAGCCTCCGGTGGTGGACTGAAAGTACTCCAACCTTGCCTTAAATATGCCGCCTGACAGAAGTGTGCAATCCACACATTCTGATCCCTCAACTGCTGCCTAGGCATGTCTACGCCCAAGACAACCGAGGCAATGATTGTGGCTATCCATCAATGCAATCGATCCACTGCATCCAACCGACTTGCATGGTCACGACATGTTTGGAACAAGCTACAAACAGTCGACCGGCAAAACAAGTGCTCTGCTATGAAAAAAGAGTCTTACTTGTTGGTGGAAGGCGGTGAAAGAACTGGAGTCTGGGGTGTGAAGCGGTTTCAACCTACCGGCCGGCCAAAAAAACCTTGCTGGTTGTCGTTTAAATCACCAGATCTCCAAAATCCAAGGTATAGTCCAACTGTTTTGTGGTGTCTTTCACGAGTCGCTAGCATGTAAAGAGTACAGCTCCAGAGGAAAAACAGAAAGAGTGACACGCTCACGTCCGGTTTATGCGGGATGGTGTGATCTCGTGGCCATCGGCGCGTTCGCTGATTGGCATTTTGAAACAGTGTGGAATGAGTAGTGTGCCTCTATCGGAGCTTCCCATAGTTGTCACCGACATAAGTCGTAGTGACTGACTGATGGGGAACAACAGTCCTCAGATCTATACACTGACATACAGAGTATAGATTTTTTTAAAGTGCTGCTGTTCGTCAATAAGTCACAAAACAGCTTAGCATAACAAAATACATTACAGATATGCTTACTGTATACAACCCAAGCAAAGAAATTAGATCATTAGTTTCAAATAAGTTTGAGTTACCATGGGCTTGCTCTAAACAGAGCTGCTTTTAGTTACTATGCTGCTGTCAGCTGGAGAAGAGGAGCTTGTTCCAGCAACCAGGGTCAGTGAGAGAGAAGGTTCTGCTAAGAGATTTTATGCCTTTGTGCAACTAACATGAGCTGAGATGGGGAGCCAGTGAAGAGTGATGAAGAGGGGAGTAACATGAGGTCGTTTCGGTTTCTTGAAGATATGATAAGCTGCAGAGTTCTGTATCATCTGCAGACGTTTGAGCCCTTTTGCTGGAGTTGAGTTGCATGCTCAGTTAAGAAGGGTCTGGTCTTTTTAATGTTCTGCACTGCAAACCTACACTCTCATATTGTGTTGGTGATGTGGTCTTTGAAGGACAGCTGTTCATCCAAAATCATTCTGAGATTCCTGGCTGAAGGAGAAAAGGTGATTGTTGAGGATTCCCAATGGTGAGGTCATGATGCAGGGATTGGCTGGGATTACCAGAAGTTCTGTCATGGCCATGTTGAGCTGTAGGTGATGGTTCTTAGTATAGATCTTGTTCAGACAGTTACTGATTGAAGATGACCCGCTCTATGAGTTTCGCAGTGTAAGGCAGCAGAGAGACAGGTTTGTAATTGTTCAGCAGTGATGTGTTGAGTGTTGTTTCTTCAGAAACGGGGTGATTCTGCCCACCTTGGTACCTCTGGCTATCTTTCCCTAAGGTGTTAGATGTGAGAGCCACTGGTCTGAGTCATTGAGTCCTACGATTCTTGGGGATGGGGATGATGGAGGAGCGCTTGAAGCATGCAGGAACTTCACATGCTTCTCTCTATCTCTAATGATCTGTATCTCAAATGATCCATTCATCTCCAAACTAAACCAAGTTTGCACAACAATAGTGCCAAAATACACCACAGTCTTGAAACAGGCTCTGTGAAAACCTCTTGAGAAACATTACAATTGGAAGCTGGTTGTGTAGAACGCTCTCAGAAAGAGGCAAAACTTCTTTTTATCAGCTAGCGTCTCCACCTGAAAAAGCTCTAAGTTTCAACCAGCTGCACGAGCGGAATGTCTGTTCTTCTTTCTTGTGACAGAGCTAACCTGGTAAACACAAAACCCACTGGGCCTTTATCCCAGACTTTTTGTAAATGTAAAAAGTCCCGACGCTGGTGGGACTCGAACCCACAACCTTTGAATGTCTTGCATAAGTAATCTAGAAGTCCAACGCGCTATCCATTGCGCCACAGAGCCACTTGTGCCACATTGAGTCTAACATTCTCTTCTGAATTAAAAAAGATGTTTCAATTCAGCAAACTAGTTTTTACTATTGAAAACAAGTTTTCAAAACAGTGACTTGGTTGCTTAGGCATTTCCTGAACCCAGACTTCATAAAACTATAACCATCAAGAAGGTTTTGAGTTGGTGAAAAAAGTTTCCTCGAAAAACGAGCCTGCTGAATGATCATAGAAGGCCTTGGAGCATGGGAATAACTTGTCAGCGTTAAAGAAAACACGATCCTAAAACAACGATGACAACCTAAATGCCAAAACTTTGATTGACCTTTAGCAACATCTTCCACTCCCATTGCACTATTTATTCTGCCACTAAAAATCTACAATTGTCCCTTGGTAAGGTCATTTTTCTTTTTGTAATAACAGGAAAGCAGAAATACATCCAAACTTCTTCAATAAAATGATTTCTCTTATAACAAAGCTTCTCCATTTACAGTTGCCACAAAAAGAGTTTTCCAAGCAACTTTTTTAACATCTGTGAAATCCCATTAAAGTTAAGGCAACGTTGGGATTTAAACCAGGAGTTACTGTAAACTAGATAAGCACTTTAACCAACTACACGACGACTCCATCTTGGCTCTCAACATGAACGCGAAACTAAATGCCTACCTGAGAAGAACTTGGACTTTGAATTGTACTTTTCTGCTTAAAATGACTGTTATTACCTCAATCCTTGCGGAAGTCCTAACGTAGACTCTTGTATGACCTCAATAACTACTGTTAAAAAGCATTATAATTCACAATCGATCTCAGCTGTTTTGCTAACAGTTTACGGGGGTGTAACCAAAGGAAAAAAAACAATCCATTCATCTCCAAACTAAACCAAGTTTGCACAACAATAGTGCCAAAATACACCACAGTCTTGAAACAGTCTCTTTGAAAACCTCTTGAGAAACATTACAATTGGAAGCTGGTTGTGTAGAACGCTCTCAGAAAGAGGCAAAACTACTTTTCATCAGCTAGCGTCTCCACTTGAAAAAGCACTAACTTTTAACCAGCTGCACGAGCGGAATGTCTGTTCTTCTTTCTTATGACAGAGCTAACCTGGTAAACACAAAACCCACTGGGCCTTTATCCCAGACTTTTTGTAAATGTAAAAAATCCCGACTCTGGTGGGACTCGAACCCAGAACCTTTGAATGTCTTGCATTAGTAATCTATAAGTCCAATGCTCTATCCATTGCCCCACAGAGCCAATTGTGCCACAATGAGTCTAACATTCTCTTCTGAATTAAAAAAGATGTTTCAATTCAGCAAACTAGTTTTTACTATTGAAAACAAGTTTTCAAAACAGCGATTTGGTTGCTTAGGCACTACCTGAACCCAGACTTCATAAAACTATAACCATCAAGAAGGTTTTGAGTTGGTGAAATAAGTTTCCCTGATAAACGAGCCTGCTGAATGATCATAGAAAGGCCTTGGATCATGGGAATAACTTGTCTGCGTTAAAGAAAAAACGATCCTAAAACAACGATGACAACTTAAATCCCAAAACTTTGATTGACCTTTAGCGACTTCTTTCACTCCCATTGCACTTTTTATTCTGCCACTAAAACTCTACAATTGTCCCTTGGTAAGGTCATTTTTCTTTTTGGAATAACAGGAAAACAGGAATACATCCAAACTTCTTCAATAAAATGATTTCTCTTATAACAAAGCTTCTCCATTTACAGTTTTCACAAAAAGAGTTTTCCAAGCAAATTTATGACATTTGCGAAACCACATTAAAGTTAAGGCAAGGTTGGGATTTAAACCAGGAGTTACTGTAAACTAGATAAGCACTTTAACCAACTACACGACGACTCCAACTTGGCTCTCAAACATGAACTCGAAACTAAATGCCTACATGAGAAGAACTTGGAGTTTGAATTGTACTTTTCTGCTTAAAATGACTGTTATTACCTCAATCCTTGCGGAAGTCCTAACTTAAACTCTTGTATGACCTCAATAACTACTGTTAAAAAGCATTGGAATTCACAATCAATCTACTGCTGTTTTGCTAACAGTTTATGGGGGTGTAACCAAAGGAAAAAAAAACAATCCATTCATCTCCAAACTAAACCAAGTTTGCACAACAATAGTGCCAAAATACACCACAGTCTTGAAACAGGCTCTGTGAAAACCTCTTGAGAAACTTTACAATTGGAAGCTGGTTGTGTAGAACGCTCTCAGAAAGAGGCAAAACTACTTTTCATCAGCTAGCGTCTCCACCTGAAAAAGCACTAACTTTCAACCAGCTGCACGAGCGGAATGTCTGTTCTTCTTTCTTATGACAGAGCTAACCTGGTAAACACAAAACCCACTGGGCCTTTATCCCAGACTTTTTGTAAATGTAAAAAATCCCGACTCTGGTGGGACTCGAACCCACAACCTTTGAATGTCTTGCATTAGTAATCTAGAAGTCCAACTGCGCTATCCATTGCGCCACAGAGCCACTTGTGCCACAGTAAGTCTAACATTCTCTTCTGAATTAAAAAAGATGTTTCAATTCAGCAAACTAGTTTTTACCATTGAAAACAAGTTTTCAAAACAGCAACTTTGGTTGCTTAGGCATTACCTGAACCCAGACTTAAAAAAACTATAACCATCAAGAAGGTTTTGAGTTGGTGAAATAAGTTTCCTCGAAAAAACGAGCCTGCTGAATGATCATAGAAGGCCTTGGATAATGGGAATAACTTGTCTGCGTTAAAGAAAACACGATCCTAAAACAACGATGACAACCTAAATGCCAAAACTTTGATTGACCTTTAGCAACATCTTTCACTCCCATTGCACTATTTATTCTGCCACTAAAACTCTACAATTGTCCCTTGGTAAGGTCATTTTTCTTTTTGTAATAACAGGAAAACAGGAAATACATCCAAACTTCTTCAATAAAATGATTTCTCTTATAACAAAGCTTCTCCATTTACAGTTGCCACAAAAGAGTTTTCCAAGCAACTTTATCACATTTGTGAAATCCCATTTAAGTTAAGGCAACGTTGGGATTTAAACCAGGAGTTACTGTAAACTAGATAAGCACTTTAACCAACTACACGACGACTCCATCTTGGCTCTCAACATGAACGCGAAACTAAATGCCTACCTGAGAAGAACTTGGACTTTGAATTGTACTTTTCTGCTTAAAATTACTGTTATTACCTCAATCCTTGCGGAAGTCCTAACGTAGACTCTTGTATGACCTCAATAACTACTGTTAAAAAGCATTGGAATTCACAATCGATCTACTGCTGTTTTGCTAACAGTTTATGGGGGTGTAACCAAAGGAAAAAAAACAATCCATTCATCTCCAAACTAAACCAAGTTTGCACAACAATAGTGCCAAAATACACCACAGTCTTGAAACAGGCTCTGTGAAAACCTCTTGAGAAACTTTACAATTGGAAGCTGGTTGTGTAGAACGCTCTCAGAAAGAGGCAAAACTACTTTTCATCAGCTAGCGTCTCCACCTGAAAAAGCACTAACTTTCAACCAGCTGCACGAGCGGAATGTCTGTTCTTCTTTCTTATGACAGAGCTAACCTGGTAAACACAAAACCCACTGGGCCTTTATCCCAGACTTTTTGTAAATGTAAAAAATCCCGACTCTGGTGGGACTCGAACCCACAACCTTTGAATGTCTTGCATTAGTAATCTAGAAGTCCAACGCGCTATCCATTGCGCCACAGAGCCACTTGTGCCACACTGAGTCTAACATTCTCTTCTGAATGAAAAAAGAAGTTTCAATTCAGCAAACTAGTTTTTAACCATTGAAAACAAGTTTTCAAAACAGCGACTTGGTTGCTTAGGCATTTCCTGAACCCAGACTTCATAAAACTATAACCATCAAGAAGGTTTTGAGTTGGTGAAATAAGTTTCCTCGAAAAACGAGCCTGCTGAATGATCATAGAAGGCCTTGGATCATGGGAATAACTTGTCTGCGTTAAAGAAAAAACGATCCTAAATAAACGATGACAACTTAAATCCCAAAACTTTGATTGACCTTTAGCAACATCTTCCACTCCCATTGCACTATTTATTCTGCCACTAAAAATCTACAATTGTCCCTTGGTAAGGTCATTTTTCTTTTGTAATAATAGGAAAGCAGGAATACATCCAAACTTCTTCAATAAAATGATTTCTCTTATAACAAAGCTTCTCCATTTACAGTTGCCACAAAAAGAGTTTTCCAAGCAACTTTATGACATTTGTGAAATCCCATTAAAGTTAAGGCAACGTTGGGATTTAAACCAGGAGTTACTGTAAACTAGATAAGCACTTTAACCAACTACACGACGACTCCAACTTGGCTCTCAACATGAACGCGAAACTAAATGCCTACATGAGAAGAACTTGGAGTTTGAATTGTACTTTTCTGCTTAAAATGACTGTTATTACCTCAATCCTTGCGGAAGTCCTAACTTAAACTCTTGTATGACCTCAATAACTACTGTTAAAAAGCATTGGAATTCACAATCGATCTACATGCTGTTTTGCTAACAGTTTATGGGGGTGTAACCAAAGGAAAAAAAACAATCCATTCATCTCCAAACTAAACCAAGTTTGCACAACAATAGTGCCAAAATACACCACAGTCTTGAAACAGGCTCTGTGAAAACCTCTTGAGAAACATTACAATTGGAAGCTGGTTGTGTAGAACGCTCTCAGAAAGAGGCAAAACTACTTTTTATCAGCTAGCGTCTCCACCTGAAAAAGCTCTAAGTTTCAACCAGCTGCACGAGCGGAATGTCTGTTCTTCTTTCTTGTGACAGAGCTAACCTGGTAAACACAAAACCCACTGGGCCTTTATCCCAGACTTTTTGTAAATGTAAAAAGTCCCGACTCTGGTGGGACTCGAACCCACAACCTTTGAATGTCTTGCATTAGTAATCTAGAAGTCCAACGCGCTATCCATTGCGCCACAGAGCCACTTGTGCCACACTGAGTCTAACATTCTCTTCTGAATTAAAAAAGATGTTTCAATTCAGCAAACTAGTTTTTACTATTGAAAACAAGTTTTCAAAACAGCGATTTGGTTGCTTAGGCATTACCTGAACCCAGACTTCATAAAACTATAACCATCAAGAAGGTTTTGAGTTGGTGAAATAAGTTTCCCCGAAAAACGAGCCTGCTGAATGATCATAGAAGGCCTTGGATCATGGGAATAACTTGTCTGCGTTAAAGAAAAAACGATCCTAAAACAACGATGACAACTTAAATCCCAAAACTTTGATTGACCTTTAGCAACATCTTTCACTCCCATAACACTATTTATTCTGC
The DNA here is from genome assembly GCA_900490495.1 of Danionella dracula. Taxonomy (NCBI): domain Eukaryota; kingdom Metazoa; phylum Chordata; class Actinopteri; order Cypriniformes; family Danionidae; genus Danionella; species Danionella dracula. Next base: position 12,933,683 of record UELW01000067.1, read on the forward strand.
CACTAAAACTCTACAATTGTCCCTTGGTAAGGTCATTTTTCTTTTTGTAATAATAGGAAAGCAGGAATACATCCAAACTTCTTCAATAAAATGATTTCTCTTATAACAAAGCTTCTCCATTTACAGTTGCCACAAAAAGAGTTTTCCAAGCAACTTTATGACATTTGTGAAATCCCATTAAAGTTAAGGCAACGTTGGGATTTAAACCAGGAATTACTGTAAACTAGATAAGCACTTTAACCAACTACACGACGACTCCAACTTGGCTCTCAAACATGAACTCGAAACTAAATGCCTACATGAGAAGAACTTGGACTTTGAATTGTACTTTTCTGCTTAAAATGACTGTTATTACCTCAATCCTTGCGGAAGTCCTAACTTAAACTCTTGTATGACCTCAATAACTACTGTTAAAAAGCATTGGAATTCACAATCGATCTACTGCTGTTTTGCTAACAGTTTATGGGGGTGTAACCAAAGGAAAAAAAACAATCCATTCATCTCCAAACTAAACCAAGTTTGCACAACAATAGTGCCAAAATACACCACAGTCTTGAAACAGGCTCTGTGAAAACCTCTTGAGAAACATTACAATTGGAAGCTGGTTGTGTAGAACGCTCTCAGAAAGAGGCAAAACTACTTTTCATCAGCTAGCGTCTCCACCTGAAAAAGCACTAACTTTCAACCAGCTGCACGAGCGGAATGTCTGTTCTTCTTTCTTATGACAGAGCTAACCTGGTAAACACAAAACCCACTGGGCCTTTATCCCAGACTTTTTGTAAATGTAAAAAATCCCGACTCTGGTGGGACTCGAACCCACAACCTTTGAATGTCTTGCATTAGTAATCTAGAAGTCCAACGCGCTATCCATTGCGCCACAGAGCCACTTGTGCCACACTAAGTCTAACATTCTCTTCTGAATTAAAAAAGAAGTTTCAATTCAGCAAACTAGTTTTTACCATTGAAAACAAGTTTTCAAAACAGCGATTTGGTTGCTTAGGCATTACCTGAACCCAGACTTCATAAAACTATAACCATCAAGAAGGTTTTGAGTTGGTGAAATAAGTTTCCTCGAAAAACGAGCCTGCTGAATGATCATAGAAGGCCTTGGATAATGGGAATAACTTGTCTGCGTTAAAGAAAACACAATCCTAAAACAACGATAACAACTTAAATCCCAAAACTTTGATTGACCTTTAGCAACATCTTCCACTCCCATTGCACTATTTATTCTGCCACTAAAAATCTACAATTGTCCCTTGGTAAGGTCATTTTTCTTTTTGTAATAACAGGAAAGCAGAAATACATCCAAACTTCTTCAATAAAATGATTTCTCTTATAACAAAGCTTCTCCATTTACAGTTGCCACAAAAAGAGTTTTCCAAGCAACTTTTATGACATTTGCTGAAATCCCATTAAAGTTAAGGCAACGTTGGGATTTAAACCAGGAGTTACTGTAAACTAGATAAGCACTTTAACCAACTACACGACGACTCCAACTTGGCTCTCAAACATGAACTCGAAACTAAATGCCTACATGAGAAGAACTTGGACTTTGAATTGTACTTTTCTGCTTAAAATGACTGTTATTACCTCAATCCTTGCGGAAGTCCTAACTTAAACTCTTGTATGACCTCAATAACTACTGTTAAAAAGCATTGGAATTCACAATCGATCTACATGCTGTTTTGCTAACAGTTTATGGGGGTGTAACCAAAGGAAAAAAAACAATCCATTCATCTCCAAACTAAACCAAGTTTGCACAACAATAGTGCCAAAATACACCACAGTCTTGAAACAGGCTCTGTGAAAACCTCTTGAGAAACATTACAATTGGAAGCTGGTTGTGTAGAACGCTCTCAGAAAGAGGCAAAACTACTTTTCATCAGCTAGCGTCTCCACCTGAAAAAGCACTAACTTTCAACCAGCTGCACGAGCGGAATGTCTGTTCTTCTTTCTTATGACAGAGCTAACCTGGTAAACACAAAACCCACTGGGCCTTTATCCCAGACTTTTTGTAAATGTAAAAAATCCCGACTCTGGTGGGACTCGAACCCACAACCTTTGAATGTCTTGCATTAGTAATCTAGAAGTCCAACGCGCTATCCATTGCGCCACAGAGCCACTTGTGCCACACTGAGTCTAACATTCTCTTCTGAATTAAAAAAGAAGTTTCAATTCAGCAAACTAGTTTTTACTATTGAAAACAAGTTTTCAAAACAGCGATTTGGTTGCTTAGGCATTACCTGAACCCAGACTTCATAAAACTATAACCATCAAGAAGGTTTTGAGTTGGTGAAATAAGTTTCCTCGAAAAACGAGCCTGCTGAATGATCATAGAAGGCCTTGGATAATGGGAATAACTTGTCTGCGTTAAAGAAAACACAATCCTAAAACAACGATAACAACTTAAATCCCAAAACTTTGATTGACCTTTAGCAACATCTTTCACTCCCATTGCACTATTTATTCTGCCACTAAAAATCTACAATTGTCCCTTGGTAAGGTCATTTTTCTTTTTGTAATAACAGGAAAGCAGAAATACATCCAAACTTCTTCAATAAAATGATTTCTCTTATAACAAAGCTTCTCCATTTACAGTTGCCACAAAAAGAGTTTTCCAAGCAACTTTATGACATTTGTGAAATCCCATTAAAGTTAAGGCAATGTTGGGATTTAAACCAGGAATTACTGTAAACTAGATAAGCACTTTAACCAACTACACGACGACTCCAATCTTGGCTCTCAACATGAACGCGAAACTAAATGCCTACATGAGAAGAACTTGGACTTTGAATTGTACTTTTCTGCTTAAAATGACTGTTATTACCTCAATCCTTGCGGAAGTCCTAACTTAAACTCTTGTATGACCTCAATAACTACTGTTAAAAAGCATTGGAATTCACAATCGATCTACTGCTGTTTTGCTAACAGTTTATGGGGGTGTAACCAAAGGAAAAAAAACAATCCATTCATCTCCAAACTAAACCAAGTTTGCACAACAATAGTGCCAAAATACACCACAGTCTTGAAACAGGCTCTGTGAAAACCTCTTGAGAAACATTACAATTGGAAGCTGGTTGTGTAGAACGCTCTCAGAAAGAGGCAAAACTACTTTTCATCAGCTAGCGTCTCCACCTGAAAAAGCACTAACTTTCAACCAGCTGCACGAGCGGAATGTCTGTTCTTCTTTCTTATGACAGAGCTAACCTGGTAAACACAAAACCCACTGGGCCTTTATCCCAGACTTTTTGTAAATGTAAAAAATCCCGACTCTGGTGGGACTCGAACCCACAACCTTTGAATGTCTTGCATTAGTAATCTAGAAGTCCAACGCGCTATCCATTGCGCCACAGAGCCACTTGTGCCACACTGAGTCTAACATTCTCTTCTGAATTAAAAAAGAAGTTTCAATTCAGCAAACTAGTTTTTACTATTGAAAACAAGTTTTCAAAACAGCGATTTGGTTGCTTAGGCATTACCTGAACCCAGACTTCATAAAACTATAACCATCAAGAAGGTTTTGAGTTGGTGAAATAAGTTTCCTCGAAAAACGAGCCTGCTGAATGATCATAGAAGGCCTTGGATCATGGGAATAACTTGTCTGCGTTAAAGAAAACACGATCCTAAAACAACGATGACAACTTAAATCCCAAAACTTTGATTGACCTTTAGCAACATCTTTCACTCCCATTAGCACTATTTATTCTGCCACTAAAACTCTACAATTGTCCCTTGGTAAGGTCATTTTTCTTTTTGTAATAACAGGAAAGCAGAATACATCCAAACTTCTTCAATAAAATGATTTCTCTTATAACAAAGCTTCTCCATTTACAGTTGCCACAAAAAGAGTTTTCCAAGCAATTTTATGACATTTGCGAAACCCCATTAAAGTTAAGGCAACGTTGGGAATTAAACCAGGAGTTACTGTAAACTAGATAAGCACTTTAACCAACTACACGACGACTCCAACTTGGCTCTCAAACATGAACTCAAAACTAAATGCCTACATGAGAAGAACTTGGACTTTGAATTGTACTTTTCTGCTTAAAATGACTGTTATTACCTCAATCCTTGCGGAAGTCCTAACTTAAACTCTTGTATGACCTCAATAACTACTGTTAAAAAGCATTGGAATTCACAATCGATCTACAACTGTTTTGCTAACAGTTTATGGGGGTGTAACCAAAGGAAAAAAAACAATCCATTCATCTCCAAACTAAACCAAGTTTGCACAACAATAGTGCCAAAATACACCACAGTCTTGAAACAGGCTCTGTGAAAACCTCTTGAGAAACATTACAATTGGAAGCTGGTTGTGTAGAACGCTCTCAGAAAGAGGCAAAACTACTTTTCATCAGCTAGCGTCTCCACCTGAAAAAGCACTAACTTTCAACCAGCTGCACGAGCGGAATGTCTGTTCTTCTTTCTTATGACAGAGCTAACCTGGTAAACACAAAACCCACTGGGCCTTTATCCCAGACTTTTTGTAAATGTAAAAAATCCCGACTTGTAAATGTAAAAAATCCCGACTCTGGTGGGACTCGAACCCACAACCTTTGAATGTCTTGCATTAGTAATCTAGAAGTCCAACGCGCTATCCATTGCGCCACAGAGCCACTTGTGCCACACTGAGTCTAACATTCTCTTCTGAATTAAAAAAGAATGTTTCAATTCAGCAAACTAGTTTTTACTATTGAAAACAAGTTTTCAAAACAGCGACTTTGGTTGCTTAGGCATTACCTGAACCCAGACTTCATAAAACTATAACCATCAAGAAGGTTTTGAGTTGGTGAAATAAGTTTCCTCGAAAACGAGCCTGCTGAATGATCATAGAAGGCCTTGGAGCATGGGAATAACTTGTCTGCGTTAAAGAAAACACAATCCTAAATAAACGATGACAACTTAAATCCCAAAACTTTGATTGACCTTTAGCAACATCTTTCACTCCCATTGCACTATTTATTCTGCCACTAAAAATCTACAATTGTCCCTTGGTAAGGTCATTTTTCTTTTTGTAATAACAGGAAAGCAGAAATACATCCAAACTTCTTCATTGAAATGATTTCTCTTATAACAAAGCTTCTCCATTTACAGTTGCCACAAAAAGAGTTTTCCAAGCAATTTTATGACATTTGCGAAACCCCATTAAAGCTAAGGCAACGTTGGGATTTAAACCAGGAGTTACTGTAAACTAGATAAGCACTTTAACCAACTACACGACGACTCCAATCTTGGCTCTCAACATGAACTCGAAACTAAATGCCTACATGAGAAGAACTTGGACTTTGAATTGTACTTTTCTGCTTAAAATGACTGTTATTACCTCAATCCTTGCGGAAGTCCTAACTTAAACTCTTGTATGACCTCAATAACTACTGTTAAAAAGCATTGGAATTCACAATCGATCTACATGCTGTTTTGCTAACAGTTTATGGGGGTGTAACCAAAGGAAAAAAAACAATCCATTCATCTCCAAACTAAACCAAGTTTGCACAACAATAGTGCCAAAATACACCACAGTCTTGAAACAGGCTCTGTGAAAACCTCTTGAGAAACATTACAATTGGAAGCTGGTTGTGTAGAACGCTCTCAGAAAGAGGCAAAACTACTTTTCATCAGCTAGCGTCTCCACCTGAAAAAGCACTAACTTTCAACCAGCTGCACGAGCGGAATGTCTGTTCTTCTTTCTTATGACAGAGCTAACCTGGTAAACACAAAACCCACTGGGCCTTTATCCCAGACTTTTTGTAAATGTAAAAAATCCCGACTCTGGTGGGACTCGAACCCACAACCTTTGAATGTCTTGCATTAGTAATCTAGAAGTCCAACGCGCTATCCATTGCGCCACAGAGCCACTTGTGCCACACTGAGTCTAACATTCTCTTCTGAATTAAAAAAGAAGTTTCAATTCAGCAAACTAGTTTTTACCATTGAAAACAAGTTTTCAAAACAGCGACTTGGTTGCTTAGGCATTACCTGAACCCAGACTTCATAAAACTATAACCATCAAGAAGGTTTTGAGTTGGTGAAAATAAGTTTCCCTCGAAAAACGAGCCTGCTGAATGATCATAGAAGGCCTTGGAGCATGGGAATAACTTGTCTGCGTTAAAGAAAACACGATCCTAAAACAACGATGACAACTTAAATCCCAAAACTTTGATTGACCTTTAGCAACATCTTTCCACTCCCATTGCACTATTTATTCTGCCACTAAAAATCTACAATTGTCCCTTGGTAAGGTCATTTTTCTTTTTGTAATAACAGGAAAGCAGAAATACATCCAAACTTCTTCAATAAATGATTTCTCTTATAACAAAGCTTCTCCATTTACAGTTGCCACAAAAAGAGTTTTCCAAGCAACTTTTTTAACATCTGTGAAATCCCATTAAAGTTAAGGCAACGTTGGGATTTAAACCAGGAGTTACTGTAAACTAGATAAGCACTTTAACCAACTACACGACGACTCCATCTTGGCTCTCAACATGAACTTGAAACTAAATGCCTACATGAGAAGAACTTGGACTTTAAATTGTACTTTTCTGCTTAAAATGACTGTTATTACCTCAATCCTTGCGGAAGTCCTAACTTAAACTCTTGTATGACCTCAATAACTACTGTTAAAAAGCATTGGAATTCACAATCAATCTACTGCTGTTTTGCTAACAGTTTATGGGGGTGTAACCAAAGGAAAAAAAACAATCCATTCATCTCCAAACTAAACCAAGTTTGCACAACAATAGTGCCAAAATACACCACAGTCTTGAAACAGGCTCTGTGAAAACCTCTTGAGAAACTTTACAATTGGAAGCTGGTTGTGTAGAACGCTCTCAGAAAGAGGCAAAACTACTTTTCATCAGCTAGCGTCTCCACCTGAAAAAGCACTAACTTTCAACCAGCTGCACGAGCGGAATGTCTGTTCTTCTTTCTTATGACAGAGCTAACCTGGTAAACACAAAACCCACTGGGCCTTTATCCCAGACTTTTTGTAAATGTAAAAAATCCCGACTCTGGTGGGACTCGAACCCACAACCTTTGAATGTCTTGCATTAGTAATCTAGAAGTCCAACGCGCTATCCATTGCGCCACAGAGCCACTTGTGCCACACTAAGTCTAACATTCTCTTCTGAATGAAAAAAGAAGTTTCAATTCAGCAAACTAGTTTTTACCATTGAAAACAAGTTTTCAAAACAGTGACTTGGTTGCTTAGGCATTTCCTGAACCCAGACTTCATAAAACTATAACCATCAAGAAGGTTTTGAGTTGGTGAAAAAAGTTTCCTCGAAAGACGAGCCTGCTGAATGATCATAGAAGGCCTTGGAGCATGGGAATAACTTGTCAGCGTTAAAGAAAACAAGATCCTAAATAAACGATGACAACTTAAATCCCAAAACTTTGATTGACCTTTAGCAACATCTTCCACTCCCATTGCACTATTTATTCTGCCACTAAAAATCTACAATTGTCCCTTGGTAAGGTCATTTTTCTTTTTGTAATAACAGGAAAGCAGAAATACATCCAAACTTCTTCAATAAAATGATTTCTCTTATAACAAAGCTTCTCCATTTACAGTTGCCACAAAAAGAGTTTTCCAAGCAACTTTTTTAACATCTGTGAAATCCCATTAAAGTTAAGGCAACGTTGGGATTTAAACCAGGAGTTACTGTAAACTAGATAAGCACTTTAACCAACTACACGACGACTCCAACTTGGCTCTCAAACATGAACTCGAAACTAAATGCCTACATGAGAAGAACTTGGAGTTTGAATTGTACTTTTCTGCTTAAAATGACTGTTATTACCTCAATCCTTGCGGAAGTCCTAACTTAAACTCTTGTATGACGTCAATAACTACTGTTAAAAAGCATTGGAATTCACAATCGATCTACAGCTGTTTTGCTAACAGTTTATGGGGGTGTAACCAAAGGAAAAAAAACAATCCATTCATCTCCAAACTAAACCAAGTTTGCACAACAATAGTGCCAAAATACACCACAGTCTTGAAACAGGCTCTGTGAAAACCTCTTGAGAAACATTACAATTGGAAGCTGGTTGTGTAGAACGCTCTCAGAAAGAGGCAAAACTACTTTTCATCAGCTAGCGTCTCCACCTGAAAAAGCACTAACTTTCAACCAGCTGCACGAGCGGAATGTCTGTTCTTCTTTCTTATGACAGAGCTAACCTGGTAAACACAAAACCCACTGGGCCTTTATCCCAGACTTTTTGTAAATGTAAAAAATCCCAACTCTGGTGGGACTCGAACCCACAACCTTTGAATGTCTTGCATTAGTAATCTAGAAGTCCAACGCGCTATCCATTGCGCCACAGAGCCACTTGTGCCACACTGAGTCTAACATTCTCTTCTGAATGAAAAAAGAAGTTTCAATTCAGCAAACTAATTTGTAACTTTGAAAACAAGTTTTCAAAACAGCGATTTGGTTGCTTAGGCATTACCTGAACCCAGACTTCATAAAACTATAACCATCAAGAAGGTTTTGAGTTGGTGAAATAAGTTTCCCTGATAAACGAGCCTGCTGAATGATCATAGAAGGCCTTGGATCATGGGAATAACTTGTCTGCGTTAAAGAAAAAACGATCCTAAAACAACGATGACAACTTAAATCCCAAAACTTTGATTGACCTTTAGCAACATCTTTCACTCCCATAACACTATTTATTCTGCCACTAAAACTCTACAATTGTCCCTTGGTAAGGTCATTTTTCTTTTTGTAATAATAGGAAAGCAGGAATACATCCAAACTTCTTCAATAAAATGATTTCTCTTATAACAAAGCTTCTCCATTTACAGTTGCCACAAAAAGAGTTTTCCAAGCAACTTTATGACATTTGTGAAATCCCATTAAAGTTAAGGCAACGTTGGGATTTAAACCAGGAATTACTGTAAACTAGATAAGCACTTTAACCAACTACACGACGACTCCAACTTGGCTCTCAAACATGAACTCGAAACTAAATGCCTACATGAGAAGAACTTGGACTTTGAATTGTACTTTTCTGCTTAAAATGACTGTTATTACCTCAATCCTTGCGGAAGTCCTAACTTAAACTCTTGTATGACCTCAATAACTACTGTTAAAAAGCATTGGAATTCACAATCGATCTACTGCTGTTTTGCTAACAGTTTATGGGGGTGTAACCAAAGGAAAAAAAACAATCCATTCATCTCCAAACTAAACCAAGTTTGCACAACAATAGTGCCAAAATACACCACAGTCTTGAAACAGGCTCTGTGAAAACCTCTTGAGAAACATTACAATTGGAAGCTGGTTGTGTAGAACGCTCTCAGAAAGAGGCAAAACTACTTTTCATCAGCTAGCGTCTCCACCTGAAAAAGCACTAACTTTCAACCAGCTGCACGAGCGGAATGTCTGTTCTTCTTTCTTGTGACAGAGCTAACCTGGTAAACACAAAACCCACTGGGCCTTTATCCCAGACTTTTTGTAAATGTAAAAAGTCCCGACTCTGGTGGGACTCGAACCCACAACCTTTGAATGTCTTGCATTAGTAATCTAGAAGTCCAACGCGCTATCCATTGCGCCACAGAGCCACTTGTGCCACACTGAGTCTAATATTCTCTTCTGAATTAAAAAAGAATGTTTCAATTCAGCAAACTAGTTTGTACATTGAAAACAAGTTTTCAAAACAGCGATTTGGTTGCTTAGGCATTACCTGAACCCAGACTTCATAAAACTATAACCATCAAGAAGGTTTTGAGTTGGTGAAATAAGTTTCCTCGAAAAACGAGCCTGCTGAATGATCATAGAAGGCCTTGGATAATGGGAATAACTTGTCTGCGTTAAAGAAAAAACAATCCTAAAACAACGATAACAACTTAAATCCCAAAACTTTGATTGACCTTTAGCAACATCTTTCACTCCCATAACACTATTTATTCTGCCACTAAAACTCTACAATTGTCCCTTGGTAAGGTCGTTTTTCTTTTTGTAATAATAGGAAAGCAGGAATACATCCAAACTTCTTCAATGAAATGATTTCTCTTATAACAAAGCTTCTCCATTTACAGTTGCCACAAAAAGAGTTTTCCAAGCAATTTTATGACATTTGCGAAACCCCATTAAAGCTAAGGCAACGTTGGGATTTAAACCAGGAGTTACTGTAAACTAGATAAGCACTTTAACCAACTACACGACGACTCCATCTTGGCTCTCAACATGAACGTGAAACTAAATGCCTACCTGAGAAGAACTTGGAGTTTGAATTGTACTTTTCTGCTTAAAATGACTGTTATTACCTCAATCCTTGCGGAAGTCCTAACTTAAACTCTTGTATGACCTCAATAACTACTGTTAAAAAGCATTGGAATTCACAATCGATCTACAGCTGTTTTGCTAACAGTTTATGGGGGTGTAACCAAAGGAAAAAAAAACAATCCATTCATCTCCAAACTAAACCAAGTTTGCACAACAATAGTGCCAAAATACACCACAGTCTTGAAACAGGCTCTGTGAAAACCTCTTGAGAAACTTTACAATTGGAAGCTGGTTGTGTAGAACGCTCTCAGAAAGAGGCAAAACTACTTTTTATCAGCTAGCGTCTCCACCTGAAAAAGCACTAAGTTTCAACCAGCTGCACGAGCGGAATGTCTGTTCTTCTTTCTTGTGACAGAGCTAACCTGGTAAACACAAAACCCACTGGGCCTTTATCCCAGACTTTTTGTAAATGTAAAAAGTCCCGACTCTGGTGGGACTCGAACCCACAACCTTTGAATGTCTTGCATTAGTAATCTAGAAGTCCAACGCGCTATCCATTGCGCCACAGAGCCACTTGTGCCACACTGAGTCTAACATTCTCTTCTGAATTAAAAAAGAAGTTTCAATTCAGCAAACTAGTTTTTACTATTGAAAACAAGTTTTCAAAACAGCGACTTGGTTGCTTAGGCATTTCCTGAACCCAGACTTCATAAAACTATAACCATCAAGAAGGTTTTGAGTTGGTGAAATAAGTTTCCTCGAAAAACGAGCCTGCTGAATGATCATAGAAGGCCTTGGATAATGGGAATAACTTGTCTGCGTTAAAGAAAACACAATCCTAAAACAACGATAACAACTTAAATCCCAAAACTTTGATTGACCTTTAGCAACATCTTTCACTCCCATTGCACTATTTATTCTGCCACTAAAACTCTACAGTTGTCCCTTGGTAAGGTCATTTTTCTTTTTGTAAAAACAGGAAAGCAGGAATGTATCCAAACTTCTTCAATGAAATGATTTCTCTTATAACAAAGCTTCTCCATTTACAGTTGCCACAAAAAGAGTTTTCCAAGCAACTTTTTATGACATTTGCGAAACCCCATTAAAGCTAAGGCAACGTTGGGATTTAAACCAGGAGTTACTGTAAACTAGATAAGCACTTTAACCAACTACACGACGACTCCATCTTGGCTCTCAACATGAACGCGAAACTAAATGCCTACCTGAGAAGAACTTGGACTTTGAATTGTACTTTTCTGCTTAAAATGACTGTTATTACCTCAATCCTTGCGGAAGTCCTAACGTAGACTCTTGTATGACCTCAATAACTACTGTTAAAAAGCATTGGAATTCACAATCGATCTACAGCTGTTTTGCTAACAGTTTATGGGGGTGTAACCAAAGGAAAAAAAACAATCCATTCATCTCCAAACTAAACCAAGTTTGCACAACAATAGTGCCAAAATACACCACAGTCTTGAAACAGGCTCTGTGAAAACCTCTTGAGAAAAATTACAATTGGAAGCTGGTAGTGTAGAACGCTCTCAGAAAGAGGCAAAACTACTTTTCATCAGCTAGCGTCTCCACCTGAAAAAGCACTAACTTTCAACCAGCTGCACGAGCGGAATGTCTGTTCTTCTTTCTTATGACAGAGCTAACCTGGTAAACACAAAACCCACTGGGCCTTTATCCCAGACTTTTTGTAAATGTAAAAACTCCCGACTCTGGTGGGACTCGAACCCACAACCTTTGAATGTCTTGCATTAGTAATCTAGAAGTCCAATGCGCTATCCGTTGTGCCACAGACCCACTTGCGCAACCCTGAGTCTAACATTCTCTTCTGAATAAAAAAAGGGTCTAATTCAGCAAACTAGTTTTTACCATTGAAAACAAGTTTTCAAAACAGTGACTTGGTTGCTTAGGCATTTCCTGAACCCAGACTTCATAAAACTATAACCATCAAGAAGGTTTTGAGTTGGTGAAAAAAGTTTCCTCGAAAAACGAGCCTGCTGAATGATCATAGAAGGCCTTGGAGCATGGGAATAACTTGTCAGCGTTAAAGAAAACAAGATCCTAAATAAACGATGACAACTTAAATCCCAAAACTTTGATTGACCTTTAGCAACATCTTCCACTCCCATTGCACTATTTATTCTGCCACTAAAAATCTACAATTGTCCCTTGGTAAGGTCATTTTTCTTTTTGTAATAACAGGAAAGCAGAAATACATCCAAACTTCTTCAATAAAATGATTTCTCTTATAACAAAGCTTCTCCATTTACAGTTGCCACAAAAAGAGTTTTCCAAGCAACTTTTTTAACATCTGTGAAATCCCATTAAAGTTAAGGCAACGTTGGGATTTAAACCAGGAGTTACTGTAAACTAGATAAGCACTTTAACCAAATAAATGACGACTCTAACTTGGCTCTCAAACATTAACGCGAAACTAAATGCCTACCTGAGAAGAACTTGGACTTTGAATTGTACTTTTCTGCTTAAAATGACTGTTATTACCTCAATCCTTGCGGAAGTCCTAACTTAAACTCTTGTATGACCTCAATAACTACTGTTAAAAAGCATTGGAATTCACAATCGATCTACTGCTGTTTTGCTAACAGTTTATGGGGTGTAACCAAAAGAAAAAAAACAATCCATTCATCTCCAAACTAAACCAAGTTTGCACAACAATAGTGCCAAAATACACCACAGTCTTGAAACAGGCTCTGTGAAAACCTCTTGAGAAACATTACAATTGGAAGCTGGTTGTGTAGAACGCTCTAAGAAAGAGGCAAAACTTCTTTTCATCAGCTAGCGTCTCCACCTGAAAAAGCACTAACTTTCAACCAGCTGCACGAGCGGAATGTCTGTTCTTTCTTATGACAGAGCTAACCTGGTAAACACAAAACCCACTGGGCCTTTATCCCAGACTTTTTGTAAATGTAAAAAATCCCGACTCTGGTGGGACTCAAACCCACAACCTTTGAATGTCTTGCATTAGTCATCTAGAAGTCCAATGCGCTATCCATTGCTCCACAGAGCCACTTGTGCCACACTGAGTCGAACATTCTCTTATGAATTAAAAAAGATGTTTCAATTCAGCAAACTAGTTTTTACTATTGAAAACAAGTTTTCAAAACAGCGATTTGGTTGCTTAGGCATTACCTGATTCCAGACTTCATAAAACTATAACCATCAAGAAGGTTTTGAGTTGGTGAAATAAGTTTTCTCAAAAAACGAGCCTGCTGAATGATCATAGAAGGCCTTGGATAATGGGAATAACTTGTCTGCGTTAAAGAAAACACAATCCTAAAACAACGATAACAACTTAAATCCCAAAACTTTGATTGACCTTTAGCAACATCTTTCACTCCCATTGCACTATTTATTCTGCCACTAAAACTCTACAATTGCCCCTTGGTAAGGTCATTTTTCTTTTTGTAAAAACAGGAAAGCAGGAATGTATCCAAACTTCTTCAATGAAATGATTTCTCTTATAACAAAGCTTCTCCATTTACAGTTGCCACAAAAAGAGTTTTCCAAGCAATTTTATGACATTTGCGAAACCCCATTAAAGCTAAGGCAACGTTGGGATTTAAACCAGGAGTTACTGTAAACTAGATAAGCACTTTAACCAACTACACGACGACTCCATCTTGGCTCTTAACATGAACGCGAAACTAAATGCCTACCTGAGAAGAACTTGGAATTTGAATTGTACTTTTCTGCTTAAAATGACTGTTATTACCTCAATCCTTGCGGAAGTCCTAACTTAAACTCTTGTATGACCTCAATAACTACTGTTAAAAAGCATTGGAATTCACAATCAATCTACTGCTGTTTTGCTAACAGTTTATGGGGGTGTAACCAAAGGAAAAAAAACAATCCATTCATCTCCAAACTAAACCAAGTTTGCACAACAATAGTGCCAAAATACACCACAGTCTTGAAACAGGCTCTGTGAAAGCCTCTTGAGAAACATTACAATTGGAAGCTGGTTGTGTAGAACGCTCTCAGAAAGAGGCAAAACTACTTTTCATCAGCTAGCGTCTCCACCTGAAAAAGCACTAACTTTCAACCAGCTGCACGAGCGGAATGTCTGTTCTTATTTCTTATGACAGAGCTAACCTGGTAAACAGAAAACCCACTGGGCCTTTATCCCAGACTTTTTGTAAATGTAAAAAATCCCGACTCTGGTAGGACTCGAACCGACAACCTTTGAATGTCTTGCATTAGTAATCTAGAAGTCCAATGCGCTATCCATTGCGCCACAGAGCCAATTGTGTCACACTGTGTCTAACATTCTCTTCTGAATTAAAAAAACATCTACGTTTACATTTATGCATTCGGCTGACGCTTTTGTCCAAAGGGATTTACATTAGGGGAGAGACAATATGCAATTTGTTACACCGTCAAAGTCTATATCAGCTTCTCATAATAGAAATTGTATCAACTGATCAATAAACCAAAGCAGTAAGGAAGTAGAGGAAGAAGATAAAGACAGAGGAGGAAAAAAAGAAGGTAGAAGTGTTTTTTTTAATTTTTTTTTTATAGTAGGTGTTCTCTGAAGAGAAGAGTTTTCAGTTGCTTTTTGAAAGCTGTTAGTGTTGCTGCTTTCCTGACTGGATCAGGGAGTTTGTTCCACCATCCAGGGACAGTGAAAGAGAAGGTTCTGCTGAGAGATCTTCTGCCCTCCTGGAACAGAACCACAAGTTGCTGTTCCTTCTCTGAGCGCAGGCCTCTGGAGAGCATGTAGGAGTGTATGAGCTCATGGAGGTAGACAGGGGCTGATCTGGAGATAGTTTTGTATGCCAGCGTTAGCGATTTGAATTTAACCCGAGCTGCAATGGGGAGCCAATGAAGAGTGATGAAGAGGGGAGTAACATGAGCTCGTTTCGGTTGCTTGAAGATAAGATGAGCTGCAGAGTTCTGGATCATCTGCAGAGGTTTGAGCGTATTTAATGGAAGTCCTGCTAGTAGAGCGTTGCAGTAGTCCAGACGTGAGAGGACCAGAGCCTGGACCAGGAGTTGAGTTGCATACTCAGTTGAGAAGGGCCTGATCTTTCGAATGTTGTGCAGTGCAAATCTACACACTCGAGTTGTCTTTGTGTTGTGGTTTTTGAAGGACAGCTGTTCATCCAAAATCACTCCAAGATTTCTGACTGTGGGAGATGGGGTGACTGTAGAGGATTGCAGCTGGATGGTGAGGTCGTGATGCACAGAGGGATGAGCTGGGATTACCAGAAGTTCTTTCTTGGCCATGTTGAGCTGTAGGTGATGGTTCTTCATCCAAGTAGAGATGTTGTTTAGGCAGTCAGTTATGCGGGTAGTTACTGACAGGTCATTAGGGGGGAATGACAGATAGAGTTGAGTGTCGTCAGCGTAGCAGTGGTAGGAGAATCCGTGTCTGAGGATGATAGGTCCCAGGGAGGTGGTGTAGATGGAGAAGAGAAGGGGGCCAAGGACCCTGGGGAACCCCGGTGAGTAGGTTATGAGTTCTTGAGACCTCACCCCTCCACCCGACACTGAAAGATCTACCAGTGAGATAGGACTCAAGCCAATCGAGCACAGTTCCAGTGATGCCCATCGTAGAAAGAGTGGAGAGAAGGATCTGATGGTTGACCATGTCAAATGCTGCAGAGAGGTCTAGTAGGATGAGGGCACATGATCTGTGGTTAGCCCTGGCCCCTCGCAGCGCTTCCGTTACAGACAACAAAGCTGTTTCAGTTGAGTGTCCGTTCTTGAAGCCTGATTGATTGTCATCAAGTTTGTTGTTCTGAGTCAGGAATGTAGAGAGTTGATTGAAGACGACCCGCTCGATGAGTTTTGCAGTAAAGGGCAGCAAAGAGACAGGTCTGTAATTTTCCATCAGTGATGAGTTGAGTGTGGGTTTCTTGAGAAGCGGGGTGACTCTGGCCACCTTTAAGGTGTTGGGGAAAGTGCCGGTAGGGATCGAGGAGTTGATGATGCGAGTGAGGGCAGGTGTGATGGTAGGTGAGATGGTTTGTAGAAGGTGAGAGGGGATGGGATCGAGGGGACTTTTTTTTTAATTATATTTTTTCACAATTTTTAGCTTTAAGGAGAAATATACATTTTAAATGTATCTTTGTTTTTAAATTTTTTCACATTTTTGTTTATTGCTTCATGATAATTTCTTATGGTTGCTTTTATTATTTTATTTCCAGCCGTCAGAGTATCCTTAGTTCTTTTATAGCACCAAGTCTTTGAATATTTTACTTTTCAAATATGGATTTAACAATAAATTACCCTTTTTTTCTCTTAATTTTGTGTTTATTCTGTTTTTCTTTGCAGTTTGAATTTTGAAGATGATGATCAGGATGCAGGGACAAAAAGTGATTTTTATTGTACTGCATGTTATACTCTTCGGATGTAAATATTTTATGTATGAGAGTGTATGGCCAATAAATTAAGGGTTAGTCAAGTATTTTAGACATTAAAACATTATTTTATAAAACATTTACATTTATTCATTTAGCGGACATTTTTGTCCAACGCAACTTACAGTAGGGTAGACACAATATGCAATTTTTTTACACAGTCAAAATCCATCTTAGGTCGCTCATACTTGTATCAGCTGTCAGGGTACCTTTTGGTCTGTATTGACACTAAGTTTCAGAATATCTTACTGTAGCATTAAGGAGAAAATATAAATTTGAGTTTTATTTTTTTATTATTGTTTTATAATGATTTCTTATGGGCTAGTCAAGAACCATAAAACATAATTTCTCTAATATGTCACAATGCAGTTTTTTTTAAATAAAAGATGTCTTTCTGCTTAAATTTGTACATGTGATATTGAAATGTGTATTTACACACTGCCACTTTAATGGACTTCCATTTAAATGCAAACTATTTGTGTCAATCAGAACTCGCTCAGTCGCCCAGCTGATCAATCACCCATAGCAGGAAGTGAATATGCAGAAAATATTTTTTTTTTACAGTACGTGTTCCCTTAAGAGAAGAGTTTTTAAAAGCTGCTAATGTTTTTTCTCTCCTGACTGGATCAGGAGGTTTTTTCCAGCAGCCAGGGACAGTGAGAGAGAAGTTTCTGCTCAGAGATTTTCTGCCTTTGGGACAGAACCAGGAGTCGCTGTGCTTTCACTGAGCGCAGGCTTCTGGAGGACATGTAGGAGTGTAGGAGCTTCTGGAAAGACTTTAGGAGCTTCTGGAGGGCATGTACGAGTGTTGGAGCTTCTGGAGGGCATGTAGGAGTGTAGGAGCTTATGTAAAGACTGTAGGAGGTTCTGGAGGGCATGCAGGAGCTTATGTAAAGACTGTATGAGCTTCTGGAGGGCATGCAGGAGCTTCTGGAGAGCATGTAGGAGCTTCTTGCAGGACTGTAGGAGTAGAGGAGCTGATTTGGAGATCTATCATCTGCAGAGGTTTGAGCACGTTTGGTGAAAGTTGTGCTAGGAGAGCGTTGCATTGGTCCAGACATGAGAGGAGCAGAGCCTGAACCAGGAGTTGAGTTGCTAAGTTAAGAAGGGGCGATGTTGCAGTGCAAACCTACATGGTCGAGTGTTCCTTGTGATGTTGTCTTGTAAGGACAACTGTTTGTTCAAAATTACTCTTGAGAGTCCTGACTAAAGGTGAAGAGGTGATAGTTGAGGTTTCCAACTGAATGGTGCAAAAGTTCCACCAAAAGTTCTGTCTTTGCCATGTTGAGCTGTAAGTGATGATTCTTCATTAGAATCAAAAAGATGTTTATTGCCAAGTGTCCACTTCAAGCACTGTTTTGTTTGAATGCTTTTGATGTGAGACAAGAAAATAACCAGACTCAGGCACCCGATTATCTCGACTCGGCACCTCAAGTAGGCAAAACACCTGCACTGTTGTCTCCTCTCACAAGAGCTCGCTTGACTGTCACTGGGATCGCTCCCGCAAATGGGTCCTATAGGTACCGTTTCAAATTGATGGTATTTAACAGGCATTTCCTATTGGAATGATCTTTTTTCTATTGATATTTTGTTTTAGTCGATTACTATTACCTGCGTTAATTACTTCATTAATGTTGGCTTCTGTGATGAAGTACATTGTAAACGCACCTTGAAATTTGACTTGGGCACTGATGAGTTATACTGGGGTACATGTACAACAGATAGAGGTGAGTGTCATCGGTGTAGCAGTGGTATGGGAATCCATGTCTGTGGACGATGGGTTCCAGGGAGCTGTTGTAGATGGAGAAGAGAAGCCATTCTTGAAGCACAGAATATCAAACTTGTCAGGAGGGAAGGTAGTTGATTGAAGACAGTGTTTAGCAGTAAAGGGCAGCAGAAAAATGGTCTGTAATTTTCCACCAGTGATGTGTTGAGTGTAGGTTTCGTGAGAAACTTGAAGGTGTTAGGGGAATTGTCTATAGTGATTGAGGAGTTGATGATGTGGGTGAGGGCAGGTGTGATGAGATAAGGAATTTGGACACCTGATCTTCTGTGAGTGGAGTAAATGAAGACATGCACAGTATTGAAGATTGTGGATGGACTTGGGTGCAGGGGCTGCGAACTGTTTGCTGATGGGGTGATCTACAAAGAAATCTGCATGAGAGGTCACTGGAGACACAAGGAAACGGTCCAATTACCATGCCATTTAGAGCAAAACTGGGATTAAAATAATAAATGCACCTATAGGACAATATTATAAAACAATGAATGAAATTGTGCAAAAATTATTTTCAGAAAACAAAAACAAAAAAAATGAAATTTACATTTTGTCCTTAATGCTACAGTGAAATATTCTGAAACTTGGTGAAAGTATAGCCCAGAGGGTCCTCTGAAAGCCTGAATAGAGAAACCTAATGCACCCACAATAAATGATTTTAAAATATTATCTGAAAAGGTGAAAAAAGATTTTTTTAATTAAAATAAAGATTAAATAAATATTTTCTGAATCTAGCCACAGGGGTTTCAGAAGCCAGTTACTTCTGTGCCGGTCCCAAGCCCGGATAAATAGAGAGGGTTGCGTCAGGAAGGGCATCCGGCGTAAAACATGCCAAAACCAAATATGCAAGTCATCAATTCGATTTCCATACCGGATTGGTCGAGGCCCGGGTTAACAACAACCACCACCGGTGCTGTTGACCTACAGGGTGCCGGTGGAAATTGGACTACTGTTGGTCAAAGAAGGAGAGGAGGGAGAAGGATTTGTAGGCAAAGAGAGAAGAGGAAAGGCAAGAGTATAGGTCTGAGAATAGGGACTCTCAAAGTTGGTACAATGACCGGGAAAGGTAGAGAGCTGGCGGACATGATGGAGAGAAGGAAGGTAGATATTCTGTGTATGCAGGAGACCAGGTGGAAGGGTAGCAAAGTGCGTAGTATTGGAGGGGGATACAAACTGTTTTACTATGGTGAGGACAGGAAAAGAAATGGGGTAGGAGTGATCCTGAAGGAGGAGTTTGTGAGGAATGTTTTAGAGGTGAAAAGAGTGTCTGAAGGGTGATCAGTTTGAAGTTAGAGATTGAAGGGGTGATGTTGAATGTAGCGAGTGGTTATGCTCCACAAGTAGGCTGTAAGCTGGAAGAAAAGGAGAGATTCTGGAGTGAGTTAGATGAGGTGATGGAGAGTATTCCCAGAGGGGAGAGAGTAGTGGCAGGTTTGGTGTTAAGGAAAGGAACCAAGAAGGACAGATGGTGGTGGACTTTGCCAAGAGGATGGAAATGGCTGTAGTTAACACTTATTTCCAGAAGAGGGAGGAACATAGAGTTACCTACAAGAGTGGTGGTAGGAGTACGCAGGTGGACTACATCCTAAGTAGACGAGCCAATCTGAGAGAGATCACTGACTGCAAAGTAGTGGTAGGAGAGAGTGTAGCCAGACAGCATCGGATGGTGATGTGTAGGATGTTTCTGGTGGTCAAGAAGAGGGGAGGAAAGATGGAAAAGAAGACCAAGTGGTGGAAGTTGAAAAAGGAAGACAGGCTTTGGGTGGCCAGGAAGAGCTTCCAGAGGACTGGGAAACTACAGCAGAAGTGATCAGGGAGACAGGTAGGAAGGTGCTAGGTGTGTCAGCAGGAAGAAGGAAAGAAGATAAGGAAACATGGTGGTGGAATGAGGAAGTACAGGACATCATCTAGAGGAAGAGCCTAGCTAAAAAAAAAGTGGGACATCGAAAGGACTCAAAAAAGTAGACAGGACTACAAGGAATCACAGCGCAGGGTGAAGAGGGAGGTGGCAAAGGCCAAACAGAAGGCATATGATGAGTTGTATGCCAGGTTAGACACGAGGGAAGGTGAGAAGGAATTGTACAGATTAGCGAGACAGAGAGACAGAGATGGGAAGGATGTGCAACAGATAAAGGTGATTAAAGATAGAGATGGAAGGGTTTTAACGAGTGAGGAGAGTGTGCAGAGAAGATGGAAGGAGTATTTTGAGGAGTTGATGAATGAGGAGAATGAGAGGGAAAGAAGGGGGGGAAGAGGTGAACATTGTAGAGCAGGAAGTTGAAAAGATTAGAAAGGATGAGGTGAGGAAGGCTCTGAGGAGAATGAAGAGTAGAAAGGCTGTTGGTCCAGATGACATCCCTGTGGAGGTGTGGAAGTGTCTAGGAGAGACAGCAGTGGAGTTCCTATCTAGGTTATTCAACGGGATTCTAGAGAGTGAGAAGATGCCTGAGAAATGGAGGAGAAGTGTCCTAGTGCCTTTAAATCTTTAAGAACAAGGGTGATGTGCAGAGTTGTAACAACTACAGAGGTGTAAAGTTGATGAGCCACACAATGAAACTCTGGGAAAGAGTAGTGGAAGCTAGGCTACGAAGGGAAGTGGATATTTGCGAGCAGCAGTATGGCTTCATGCCCAGGAAGAGCACTACTGATGCAATTTTTGCTCTAAGAATGCTAATGGAGAAGTACAGAGATGGTCAGAAGGAGCTGCACTGCGTGTTTGTGGACTTAGAGAAAGCGTATGACAGGGTGCCGAGAGAGGAGCTATGGTCCTGTATGAGGATGTCAGGAGTGGCAGAGAAGTACGTCAGAGTAGTTCAGGATATGTATGAGAGGAGTATGACAACAGTGAGATGTGCTGCAGGTCAGACGGAGGAGTTCAAGGTGGAGGTGGGACTACTTCAAGGATCGGCTTTGAGTCCCTTCTTGTTTGCTATGGTGATGGACAGGTTGACAGATGAGGTCAGACAGGAATCTCCATGGACAATGATGTTTGCAGATGACATTGTAATCTGTAGTGAGAGTAGAGAGCAGATGGAGGGACAGCTGGAAAGTTGGAGGTCTGCTCTAGAAAGAAGAGGAATGAAAGTCAGTCGTAGTAAGACAGAATACATGTGTTTGAACGAGAGGGAGGGAAGTAGAACAGTGAGGTTACAGGGGACTGAGGTCAAGAAGGTGGAGGAGTTTAGGTATTTGAGGTCAAAAGTCCAGTGCGGCGGGGAGTGTGGAAAAGAGGTGAAGAGGCGAGTGCAGGCAGGTTGGAGTGGGTGGAGAACAGTGTCAGGGGTGTTGTGTGACAGAAGAGTGTCAGCAAGAATCAAAGGAAAGGTGTACAGAACAGTAGTGAGACCAGCTATGATGTATGGGTTAGGAACTGTAGCAGTGAGGAAGAGACACGAGACAGAGATGGAAGTAGCAGAGATGAGGATGTTGAGGTTCAGTTTAGGAGTGACAAGGATGGACAAGATTAGGAATGAGCACATCAGAGGAACATCTCAGGTTGGTTGTTTTGGAGACATAGTCAGAGAAGCCAGAGATGGTTTGGACATGTGCAGAGAAGGGATAGTAGTTACATTGGTGGAAGGATGTTGGAGATGGAGCTGCCAGGCAAGAGGGCAAGAGGAAGGCCAAAGACGAGTTATATGGGTGTGCTGAAGGAGGAGATGAAGGTAATTGGTGCAAGAGTAGAGGATACTGAGGCCAGAGTTAGGTGGAAACAGATGATTTGCTGTGGAGACCCCTAAACTGGGAACAGCCGAAAGAAGAAGAAGAAGAAGAGGAGCTCCGGACAACATTCTTGGATTGAAAGCAATTGCTAAAGAAGCGCTATATAAAAATCTTCGGAATAATCAATAGTCCTGCGAGCTCGAATATATCGTGAGAGGAGACTGCTCAGGTAGAGCGGAGCCGAGCCATTCAGCGCCTTAAAGGCAAGGAGCAGTATCTTATAGTCAATGCGATATTGTACAGGAAGCCAATGAAGAGATTTTCCTGCATCTATGATAGACAGCATGTTCCGCACTTTAGCAATGTTCTTGAGGTGAAAGAAGGTGGTCTTAGTGAACTGATGTTAAAGAACCATATCTCTTATGTTACCATCTATAATAATGCCAAGATTTTTAACTGTATTGGCGAAATTAACAGTGTGTCCCCCAGCTTCATATTTAAAACTGAGAGATTCTGCATAGCAATGGAAACTAACCCCATGCCTTCTAATAATTTTGCCAAGGGGCAGCATGTATATTGAGAATAGGATGGGTCCCAGAACGGATCCTTGAGGAAGTCCATACTCTACTGCTATTGTGTCCGATGAGTCTCCATTTACATGAACAAACTGACTCCTGACTGAGTTAAACCATCTTAGAGCCTGGCCCTGGATGCCTGCATCGTTCTCTAGTCTCTCGAGGAGAATCCTGTGATCTATCGTATCGAAGGCTGCACTGAGATCTAGCAGAACTAGAAGAGAGATATTCCCTTGATCCCAATCAAGTAATAGATCGTTTGAGATTTTAACCAGCGCAGTCTCTGTGCTGTGATGCGCTCTGAATCCAGATTGAAAATCTTCATAAAAGTTGCTCTTCAGTAAGAAGGAGCTGAGCTGTGCTATTACAACTTTCTCTAACATTTAGGACAAAAATAGAAGGTTAGAGACCGGCTTTTCTGACCAAGTGAACTGCTGGTGCTTTTATTCATCAGTTACTCTACCCATAATTAGTAGGGAAACACCCCAAAACAAGGCCTAGCGCCTTTTAACAATCACTTACAAGGAGAGTTTTCTTGATTAGTAGTTTAATTTCTGCATTTTTGAGCTGTTTAGGAACGTAACCTAGTGATAGAGATGTGTTTATAATATTCAGAAATGGTTCTTGAGATATTTGTAGCAATTCTTTCAGTAATTTTGTTGGTACAGGATCTAGAGAGCATGTTGTTGATTTAGATGCTGTGATTTTTTTTAGCAGTTTTTTCAGGTTAATACTTGAAATTTTTTGCAGTGAGTCAAAGGCATAGAATTTGAGTTAAGCTACTTAGATTGAATATGAGGTTTAGTGATTTTGCATCTAATAGATGTAATTTTGTTTGAGAAATAATTCTTAACATCATTGCTACTGCATTTTTTTGCTGCATTTAACCTGTCGTTGTTTGACTATTAGATTTCCTGTTACCAAGGAGTAAACTTGCAGGATAGTTACAGTCCCCAGACAGAAAAGATCCTGGTAGACGTTGTGGAGGGCAGTGCTGTAAGTTAGAACCCGGAAACAGAGCTGAGGTCATCCAGGGAGAGAGGGATACTTTCACTTGCACACAGTATTTCAAACCAAAATTACCCACACTTCTATGGAATCATAGCACACTAGCATCCCTCTGCCCATAGTGCCTAATCTGTAACTTAAATGAAAGTGATTTCATAATGTGTCACACTATTCTAGTTTGTCAAAACCGATCCGGGCTCTGTGCAATATCTGTGCTATGAAAAATGTTGTTTTAACTTGCTCCAATGAATGTATTTTCTTACAAGAATTTGAAAACTAATTTGAAAGAGAGTTATGAACCGGTGTGCTTTTAAGTATTAATTCCCTGTGTACAATTCCCAGGGTGGCATAATTAATGCATTTTAAAATTTCTAAATCAAAATGAGATGCACACTCATCATTCATTTGTACAGTTACGATTTGAACACAAAAGAAAAAAAAAACTCATTTCCCCTTTTCCGTTTACATTTTTTAATTTAAAATCAAATCAAAACAGCCTTGTCTTAAGCATTGCAGGGCACACCTCCAATGCAGCCACTGCGTACTGGGAACCCAGGCAGAGACAGAGACTGCTCTTCAAAAACAAAAGCTCTGCTTCCAGACTAAATGGTCAGGTGACACTAGTGTTAAAAGGATGAACATCATTTTAAAGCGAAGACAAAATAAGATTTAAACCAATAATTAACAGTCATATTTACATGTAGAATAATACATTTGACCCTTCTGTGCTAGCTCTCAAACAAAAATGTTTTAAAATGGCATTAACAATGAATGTCAGACAATGAGAATGTGCTTTCTTATTTTAGAATCTGTTCTGTGTTCAAACTGAGGAAAACAATCAGCACAAACAAGAACAAAATTCTCCAAATGTTTATTTTCCTGATAAAATCCGTATGCAGAAATGCTTCAAATTAAAATAAAAATTTACAAAGCCATTCACAAATAAAATGGCACCTAGCACCCTGAACATTACATGAAAGTGAATAATCTGTTCTGAGGAACACTTGTGCTCAATGTAGTAGAAGTATTTTAACAGAATTAGAAATATTAATGGAACTTTTATCTGAAGCCAGTTGTCATACACATATTCCACAAAACAAACTCCAGGATTGACTATGCAGTTATTGAATATTAAGTTATGCTTTAACAAACTCTGATGTACAGCATTAAAGGCATATCATCTACTTACTCTTTCAATACATTCATTTGCAGTATATGTATATCCTAAATTGACAATGGTATGATTAGGTAATAGGCATCACTGCCATTGTCAAATTTCTCAAAATCAAACAAAACAATTCAAAGCATTGTAGGGAGGGACAAAACACCACTCAAAATTCATTTCCAATACTTGTTTGCCTTTATCTGTTGACTTTGACTCCAGTTTCTGCAAAATACAGCATTTGAAGTCCCATAATAGTATAATTAACACACCATTAAATACTTGCACATCCCTACTTGGCCACCAGAGGGATGCACAGTACTATAGTCATCACTATACAACTACAGACATTTCAATTTTATAGGAAATTCACAAGAAGTAGTTTGTAAAAATATATTAATGGGTGAAAAAAACAGCTGGTACATTGCCTTTCGGCAGGTGAAAAAACAGCTGTCAAACTAAACATTATATGTCAGTAAACTAATAAAGATGAAGGGAGATGTGAAGTAAAATTTTTCAGAGAGAGCATCATTCACTCATCGCTAGCCGTAATTTCAGGAAGTGAGTGTGTGGGGAACCAGATATTAATGAGAACAGGTGATTTTTCCTGTTTAATAGCATCTTGGTGATGAGTGTGTTCATTCAGCATCCCTTACATCACTGCACACTTCTTCTCCTCCGATGGAGCATTCCCATCAACCTTCTCCATTTCCAGAATGATCCTCTTGAAAACCTCCACCGCCGTCTGTGAAAGGAAACCTGTTTTAGAAGCAACAATCTGGAAATATCCAATACAAACCTCAGCGAAATATATGCCCTACACCCCCAAACGCATGTGCACCTGATTTTCTTTAGCAGATGACTCCATAAAAGCAGCACCCCAGGAATCCGCAAGCTTCTTGCCTTCTTCTGGTTTAATGACTCTGAAATCACAAGAGAATATTTTTTAGATTAACATATTTTTAACAACTAAATGATAGGGATTAGAGTTTGCAAGTTTTGCAGTGTCACTAAAATAATATCTCGGCTCAAGCACCTGTAACATTTTGTGAAAACCTTGATTATCCACTACAGCAGGGATATTCAATTAAATGTCATTGAGGTATTAAAATGTCCAGAATAATAAATAATAATAAATTTTTTAATAATAATAGTAAAAGGTCCAGATAATCTGGCTTGTTTTTAAAAGTCTATTTAATTTCCACATTTGTACAAATAAATTAAATCCCAGTCAAATATATGTACAGTTACATAGCGGCATTTATTGTTAGTAACAGAAATCTAAAGAAAACTAATAAAAGCGATAAAAAAGTTTGACATCTTGAAAGACAATAAATAAAGAAGCTCTTTTCTGGGTGAAAAACAAGTGCAAAATGGCATACTTTTCAAGAAAACTCAAATTGAGAAAATAAAATACATAATAGCTATTTTAAGTGAAGAACAGCAACAGAACTACCTGTTTTTACCGAGGTTTTTTTTCAACCGGAAAAATTCAACCAATAAATGCTAGTATCTTATTAATCACTTGTTAATGCTTACAAAAACATGCTAATCGTTTGACAATCTAAGTCGGAAATGTGTTTATATTTTGATTTCATTTAGCTTCATGTTAATTTGCAGCAGGGCTGCAAATAACGATTATTTTGATAATCGATATAAAACCATAAATCAGGGTATTATTTATGTAAAGAAGTAACAGGCGCCTTGAGGTGCGAGCAGCTACCAGGCGCCGTGAGGTGCGAGCAGCTACCAGGCGCCGTGAGGTGCGAGCAGCTACCAGGCGCCGTGAGGTGCGAGCAGCTACCAGGCGCCGTGAGGTGCGAGCAGCTACCAGGCGCCGTGAGGTGCGAGCAGCTACCAGGCGCCGTGAGGTGCGAGCAGCTACCAGGCGCCGTGAGGTGCGAGCAGCTACCAGGCGCCGTGAGGTGCGAGCAGCTACCAGGCGCCGTGAGGTGCACCTACGAGGTACGAGGCACTGACAGGTGCATACAGCTACGAGGCGCCGTGAGGTGCAAGCAGCTACGAGGCGCCGTGAGGTGCAAGCAGCTACGAGGCGCCGTGAGGTGCACCTACGAGGTACGAGGCACTGACAGGTGCATACAGCTACGAGGCGCCGTGAGGTGCGAGCAGCTACGAGGCGCCGTGAGGTGCGAGCAGCTACGAGGTGCGAGGCACTGACAGGTGCATACAGCTACGAGGTGCTGTGAGGTGCGAGCAGCTGCGAGGTGCTTTGAGCGCACACAGTTGAGAAAAAGGTTGCAGGGTTTTTTTAATCAAAACGACATGATTATCAAAAATAGACTATCCAAGGCACAGATTTGACACTATAGGAGACGGCGGTGGGAGCCATAACCAACTTATGTTTAAGCATCCGAAATAGCAACATGTTTTCATTTAAGGTGTTCATGCATTACCGTTGTGCTTTCATGGCATGAAAGCTCGGCCGGCATAGCATAAATCTCACCGTCTTCTCAGGAGCATTTAATGAGAAATGACTCCAAGCTTTGGAAGATTTTGGGCGCTCGCTTCTTCCTGAAAACGATGCTTCCTCCATTGCGCCGCCGGCTGTGTATCTAGGTTTGATCTGTGCGTCTTGGTGTCACGCACCTCCGTGACATCACGTGATCAGGCCAAATAATCGATAACGACAATCGTTGACAAAGAATTTCATTATCGACTATTATCGATTAGTTGTTGCAGCCCTAATTTGTAGCTTTATAAGCTTAATTGAGATTTAAATTAGAGTTTGGTCTTCTCAAGCCTAGACAAAGTTTGCTTTAAAACCAAGCAAATTAATTCAAACAATTAACCAAGTCATGCCAAAGTTGGTTGTCTGTATCACCAAAGTTCTGTCCACTACTGCTCCTTGACATGTTTAAGAACAGTAACGGTTTTTTGAAACCAACATGATAGTAAAAATATAGATTAAAAGTTAGATCAGATGTTGGCTCTCATGCTATAATAAATCACACTTGCTCACCTTTCCATGTGAAGGTCTTTTTTGTTCCCAACAAGCACAGTAGGGACCCTGGGTAAACATGTAATAATCATGACTACATGATTTATGACTTGCAATATTGCAACCATGATGTTGAGTTAACCCACTTACTGGATCTTTCCAACCATATCCAGAAGCTTGTCGTGTAAAACCTGCACCACTTCAAAACTGCAAACAAAGAGAATTTGAACATGGCTGACAATACAACAGGGGACATGTACCATTCTTATTTGATATCTTAGATTATCAGAGATCTGTCCAACACAAAAACAGACTGTTTGCATGCAGAAAGCATTCTGACAATATTTACCTGCCAACATTGAAGTTGAGGATAATTTGAATTGCATTTACATTAAATGGCACATTATAATGTTCACTTTGCAGCAAGAAAGACTCCATTTGCAAAGCAAGCATGTGGGCTTAGCGTACTCTATTAAGCAAAACTGATCAAAATAAAGCCCACGCACGCACACAACTCAAGGCAAAAAAAAAAAAAAAAAACACCAGCCTCGCAGTCTGTAGATTCAGCATGGACTGAACGAGTCTTACGTGACATTAAATTGCAGTCTATAAGCGCAACATGTCAAGTTCAGCAGTCTACAATGCAGGCCATGTGAGGGGCCATTCAGAAGCCCTTGGGGCGCCAGATGTGACCGGGGGTCTGCCATTATGTGATCACTGATCTAAATAACAAATGGCTTCACTCACTAAGCATACATAGCTTATCTGTACTGAGCTGGGCAGACATTTTTTGCCCACTTAGGCCAATCCACAAAATAGTAGCATGACTAAAATCATGGCAAAGTTCCTGCTGAATTGTGTGTCGTGGCTCGTGCCGTGTACCTGGGGTAACGAGCAGCGATTAACACCTCACGACCAGCTCCTGACCCATGCTTGTGTGGTCGCAAGAAAAATCAAGCAAAAAGAATAGCTTGACATATGAATGCTTCACATTATGGAACATTTAAGATACAAAAGCCACACAAAGAAAATGTTGCTGCATGATACTAAAGAAAGATACAAAAACAAGATACGAAAAACGAGCACAAGAAATACATATTCGACATTTGAAATTCAGGTGAAAGACAACACTGGGCTTTACATGACCACATTCAACGCACCACTAAATGTTCTGCTCTACAATTGGTCAGTTCCAGCCCTGCGTAGTATCCATTTCCCTACACTTTTGGTTTCGTGTTGGTGTAAACTCGTGAATATTTTAGTTGATTTATTTTAATCCACTGTCCTCCCCCACATCACCTCACTTGAAAGGTAAGGGTTATTATTTTTCACTTCTTTTATCCAGTTTTCATTATTATTTATTAATGTTTACTATTAATGTTTAGTTGGTACGCTTAAAGCCATCGCGCAGGTTTGCTGCTTCATCCATCAGCCTCTTCAAAAACAATGCTATTTAAAGCTTTTATTTGAAGGTTTAGAGATATTTTTTTTTATTTTCTGTCTCAAAAAAAACATGACTAAAGATCCACTAATACAGTATTAAATATTAAAATTATTGCTTTAAAAATCTCAGCAGCTATATTGTGTTTTTAAGTTAGAACATTTTTGTTCTTTTTAGCTAAACCTGCATTCATATTACTGTACCTTAATTAATTCCATGACGTGCTTCTCATCAGGTTTTCATCAAAACAGAGATACGTTTTTTCTTAGCATTATTTTGTAATGGTCATCCTTGATGAAAACAACACTGGTATTAGATCCTCTGGCGTGTATCATAAAACGTGTTTTACAACTGAATGGTGATCAGGTCCTGACAGGTATTTAACATAAAATGTACTAAATATAACAAACCATTTGGTAAAAGCACCTTATTGCACACAGTACACAATCATAACTAGAAAATCCTGACCTTTTCATTGAAGTGACCGAGTACACCAGAACATATCCATGAATATCCATAGAGTGAGACTGAGGGAAAATAGAATACTCATCCTAAACAGAAAAGGTAACAGATATGAAAAACAGTGACAAATGGAATAGGTTTCAAAATATTTGTTTATTTAACAATAAGTTGCTTCTCACCTGTCCAGCTGTGTCAACTAACTGAAGATTGAAATCCTGCCCACTCACAGACACCATTTTATTAAAGGCTACAAAATAAGCAGAATGCAAAATTGAAACAGGCCTTTCAAACCTCTGCATCTCTGTATAACGGAAAATAAACAATGGTACAACATGCAGACTTTCTCCTGGGTTCACAGGGTCATTTTTTTATAAACAGAAACATGATGTAAAAAGTGAAAAAGATTAATATATTTAATATATAAACTAAGACTCCCATAGACTATATATTAAACACATTTTGCTGAGTTTAAAAGTTGATATCCTGATATTTCCTGGTCTGATCTATTTTTTTAATACAATTATGATTGCTTTCCCCAGCCTGATGGCATTTGGTCAAATTAAACTAAAAGTATTTTAAGTCCCCACTCATGGATAAGTTTCGTTGGAGAAAATGCGCTGTTAAATGAGTAACAGTTGTTTTTAATGTTTATGCTTTGTTCTTGTTCCAAACTACTGGATGAAACTTTGTTCATGATCGATGGAAAACCACCATAATCAAGAAAGCTGTTTTTCTCGCATCTTCTGAACATAATTTAAAATTGAAAAATAGATTTTTTTTTTATATAACCCCACATAATAACCGTTCTAAACAAATATATTCTGTGATATTTAGACAGATTAAACTCTTTGCAGTTTAAAAAGAATTATTCTTAAACTCTTTTCATAAAGATGATTTAAAAAACGTATTTAATCAAAATCATGTCTTAATTTAATGCTATTTCATTTATGACTAAATTATATAAAATCACTTGAAACTGAATTAAAGCTTCAATAAATATTTTATCAAAGCTTTATTACAACCTAATGCATCTTGTAACATTACGCTTGATTACTGTATTTTAAATATGTGAATTCAGAAGAGAATCAAATAGACAAATCACAAACAAAATTAATTTACTGATTTTATGGACATGTATGAATCGTTGCATTTGTAGAAACACCGGTCTGTTTTTCTTTTAAAGAGATATTGTGATAGAAGCGGTAAAGATGCTGAAATTGTGTTTGGTGAAACAAAGCAAGAGAGCATCATTCTCTGATATTTTGAAAGAAACTTTTTGACGATGTGATTGAACCTGTATGAGAGGTCTCGATTGATTAGGATAATCCTAGTAAAATGCTTTGAGTACTCACTGTTTTCAATAGTAGGGTCATAAGAATCCACAAACTGTCCTTCTACAAACTGGATAGTGAGGGAAGATTTTCCTGTAAGAAAAAAGGTGCATGAACTAGAATAAGCAGCAGTGCCAAATACTAAACTATTTACCGAGAACCTAAATTTGACATTCTTCATTTTGGTTTTGGAAAGGTACTGGTTCAGTGAAAAATGGAGAATGGTTAAAACACACATATGCACAACACATCTCCAGCTTTCCTCAAGTGTTGAGCATGTGTGAAAGCTGAGATGTAAGCTCAACTAGAATTCTTGTGTGTTATTACATCATTTATTAATCACAATGGAGTTTTCTTTTCGATTATCAGTTGAGGTTTTTTTGTGAAAAAAAAATTATAATTAGTGTGTCTTTGTAGATGTCTTCACTCCAACATGGATCAATAGGGTGAGGCCAAAACACAGATTAAATGTTAAAAATCCTTCAACATGGTTGATGTGCACAACTGTTTTTTTTTTTTTTTTACTGTTAAGTCATTGATTGCACCGTACAACTGTATCAATGTCCTTATAAATTATAAATTGAACACAAAAGGGAAACGGCGATGGGCTTTTAAGTGAAATTTTAAGCCCAATTATAAAAGTAATAATTCAATTTAAAATACATGAATTATTTGAATGCCTCAATTAAATAAATATAGTTCACAACTGGAACTTTCCTCATTATACACAGAACATATATTTAACCTATAAAATAGACGAATGTTTTTCTCATTAATTGGATTTATAACTTTTTTATTTTATACTATACTAGCTGTATAGTGCTTTGACTCTTGAACCATCATAACCCAGTGTTTCTCCTTGGTTGACAAGAAAAGACACCTTTATTTAAATTATTTCCCTTGTGCAGGCAGAGCTGCCATCAAGACTACTGTTGGGTTATATAGAGCAGTGGTTCTCAACCTGGGGTCCCCAAAGTTCACAAGGGGGGGGTGCAGTAGCGGATAAGTGGTGAGGAGGAAAATAATAGTTTAAATTAGAATCACAATTCGGAGCGCAAAGTTAGTTTGTACACGTGTGAGCTGCGTTTTGTGAATGAAATGCTCTTCTCATGTAGAAAAAAGTATTTGAGGGGGAAAAATCTTTTTTGTTCTCGCAACAATATCCTCAGACCCTGGCCATGCTGTGTAACGTTCAACTGTACAATCCATCGCCTAGCACTCGTCAGACACACTGGCAACTGTTGTAAATGTCGTAAACTTCAATAAAGCTCGTCCTACCAACCAGCGATTATTTATGCAACGGTGTGAGGATGAAGCGCACTAAACTCTCCTGAGGCACGCGGAGGTGCGCTGGCTATCATGCCGCAAAGTGCTAATGCACTTCCTAGAACCGTGAGATACAATTTCAGAATTTCTGCAAAGACAGAACTAGCGTTACGCACAGTCGGAGCAGCTGTCAGATATGTTCTGGATTAAAACGACATGAAAGTACATCTGTACTAACTTGACAGTAAATGCACAGCTATTTTAATGCTTACATTCATGTTTATTATAACATTCAGTGTTACACAAAGTGCATGTTCAATCTACAGATGACAAAAAGCTAAACAATATTTTTTAAATAAATGCCTGTGTATTCATTACATTTTCATTGAACTTAATTTTAATAAATTTGATTCAATATAAACGTAATAAACAGATGAATAAATCAAATAATAATATGTACATGGGGGGGGGGGCAAAGAAAAGCCCCTAGTTCTTACAACTCTGGAGTTTTTTCCCTCCTGTTTACTACAACAAAATAAAAATTGAATTTGACCTGTGGGTTCATTTGTAAAGATAGTGAGATGTACGCTCAGGTTTCTTCATCATATCTTTTACTGCGAACATTTCTCGATCTTCAATTCTCCACCCGGGTGAAATCAACACACTTTATTACTGCGAAAACTTGCCATTGCGTCTGCCTCGTTCACGCGCCTTACTCTACACATGTGCACCAAATACACCACAAATCATGTGGCACTCAGAAAAATACAGTAAAGTTTATTTAGAATAAAACAACTTTGTTGCTTGTTGCATGTGCATTGAAAAGAGAACACTGCTGTTTATGTCCTGAATGGGGTAGTCATCCCAGCATTATTGTATCTGGTAATTTAACAATGAGCATTCTAGATACATCCATGCTGGAGGAAATAAAGGCAGATTGGCTGCGCATTAATGTATATGCATACAGTACATGATAGAGATCAGAGTATTGTTTTTATATTATTCAGTTTTATGACCAAAAAAAAAAAATCGGGTTTAAGCATGAAGTTGATCATTCTCTAATCAAATGAATGCATATCTTAGCTACTTTTCAACAGGTCTACTTAAAGTTAATTATGGGAGGTAGAGATTAATTAAATATATAATTTTACAGCATAGAGCACAGAATTATAGTCACTTTATTCAAATACCCCACAATTGTTCAACCTTGCCATTGGATTTACATGTTTGCCTTAAAACCACCTCCTGAAATATTGATTTTGTTTAATAGGCACTTTTTAAATCTCCAATATGCGTTTGATATCCATACTCATTTACTTGACTATGTAAACTCTTGTTTCCATTATTTAAGGTCAGAATGTAGGTACTAAAGAGGGGAGAACGACAATAAAAAGGTAAGATGCTTTGAATATCAAGAACTAAAATATCTAGTTGTGTTTTACTTTTTTTAAAGTAGTTGAAACATGTTTTTTATTCAATTTAAATCAGAATGTCTGTCCGTGAAAGTGGTTTGTTTCTTGTAACATTAGTAATTTACACAAGAAATAACCACATGTTCATGGGTTTTGTTTATAAGGCCAGATGATATCGTCGCATGTAGCGCACATTTGAGAATCTCAGCGCATCCACGCTCTCCAGACGCGAATGATAGTTACTCGGTACATGAAACCCTTTAACGGGAGCAAACGCAAGACTAGAAATAAAGGGAGTCAGATATTTGCATCAATCGTTCGTCGGTGGAAGAGTAGAAGCACGCTGCTAACATCGAAAGTAACATGCGCTTCTCCGTCAACTAACGCAACCTCGACGAAATCCAAACCATGTCTGATAGAACATCAACGAATTCCATATTTAATGGATATTTACTCAACTTAAGTGGCTTAAAGTAAAAATAAATCGATTAATGAAGTTATTATCGACAGTGACTCGGCTATAACGTGCTATTTCGCTATTAAACAAACGAACATCGAGTACTTACCGACTGATCGATAACCCAATACAGCGATCTTTCTGTATTTCGGTTGAGGCATTATTTTAATGTAGCCTTTGACCGTCGAAATGAAAAACAAATGAAGGTTAATTTGTTTTAATCATACATCAAGTCTATCACGTGATAACAACAAACTTGTCCACGCCCTCTAAAAAAATCTTCATCCTAGTTTAAGCCGCATAAAAAAAGTTAAAATAAAATGGTAGTAACGTTAAACTGTTAGGGTGACGAAAACGTCTAAAACCACGCCACAACTAGCCGTGACGCGTATTTAACGCAAAAGCTATGTCCCTTCACAATCTCTGCGCATGAGCAGAAACTACGCACTTCCGGTCAAAGTAACCTCAATTGACTGTAATCCTGCGTCCAAATACGAATACTTATACTGCACCCTTAAACAAGAAAATCGTTGTCAGAAGAAAATATATATACTTTTTAGTGTGTAAGAGCAAAGTGCACACGATCTGCTGATGGAAGTAGTTTTGGCCACTTCATTATGTATGCAAGGTCTTGACTCTTTTCCAATTGCTTATGTAATATCAGCCGGTTGAGCGTTTATGGCGCCACAAAATATAACTCGCAATTTTTATTTGCTCATGCTCACAAATCATGTGATTCCTGCCTTTGGAAAGAGTTATTGCAAAAGTGTTGCAACACTGGTTATTAGCCACTCCACCGTCTGTAAAAGTGGACAGAATTTCTGAGTGCATCACAATAGTTGTCGCTTGCAATAAAATAATCTACTGATTTTACACATTCCTTCCTCTTCATGGCCCTCAAATACAAATTGAAGTTAATTTTATTAAATGATAGGGAGCATTGAGTTTGAAAATGAATGTATATTGATTAAAAAAAAAATCAATAAATACATTTTGTACTTGTTTGTTCTTTCATCATTTAAATTATTCTATGCTGTCTATAAAAACAAATATGTACGCTAACTAATAGACTATGTTTATATGTGCCTTTTTAAGCAAATTGTCCTTAAAAAATGTTAAAGCAAGAGTTTAACCAAACTAATACATTTTCTGATTAATAAAAAAGTGTTTGTAAATTACAAATCAAGTTGCCTTTAGTATATTAGTTACTGTGAATCACTTAATTGAAGCATTTCATTTGTGCACATGTGCAAACAAATTCTGTCTTCAATTCGTCATATATCTAATTACCAAAAAAAATGGTCAAAAGCACATAATTTGTGAGCATGCTTTATTATGTATACTGGCAGGGCGTTCCCACCAAGCGCCAAACACGCATACATACTGTGCCTATTTGACCGCTTTCAACCAATGGAGTGATTTTAACGCATCAATAATTTACGAGCGTATGTAAGGTTTTACATGTGCCAGAGAAGTTGGCGGTTCATTCCGCTGTGGTGACCCCCAAAGGGAAGAAAGCCGACATGAAAATGAATGGATGGATGGATGTAAGGTTTTGGTAATTGTAAAAAAAATTACCTGCAAAAAAACTGTGCTCAAAATCTGGATTCATTGTAAAAAGTAATTCAACTCAAAGTCACATATTCAAGTACAAAACTATTGTTTCAAGTATACATTCTATTTTACCCATTTGTGAATTCAACCATGCATTTTTCATCTGGTTCTGCAGATGAAAGCTGAATTATACCTGAGTGATCTGCTTGAAAAGGCCTGGCCATTTGCTTTGAACGCAGGAACCAACAGAGACGGCAACGCTTTTCAGATGTATATTGTGCAGAGGGCACAGATTGAGCTGAGATGCCGCTCACACGATTATGTAAACTAAGAAGACGTGCTGTCCTTTGGAAACAGAACCGAGAGTGATCTCACAGCTTGACTCAAACATTAAAACATACAATACGTGGAGTCACGAGACTGGGTCTGGGAGTCGAGTGATCAACGTCTCACTGTGTATTCAATCTACATATGAGTTGATTTAATTAACAAAACCCTCTATTGTTTTGCTTCTCTCTCACCATTCTCTCAGTAAACCAATCACACACACAAGCAACTTTTAAATTAAAGGGTTTTCACAGAAGGACAGCCTTCCAAAGTCAAAGAACCAATCAGTGTAAATGATGTAATTTGATATCGATATCTCGGGTATTTGAAGGGACTTGTCCCTAAGCTCGAGGAGTTTCTGCAATCAGAGCTCCCGCAGCAGGTCATGTGGTGCGCAGCCTCTCTCTCTATGATCAGGTAAATAATGATTAAGTTTTCTCCTTGTTATTTGGTCTGTCAGAATGCATTTGGTTGGAACTTTAAACTGTACTGAACTGAATGTATTTGATGATTGCATTTTAACTGAAGTTGGATTTGTTTATGATTTGCCTGGTTAATAAATTGACATAATCGTTTGTTTTGAAGTTTGTCCGGAAATCAATATTTATCATTACTTCTGATGTATCGTCTCTGTTACCTGGAGTGACATCGCACAGATAGTTGTATTGTTCATTGTTTGTATCCGGATGCAGCTAAGCGACTGCATATTTGTGAATCCCTTGAACAAATATACAATACACTTCTGAGACGGCTCTTGATCTTCGAAGGCTTATGAAAAATTGAGACCTTTGGAAAGCGACAGAATTCAGAACCTTAAGATATGAACAAATAACGATAAGAGGCAAACTTTAAGGATCATTATGTCCCTCTAAAGTAATATAATTTACCGAAGAAACTAATATAACTAGAGAAGGAGAAAATAACATGACCATAATTTAATCATTTTAATGGAGTCAGATTTAAAGGTTTTATTGGTTATATCCAAATTTTAAACATCATTACGCAGTTAGCGCGTTCGTTTGTGTATTTCTTTGTTCTCGCCCTGTTCATCCAGCAGAGTGTAGCAGCACACAAAACCACCTTCCCGCCACCTTTGATTCCGTCTTTGGGCAAAGGAATGGCGCCTTACAGCACTATTATTTAGCTTCAATTATTCTTATACTCCTTTTTAAGAATTTTATGGTAATTTTATTATTGTATGGTATCAATCAAGCTAACAATGTGCTTATGGGAAAACTGGAGGCTAATGGGAGTGCTGGAGAAAATCATTATAATTGTAACGGGGATACTATTGGGCATAAAGAAAATCCAATTGGGAAACAACAACTGTTTTTATCCATAGTAATATCAATAAGTGGTTTTGTAGCAATATTGGTCACTTGTGGATGTTGCTGTGTACCCTGTATTCGTTCTCTTTGTAATACAGACTGATTGTGGCTGCAATTGAGAAAAAAGATACCCCACTACCACCACCGTATAGCATGCCTCTACTAAGCCAGACCATAATTGAGGATGATGAGGGACCTCTTTAAAAGGTCAAGAGAGGGAATTGTGGGATTTTTATTATTGTTTAATCAATGCTTATTAAAGTTCTGTCATATACTCAACTGCTAACAGAACTTCTTTACAGCTTAATCAAAATAAACCATCCTTTGTAGTCTTTCTCCACTCATTATGGGATTGTTGATTTGATGGGTGGGGT
This sequence comes from Danionella dracula, assembly GCA_900490495.1. NCBI lineage: Eukaryota > Metazoa > Chordata > Actinopteri > Cypriniformes > Danionidae > Danionella > Danionella dracula. Next base: position 12,971,406 of record UELW01000067.1, read on the forward strand.
TTTAAGGGATTCGTGTTAGTATTCTAGTAAATGATAATTGTACATGGGATTATTGATTTGATGGGTGGGGGTTTAAGGGTTTTTACATTAGTAAGGCCAGTAATGATAATTATATTGTATTAGAAATAATAGTTGTTTTGCCCTCAGTGAAAACAGACTGCCTGTGTGGAGAACTCACTGTTGGTCTTCAAAGACATTCAAGTCAGATAAAATTGTGTAGATCCAGGTGTGGGTAATGGCTCGTTAGAAGCAGGACTGGAAAGTCCTTGATATGAATAGATAGGAGAGGATCTGAAAGTTCTGTTGAAGGTCAGGGTAGGGCCGTCTAGAGCTGCATTTCTCAGAAAACAGCATAACTGAAAAAGGAAGAACTTAAAACTACACTGCCCAGAACTGTACTGTCCATGTCATCCTCACCTCTCTCTCTCTCTCTCTCTCTCTCTCTCTTTCTCTCGAGGAAGGACGTTCAGATGAGAAAGGAGGAGCTCAAATATCAAGTATAAATGTTTGTAACAACTATGTTGAAACTGTCTTCTCTTGGCTTACTGCAGAGAACACCCAGCTGTATGATCTTTTTGTATCAGAATATTAAAACCTCTGTTGTTTAATTCTCAAACTGAAGTCCTGATCATTTTGAACACGAATGTATCTCCCAGATCCACAGTACACTTTACACCAAGTGAGCAGTATTTATTTTTGTTCTGTTTCCGGTGCAACATTCCCGTAAAACAAAAACTATTGCTGGCTGAACCACACAAGCTCCTGTCTGCACCAGGAAGTTTCTGTTGGTTATACTGCTAAATTTCCTGTGATCTCCATTTTTTCTGATGACATCAAATTATTGATTATTATTAGTTATTTTAGTTAATCACTTTACATAAAAATATATTACAAAACAATGTTCATTATAAAAAACAGTACTCCAAACAATGAGAATAAAGTTTGTTGTTGGGTCATCCATCGTAACCTGGCATCTCTGAACAAGTGCTGTGTCTCCCCTCATCTCAATGCTGATGAATTCTCGATGCTCAAAGCCGTGTCTTCATCTTTTATACTCCTTATTATGCAGTCTAAACTCAAAAGTTCAATGGCTTCTGCTTCAACTGTCCATTGTCTAGGTCAGGGCCAATTATCTAAAATGTAAAGAAATCCGGTTACACAAATGTTTTGGGAGGTCCAGAGTATTCAATTGTCTAACTATATCCTGCAGTTTATTATTAAGCAAGGAGGAATGTAAGTGTCAATCAATATAAAGATAAAGATTATCAGTAAAATTAAAAATCATTCAGACAAGTGTATTATTATGCATTTCAACATGATTTTACAAGCAAATTAACTTAATAAAAAGCCAGAGCTGCTTATCAAAAGAAGAGGCCACGCCCTTCGTTCTTCCCGCTCCCTCTGTGAGTTGACGGATGATGGGCAGTTTGCATCTTCCAGAGACTCCTCTGAACTTGATGTTGTGATCTCTATTGTTACATCAGAGTGAGAGATGGCGCAGCACTCTCCTGCAGAATAGGGGGTGACTGCAAGTCTCGAGCTTGAAATCTCTTGGATGTATCATTTGTGAGGCCCTGCTGGTATAGGGGTCTCACTCTGTGTTGTGTAGTTTTTAAAGTTGACTCAAAGGCTATCTCTACTGCATAAATTGCATCAGACGTCCTTTGCCTCCTGCAGTTGAGCTCACTCCGTCAGGAGTGTCATGGCCTCCAGGGCATCGGCAAGAGGTACTTTGCTGGCAGAGATCTGCAAGGCTGAGGGTTGGTCGTCCCTCAACAGCTTTGCCAGGTACTATAATTGGCACATTAAACCATCTTCAGCCAGGCTGGGTCGAGGCCACGTGGCAATGGTATGGGGGGCTGTCCAGCTTCTTGGCTCCTCTCGCCCCAACAGGCAAAGTAGAATCGAAGTAGTCCTACATACTGTCCATGATTGCCCTCGAAAGGCTAACTCTCGTAAACTGTTGCTCTGGCTATCTATGTTGATCTATGCTCTCTTCTCTCTAATAACCTTGCCTTGTTTGTCTCAAGGCATAAATTCAGTCGGCCACTCACAAAAACCGAAAATGTGTATTAAATTGCCAGAAGTTCTAAACCCAGCCTTCGAGATGCTAAGTACGGCCTCTGCCCATCTCCCTTTGAGTCAGGGATTGATGCACTCCCTCCACTGGTCTGAGTCGGTAGAGAGGGTTTATTTAATGACCGATTGCCCATTAAAAATTAAGTCTGTGACTTGAGGCCAGGACGGAGGAGGACCCGCTTGATGCCAGACTATTGATGTGCCTGGCTTGCTTGGTCATCGGCCGATGTGGAAGGACCTAGCTTGTAGCATTGCATTTAAGGATGTTCCCTTAGTCGATCATCGACATATGTCTCTGTTCTCTATTCTTAGAACTGGGTTACATTTCAGCTTAGCTGAAAAGTACAACATTCCTGTTTCATAATTTGATAAACTTTGCTTTGCTTTTCCTTTCACATGACTCATCTAGCTAACTGATGTTGAAGAACAACATGACTGCTTTTCCTTTCACATGATGTTTTCTCCACCATGTTTTTACTCATCTACTGTAGAGGTAGTTACGATTGTATATATTGTAAACGTTTTATATTAATTGCAGTTGTCAACGATGTGTTCATGTAAATGTTTAAACATTTAAATGGTCAATATCACCATAAGGTGCCTTTGAGACTTCTCAATTTCCACAAAAAAGCGAAGATTTTCCATTTAACTTCACATTTATTTTATTTAGTACATATTAAGATGTAATGCATGTTAGTCAAGCTCCCACACTTTATAAATTAACTCCAAGCAGACAATGTACACTCAAACAGCAAAATATGTCAACCCTGTCATGGGCAACAATTTCAAAGTAGATTAAATACCTTGCAATTACATGGTGATTATAAAATATATCTTTTCATAAAGCTATTTAGTCCCTTTCTCAATACTATGTTTTAGTTAATGGGAACAGTATTAGTAATAAATAAATAGTAATAATACTATATTATTATTAGGATAGTAATAAAATTTGCGCAAACTATTTTTTTCTCTATAAAATCATTGAAAATAGCACTTTCTTTTCTAAATAAAATCTAAAAACAAAGATATTTAGTCAAACTTTCAAACAATACTATTTGGCCCTCACTTTTTATAAAGGAATCACACAAAGTGTTTGCTAACTTGTGAAAATAAATTGTTTATTTTCTTAAAACAGGAAAAAAACTGGGTCCTTTTCACCATGTAGGGGAAATTACCAGGTGAACAGACTGGTTTTTTCCACTCTATCCGCATGCAGCAAAACAACATCCATGAACCACTTGGCATCTTGGCTCTATGGTACCTCTTCTTATATTTCTCAGTATTAGTTTTCTCTTTTTTGAACTGTGCCTCTGTAACAGACTTCAGCTCGCTCTCGAATGCGCCGTCACAGGAAACACACCACACTCCGGGCCACAGATGTAAATGTTTATTTTCCCTTCAACAAAGCAGGGCAGGATCGGGTAAGTGAGACATGTAATATATATAAATTCTCTCATCAGCTATCTCATGCTCTCTCTTCACACGTGCGGTCGGAATGACGCGCATGCGCACTCACATGGAGCATGATCCCATCGGACTTACATTAAAGCTAAATATTACATAGCAATCAATTCAAACTATACAATAATACAAAAATTAAACCGATTCATGTCTTTGTACAATTATACTTTACATACAACTTTATAATTCACATATTAAACAGTATAACGCAAGTAATAAACACTTCAGAACCTTAAACATACCTTCAACAAAGCAGGGCAGGATCGGGTAAGTGAGACATGTAATATATATAAATTCTCTCATCAGCTATCTGTAGAACACACGTGAACAATGAGTAATACTATAAAACACAACACACGAATCAGTCTACACGCTATGCTCACACACACAACTAAACATAGATCACCCGTCATGAAAAATCATTATTTTATGAACGTAATGTGGCATAAGCTTTACAACCGAAAAGAACCCATATTCACCTCATGCTCTCTCCACACACGTGCGGTCGGAATGACGCGCATGCGCACTAAAGTGGAGCATGGTCCCACTCGCGCCTCTCTAACCTCACCTGCTTAATTTAACGCAAGGAACGCATAACTAATTTAATAATTATTAGATCAACACTTAACCAATATTTAACCAATAAAAAACAAGTTTGGTGAACGTTAAATTAAATAATAAAAGAAAATTAAATTTCATATCTACCGGCTACATACTCCCCCCTTAACTTCACTAAACTTGTGCTCCAAAGAAGTGCCATTCCCTAAGGGGTCGACAAGGTAGGACATACAGGTTCGTGTACTTAACATCAACTTCAGACAATGCAACGTGACATTACTCGTACCACACGAGGAAAAGAATAAAAGTAAGGTGATCAAGCTCTCAAATACTCTCTTGCTATAAAAAGTGCCTTATACACTCTTCAGTCTGACTTACTAAACTTTCTCACTACCTTGTAAATAGTATGAAACTAATTCAAAACTTTTCTCTGTCTCAACAAAAAAAAATTTATTGAGTACTCCTATACTTTTCCCTATGTGAGCTGGACTTGTATTCGGTTTTTTTTTTTATATATATATATATATAATCTTAACAAATAAAATATGCATTGCCTCTTATTACTCTGTGTTGTGCTCTCTCTTTTGTGTCATATTCTGAATAAGTCTGTTCACCGGCCTAACGAGTCTGCCTACTCGAGTTCTCACTTGAGAAGCTACATCAGATATTCTGCGTGTCGTGTTGGACACAGATATTGTACCAAGTGACTCTGAACTCCCTCTAAGACTGGCTGACCATGTACTGTCTTGAGATTCAGTAACATCTGATGGTTCCGTATGGGAACTGACATGTGAGCAACTGTCATCAATCTCCTGATTTTCACTGGCTGAAATCTGTCCAAACTCTTCAGGAACCACTGCACAATCTTGATCTTTCCGGTCTTGTCTTCCTCTTTCAGTGTCATCTGCAACAGGTAAGAATGCCACCCACTCAGCAGTACGTGCGAGTTCTTTTGAACTGTCTTCTGAGATTGAATCTTGTGTCAAGGTCTTAATTGACTGGTCTTGGCTATAGAATGAGCTACCAGAACAGGATTCATTCTCTTCCACTTCAAGAGGTAAGAAATTTGCCTGCAGCATCAAGTTGCGGTGCACAACCTTCTCTTGACCCGTGTTAAGGTTCCTCACTCTGAACGTGTGACACCTTGGATCTTTTGACACCACCACATAAGGCACAGATTCCCACTTGTCCGCTAACTTTCTTCGTCCTCTTTCGCCTTTATTGGCTAGCAACACGCGATCTCCTTCTTCGACATCACATCCTTTTGTTCTCCTGTTGTACAACTCCCTTTGGCGTTGTTGACTTGCACTCACATGTGTTTGAGCTACTTGAAGAGCCTCTTTGAGATCATTTCTCATTCTGGTTATGTAACTGTCGTAATCTGCAATGTTGTCATCTCTCTCAACATGCTTAAACATTACATCCACGGGCAACCGGGGAGTCCTTCCATACATCAAGTAAAAAGGTGGATAACCTGTAGATTCATGAGCCGTGCAATTATATACAAATGTCAGTGTTTGAATCATTTGGGGCCACTGCTGTTTGTCTTTTGGGGGTAGTGCCCTAATCATCCCACCCAATGTGCGGTTAAATCTCTCTGTGATTCCATTGCCCATAGGGTGGTAGGCTGTTGTTCTTGACTTTTTGACTCCTGCCATTTGCAACAACTCTTGGATCAACTCGCTTTCGAAATTCGCACCTTGGTCAGCGTGAATTCTCTCTGGGAAGCCATATATGCAAAAATACTTATCCCACAGTTTGCGAGCCACCTGCTTAGCAGACTGGTTACTACATGCAAATGCATGTGCCATCTTTGTGAAATGGTCCGTGATGACCAACACATCCACACTTCCTCCTCTGCGATTTTCCGCGCTCCAGAAGTCAATGCATACTAGCTCCAGCGGTCTGGTTGTCTTGACACTCTCTAGTGGGGCTCTTGCTTCTGGTTCTGGTGTTTTGCTCACAACACACCGTCTGCAACACTTAACATGATCTCTGATGTCTCGTTCCATGCCGACCCAAAAGAATCTCTCTCTTGCCAAGTACAATGTTCTAAACTGGCCCTGATGACCCGCCTTGTCATGTACACCTTGCAGAACTTGTTCGACCAAGGAGGTAGGTACGACATACTGCCAACGCTTCTTTCTTGAAAGTTGGTCTTTAGACACCCGATACAGGATCCCATCCAGCACTTTTAGCTTTTCCCACTGCTTCAGCATTTTCAGAGTCTCCAACATCTCTTTGGTCCTCTCGCGTCTGGTTGGTCTTCTTCCCCGAGAAACATATGTAAGAGTGCGAGTCAAAACTGGATCTCCTGACTGTTTATCCTGAAGCTCCTTCAGGGTAAACACAGGTAGTGCATCTTGACCGGCAGGGACTAAATTATGTACATCCTGTGTCAACCAACCATACACCTTGTCCTTTGGTCCTGCGCTCCATTCCGCTTGACTTTCCAACACAGCTGATACTTGCTCAGAAGTTATGGTCTCAGATGTTTGATGAGATATCTGCGGCTCAATGGTCTGACACTGAGAACTTACACGGAAAGCATCTTGCACGACATCTTCCTTGAAATGGTTTGCTTCACCCAACAAGATGTCGTAGGGCTCTTTCACTAATCTCTGACTAACTCTGGGCTGAACAAATGGTGGCCGGCTCATAGCATCAGCTACAACGTTCCTATTGCCAGGAATATATTGGATGCTGAAATTGTACGGCGCTAGCTTCGCAACCCATCTTTGTTCACATGCATCGAGTCTTGGCTTCGTTAAGATGTAAGTCAACGGATTGTTATCAGTCCATACAGTGAACGAATGACCCTTCAACCAGTGGCTGAACTTATCACAGACTGACCACTTCAGGGCAAGAAATTCCAAACGGTGCGCTGGATAGTTACTTTGAGCACGTGTCAGGGATTTGCTTGCAAAAGCGACAGGACGGGCTTTGATCTCACCCTCGGGAACCTGAGAAAGCACAGCACCCAGCCCATCCAATGAGGCATCGGTTGACAGGACGAAGGGACGGTTGAAATCGGGGTGAGCAAGCACCACAGAGTTCAGAAGAGCAGATTTCAGCTGGTTGAAGGATTCTCTCTGTTCGCTTTTCCAATCGTTTGGACTTAACTTCTTGAACGCAGAAAACTTCCCTCTACTGTTCCTATGTCCTCTTGGTGCAGCAGTCAGACTAAACAAGGGTTTGGCTATGCTAGAACAGTTTTGGATGAATCGCTGATAAAACATAACCATACCGAGGAAGGACTTCACCTTTTTTTGAGATGGCGTAACTCCATCCTCCATCATGAGATCCTTTTCAGTCATCTCTACGATTGCCTGGACTTTGTCAGGATCGGCTGACACTCCTTTCTCGTCTATGACATGGCCCAGGAATCTCACACTCCGACGTAACAGATGACACTTTTTCGGCGCTAGCTTAAGGCCGTGGGCCCTTAGACGACTGAATACTGCCTCGAGCCTGCTCAGTGCTTCATCTTCGTTCGGGGCAAACACCAAGAGGTCATCCAAATAACAGAGCAAGGTCATGAAGTTCTGGTCTCCAAAGATGCTCATCATGAGCCTCATGAAACTAGCAGGACTGTTACATACATGAGGCTCATCATGAGCCTCATGAAACTAGCAGGACTGTTACATAATCCCTGCGGTAAACGGTTAAATTCAAATAAACCCATGGGGGTCGTAAATGCAGTGAACTTTTTATCTTCCTCAGTCATTTCGATGTTGTAGAATCCTGAGGTAAGATCCATAGCACTGAACATGGCATTTCCTCCAAGCGCTGCTAAGCAATCGGCTTGGTGTGGCAAGGGATGGGCGTCCTTAGTGGTACGGGCATTCAGCCACCTGTAATCGACGCAAATCCTCAAATCTCCACTCTTCTTCCAGACAAGTACTAATGGGGAAGCCCATTCACTAGATGACTTGCGAATGATTTCTAACTCTTCCATTTCCGAGAGAACTTGTCTAAGTTTATGGTAGTGTGCTGGTGGTACGCGTCGGTAAGGGAGTCTGAATGGTCGATCGTCGGTGAGGTGAATTCTATGGACAAAATCCTTTGCTTTCCCACAGTCCAGCTTATTTTTTGAGAACACGTCCTCATACTGGGTTACCAACTCCACAAGCTGCTCCTTGTAACGAGGAGAGACTTGACAGGCTTCTATGTCAAGATCACGTAGGTCCAAGGCATTCAACCGATCTTGTAGTTTTGAGCTGACTTCAACATCAAGTGCGTCACTCTTGGCGACTGTTTTGACTGAAGGTTTTGAACTCTTGGGCCGACTGCTGAGAGGTTACATTTAGATCTTCCAGAGCCACACAGGGGAAAACATCAGCTAGCTTCATATTCCTCCTTAGCGTCACAGGTTTGTCTCCCCCATTCAAGACCTTAACGGGCACCCATCCATCACTACTCATTGATGCCACAACTCTTCCCACGATGATGCTCTTATGCGGATTTGTCTTCCTGGCCTCGACCAGTACAGCGCTTCCCACTGAAACAGGGGCATCTACAGGTAGTCTAGCCCACACAAGATGTTCCTGCTGTGGGCATAACACTACAGCTTGGGTGAGTTTTGCTGTTCCTACTCTGCTGGGCATTTCGTTGCCTTTCCATCTGTGTAGCCCGGACAGCATATCCAAGAAATGTGCAATCTCATTATTTTCTGAACTTTCAGGTAGACTCAGGACACGCCAATATCCTTGAATGCGCTTCATTCGACTGGTGATGTGTTTGATGACATTTGTGCCCAATATTACTTCATCACGCTGACCAGGTACGACTAAAGTGGGAACGCTGACAGTCTGTCCGTACACTTCCATCTCAAGCAGGTAGATACTTTGCGGCCGGACTGTGACCCCACCGCAACCAACAAGAATAATGTCTGGGTTAACTTCACTAGGTTCAGGGGCAACTCCTGCTTCCTTGAGCTTATTTTCAGCCTCTGTACTCATGGTGCATGCCATAGACCCACTGTCCAGAAGCGCATGTAACACGACTTGGCCCCCTTTGATGGAAACATCAGTGTAAAACAAACTGTCAGCTTTTCCCAGCTTTGTTATGTTTTGGTACAGCACATTTTTGTCTGGGAGTACTTTGCAAACTTTCTTTGTACGTTAGTAGTTCATCCTTTTCACTGAGGGTTTCACCCGTCCTGCTCACATCGTCCCCTCTCTGACGTGAGCTTGTTCGTTTCCCTGAGACTGGGTGCGTTCATTCGCGGGCGACCACCCTCCTCAGCACCGGGACAATCTTTGCGCTGGTGTCCAACCTTCATGCATATGAGGCAACGCTTCTCCCTCATGCAATGTGAACGGGTTGAATGTGTTGACTCTCCACAAACACGGCAGGATGGATTATGGCCTCTATACCTTTGGAGTGGCTCTTGAGAACTATATGTGGGCTGACTGGTTCGCTCCAACACCCTCTCTAACATGCTGAGGACACGCTCCAATGCATCAGGACTTGTTGGGGTTGTTCTGGGCATTGCAGGGCTATGTTTGGGAACATAAGCTGCAGTATTGACAGCAGCGACTTCACCTTCAACATCGTCTACGTTGCAGGCTGTTTGAGCTATTGACACTTGGAGGGCTTGGGGCTTTGTTACTCTGGCCATCAAGTGACATTGCTTCTCTCGCTGATGCTCATCGATGGCTTCCTGAATCTCCTCCGTGGACCATTTGCTCATGGGTTTGCACTTAAACACACTGGACAGACCAGGATCCGGGCAGTTTCGTATAAACATCATTGATATTTCTGCACTCATGTTAGCCATGTTGCTCCCGCAGCGTTCCATGTGAGTATTGGCTCGCTCAGCGGCGGAGTTCAGTCTCACCCAATAGTCCACAGGGCTCTCTTTGGGTTTGGGTTGTGTAGCATAGAAATCTGCGAGTGGCAGAAGTGACACGGGGTAGTCGCTAAAATAGCGTGTAAGTATGTCGTAGATCTTTTCGACGCTCACTGGGCTTGAGGAGGTTGTACTTTTTAACCCCACTTTAGCGATGTTTTTAGCCCTTCCCAGGAGGTGACTCAAGACAGTATCTGCTCTCTCTGACTCTGGACAACTACTTTTCTGCAAATACAGCTCCATAACATCTATCCACTCCTGAACAGAGTATTTATCATTTTCGTCCCCCCTAAACACAGGTGGTTGTTTGACATCTGTTCTCACTATGAAACTCGTCCTAGATGAATCAAGTGGGAGCTCTGACTGTTTACCCCTGACGTTACTGTGGGTAGAGGGCTAGCCCCATTTTGCACTAGACACCAGACGCAGCAGCGATCGACTCACCAATCTGACTGCTCAGCTCTCCAATTAACTCTCGCAATTGCTGTGTAACAACACTGTAGCATTAGAAGGTGTCGAATGAGCTGGTGGTGTTAACTCGGCTGAGGGGTTTCTTCTGACAGTGATAATGTACTGGGGAATAACAGTTTCGGTACAGTCCCTGTATCCCCTTCCACTCTGCACATACTTCTACCCCTCCCCCACACTGGTGTATACAACTCTGAAATGTTTCGTCCCCTCCCGGTCATCTTGTAAAGTTCCACTAATACACATAAAATGCAAAAAAAAACTTGGAAATATCCAAATCACTTAATTCCAACTCTCAGAAATAGCAGTCTATATATACATATAAATTATAACGGTCAATTACAGTCTACAACCTAATCAGGGCTTCACCTCTGGTGACCAAAGACTTGCGTGTGTGTAACTGGAACAGCACAGTCCAAATGTCTGCCGAATGGATCCTCTTCACGCAATCCAGCTTCTCAACCTCGTAGCACACTGCTTAACCCCAGGCGATCGGCTGCAGCTGACCAAGACATCCGGGTCACGGCACCAGTTGGATGTAACAGACTTCAGCTCGCTCTCGAATGCGGCCGTCACAGGAAACACACCACACTCCGGGCCACAGATGTAAATGTTTATTTTCCCCTTCAACAAAGCAGGGCAGGATCGGGTAAGTGAGACATGTAATATATATAAATTCTCTCATCAGCTATCTCATGCTCTCTCTTCACACGTGCGGTCGGAATGACGCGCATGCGCACTCACATGGAGCATGATCCCATCGGACTTACATTAAAGCTAAATATACATAGCAATCAATTCAAACTATACAATAATACAAAAATTAAACCGATTCATGTCTTTGTACAATTATACTTTACATACAACTTTATAATTCACATATTAAACAGTATAACGCAAGTAATAAACACTTCAGAACCTTAACATACCTTCAACAAAGCAGGGCAGGATCGGGTAAGTGAGACATGTAATATATATAAATTCTCTCATCAGCTATCTGTAGAACACACGTGAACAATGAGTAATACTATAAAACACAACACACGAATCAGTCTACACGCTATGCTCACACACACAACTAAACATAGATCACCCGTCATGAAAAATCATTATTTTATGAACGTAATGTGGCATAAGCTTTACAACCGAAAAGAACCCATATTCACCTCATGCTCTCTCCACACACGTGCGGTCGGAATGACGCGCCATGCGCCACTAAAGTGGAGCATGGTTCCCACTCGCGCCTCTCTAACCTCACCTGCTTAATTTAACGCAAGGAACGCATAACTAATTTAATAATTATTAGATCAACACTTAACCAATATTTAACCAATAAAAAACAAGTTTGGTGAACGTTAAATTAAATAATAAAAGAAAATTAAATTTCATATCTACCGGCTACACCTCCAATATTTATTTAGATTTTTTTTTCACTTTCCTCTTCAAACTTCTTCGAATGCTTTCCACTTGACGTTGAGCATTTACGTAAGATTTTAGCAAGTTAGTTGTCAGTTTGTATTTTTATGGGGACAAAAACAGTTGATAATTGTCATTTATATAATTTGAAACTTTCAAATAAGTCTCATCAACTAAACTTCCAATGATCTAACATGGAGGGCCCTGGCTCATTCTGATTTTCACGACTTTCAGGAACTGCACGGGAGTTGGGTGATGTCTCTGATGTAGCAAAGTGCTGGCCCTTTTTTCTGGCTCTGGCTGGACTTTTTGTCTCCCTCCATTTCTTTCCTTTTGCCCTCTTCTCTCTCTCACTGAGCTCATTTACACTCTTCTTCTTTCCAGTCTCTCTCTTTTTTCAATTTGTCCCTTTCCTTCTAAAGATACTTTCTTCTTCTTTCTAGGTCAGCATCACGACATTCCCAATATCTCCTTGCTATCTCAGCTCCTTCTGATCTCATACCTTGAAAATAATTAAAAATTTTCCCTCAAACACTATCATTGGCAGTCCCGGTAAACTTTGCTTGTCTGATCAAATGAGGCTTGTTAATACATTTTTACTACATCATTTACTTTTATAAAATGTCTATAGTAGCTGTTGTAATATGTGCAACATTATATATATATTATATATTCTATATTATATATATCCTACCTGTCATGAACCATGTCCACCCTGTTGTGGAAGGCTTGCTGACAGGGTGGACAATGACAGGGTGGAAATTTTGGGCTAATGTTAGCATTTAATGAGCACATGGTGGACCTTCACTTAGCAACATGATTCAGTTAGCAAATGGGCTGTGTACTGTTTAACACATTTATTTCAAAATTTCTAAAGGTTTTTATGTTACTTGATATCTCACTATGACAGAGTGGACATGTTAAGCTTGACAACATCTAACTACACACCTATTATGATGAAAGTTATAAAACATAAGTGCAAATACTTACTCTGCAACTAGCCACTGCTTCAGTCTCCATTGAAGAAAGACAAAATGTTGGTTGTGATGTCACTGAAAACATTAGTGGGTTTCTTAAAGGAGCAGTTAGCTCCTAATTATTTCAAAGAAATTGAAAGAATTTTCAACTCAGATTTTTTTAAACACTTTTATCGGGGCACATACGTTTCTTTCAGACAGAGCAGGAACTTCTTGAATATTCACGTAAACTCTATCTACCTCCCGTTTTCGCTGATTCAGAACATGTTGGGACATCGGCGAATGAATAAGACTGGCTGAGGAGTGCAGGAGGCTGGCTGAGGAGCGCAGGAGGCTGGCTGAGGAGCGCAGGAGACTGGCTGAGGAGCGCAGGAGGCTGGCTGAGGAGCGCAGGAGGCTGGCTGAGGAGCGCAGGAGGCTGGCTGAGGAGCGCAGGAGGCTGGCTGAGGAGCGCAGGAGGCTGGCTGAGGAGCGCAGGAGGCTGGCTGAGGAGCGCAGGAGGCTGGCTGAGGAGCGCAGGAGACTGGCTGAGGAGCGCAGGAGGCTGGCTGAGGAGCGCAGGAGGCTGGCTGAGGAGCGCAGGAGACTGGCTGAGGAGCGCAAGAGGCTGGCTGAGGAGCGCAGGAGGCTGGCTGAGGAGCGTCTGCGTCATCATGTCATCTCACACGCTGAAGGGAAACGCTGCTGGAGAGACAAAAGACGATCGTTTGGTGAAGAAGCAACACGGCAAACATACAAGCAATGCGTTACTTTAAAACAAAGTCAATACAATTTAACTATATTAGTCCACATGTTGGCGGGATATAATTAACTGCCCTGAGTAAACAGATTTTCATTAAAAAACGGATTTAACTGGGAGGAGCAAACGGGTGAGCTTTTGGTAAGTTTCCTTTTAATCTACAACGTGCAGTCTAACGTCAAATGTGAAAGATGTGTGTTAAACCAAAGATCAGTTGATGATTAGATCTAGTGGTATTTGATGCTTGCGAGGGTGACGTATCTTTAACAGTTCTGCCAGAGAAGTGAAACGACGAGATGGAAAAATACCCCTTTTCAGGTGCATTGATCATGCGAGTTGTTCCTGAACTTAAAAATTACTTTACCACTAGTTATTGATCTAATATGAACTAGTGACCGTGCAATTATTGTTTACATTAGAATAGCCTTTCATAAACATGTATTATATTTTAATTTAGTGCTTATTACTGTATTTTAAAGGTAATTCCTACACCGTTAAAATCTCAGAAATGTAGTGAGTTAACAGTACACAGTGTATTAATATTGCAGCATAATGTTGTACAATTACTTTTTACTGGTATTTGGCTTGGTGATTAGGTTGAGCTATGGTATTTGGGTTAGTATAAACAACATAGTTTAAAATTGACATAGCTAAAGCCTCAACACAATGACAACCTTTGTGCATTTTTAAATGTATTTAGAGTCACTCTGTCTGGCTGTGGGTTTAGATTACAGCTGTTGTTCTATAAGCAGCCACCTTGAGTATCACTTCCTATGGTTAATTTGCTTCACTGCAGCGCCTATTTGTGTTTCCACAATATACTTATAACCATCATGCTTACTCTGCTGTTAAATTCTCCTCAAAGCAGCAGTGAAAAGTATCAAAGCAAGCTCTGTATATCTGGGATGTGTGGATTATTTTGAGAAAGCAGTTCAAGTAGACTAAAAACATGTTTATAATTTACCAGATTGCTTGATTTCTTTAAGCACAATCTTCCAATTTAAAATTAGTTTAGATTTTGTTATCTTCTCTTTATTTGCAATCCACATCACATTACTTCCTGGGGAAACCATATATTTGTTGTCACATTTTTAAACAAGATTCTTTTATATACATAATCGATCCTCATATTTAAGTAATGCAAAATTGCAACATAGATGTCATTAAAAAAACATAAAAACCTACCCCCATATGGTTGCTTAGGGATTGTCAAACTTTTACTTTGATCACATTATGTCTGATGTCTTCAGCCCTGTCAGCTGTGTTAAAGAGGCTGAAAGTGATGGGCAAATGTAGATTAATTCATTCTTTTCAGTTGATATCACGGTGGGTGTGTCAGGCTACAAGACAGACGAGGACCCTAGAGCGTCACGTTTAACAGAGATTCTTTATTGAGTGATAGGGGACAAGGGAAAACGGAGCAGACTTCAATGCCCAGCGGGCTGCGTCTCGTGGTGCTGCCGGGAGACGAAGCCCTCGGGGTCTTCACCGGGTAGCAGATCGAAGAGCCGGGGCAGGAGAGCAGAGCATAGTCAGGAGCTGGTGGCAGGTCGGGTAGCCGGGGTTGACGATCAGAGCGCAGTCGGGAACAGGCAGGCATTGGTTCTATCAGGGCAGGAGAGTTAAGCGTGGTCGAGGCGGTCTGAGTCGTCAACGGGCATTCAGGTTCGGCAGACAAACAACAGGCAGTGGGGACAGAGAAACAGACAGGCAGGTAGCAAAACAGTTACAAAAAGCTTGCCTCAGCGTGCTGTAGGTTCGCAGACGATCAGACACCGACTGTCCGAAACCAGGCACTTATATAGGGAGAAGAATGATTAGGATAGGCTTCGGGTGTGGTGGTACTCAGCGTGAGAGCCAGGGGGCGTGGCTACAAATCAAACTCAGGTGTAGTGGAAAACTACCGGGTGAGAGAAAGAGACCTTGAGTAGGCTTGTGACACTGGTTTAGGTTCAGAGATGTTAATCACCTCTGCTGAGCTCCCCAGCTCCTCCCACAGCTCCCCAGCTTTTCTCTTTATAAGTGCAAACCACCCATTACCTCGAGGCCTGGCACATTTTGGTTCCTTCTTCAAGCTGGGTCCACCGATGCTAAAACCATAATCTTCCTCTCACTGATTAATCAGTCAAGGATGACATAAGCCAACACTGATTGGTTCAACTGATTGGAGTCATCATTGCCTGCATTAACTTGTGCAAAGTAGATATACACATGGGAAACAGTTTTTATTCTGTGTGAAATTGTTGCTGCGCTCAAAAAAGCCAATGCTATGCCTGGGAAATTTTGGAAGCGTGTGTAATACATCCACATGCAGAGAAGCAGAAAAAAACAGTCCAATGGCATATTTGGGATCCATTGATGTTTGTGTCCAAACCTCTGTCACACTATTCATTAGCCCCCACTCCCCCCACCACCCCCGCCCTTTAGGTTTTTTGTTTTTTAGATGGGTGGGTTTGTTATACAATGTGGTTTTGTTTGTAGGGTTTTTTTGGTTGCTTATAGTTATGTTTTGTTACTATATGCTTTTTGGTTGTTTTGGTTTGAGGCTTTGTTTTGTGATTTTTTGTTTTTGTTTTTGAGTTTTGTGTGGGGGTTTTTTTTTTTTTTGAATGTTTGGTATTGTTGCTTTGGGTGTTAAAGGGTTTTTTTTTTTTACTGAGGTATTGTTTATAACAACAGGTATTTAGGGGGATTGGTAGGTGAAGATTTTTTTTTGTGGGTAAAATAGAGGTATGTGGATTATTAGGCAATTCGGTTAAAGAATTCTTGGTGTTGTGGTTCACATTTTTTGTGGGGGGGATTGGGATAAATAGAGAGATTATCATTTATGGGAGCTGGAGTGGTTGGTTGGGATTATTTTATAGACTATATTCTGAGGTTCAAAGTGGGAGTGGAGATAAAACAGAGTGATGTTGCTTATTTAACATACTGACACTATAAACAATGGTAAAGCAGAGCTGGTCATACTGCACCGAACTGAACTGTGTCACACTGTACCGTGTTGTACAATGGAAAGGAGCCATTACATTTTACCAGAGAAGCTCAGAGGTGGTGGGAATTCATCAAATACAGAATGCTGATTTGAAAACGAAAGAATGAAGAACGTCTCAGGTTACGTAGGTAACCAAGGTTTCCTGAGGGAACGAGACGCTGCGTCCAAATGCTATGGGGAACGCTTGCTGCGTTTCCGGCTCTAAATTATATGTCAAATCTCGTCCAATCGACAGGTGTGACGTCATCCCAGCGCGACGTCGCACCCGGAATGTGCAGCATAAAGGAGACCGCGATGGAGACAGCAACCAGCTTTGAAGCACAGTAAGCGCCATCAGGATTTGAGCGTAGTGGCCTGGGGATGCAGCGTCTCATTCCCTCAGGGAACCTTGGTTACCTACGTAACCTGAGACGTTCCTCTTCAGGAGCTCAAGTTGCGTCCAAACGCAATGGGGAATGAGTGTCAAAACTCACCAATTCGCCCCGGACTGACAGTGTCTTCAGCCCGGAGAACCATCCAGATCCACTTGTAGGACTGGACCATCCCGCAGCATTACCAGTCCTGGATAAAATACCAGATGACAAGGCCTTAGCCGCCACACCTCTCGTGGAATGTGCCCTGACCCAAAGGGGGCCAGAAAGCCAGAGGCTTACACAGAAGCATAGGTGAAAACATCCACAGTCCATCTGCTCACTGACTGCGTATTAGCAGGAGAGCCCGTCCTGTGTGGATCATAGCATACAAGCTGGTCTGAGCTCCAACTGAGCCGTGCGATAGACATAACAGCCCAGGGCCCACACTGGGCAGATACTATGGAGGACCTATACAGGGGACTCACCTTGAGGAGGAAGAATGCCGGGGACACTGGGCTCGTAAAGCACCTGCGAGACATTAGCTTGGCTTAGGGTGCAGGAAGATTTTCCTTCGCTAGCCATCTCCGGGGAAACTCCTAACACGAGGGCTTCAGAAAGTCTTTGTGTGTAAACCCCAATCCGTTTAAGGGAAGCATGGCGAGTAAATTCTGTCTTAAGTGACAGGATGCGCAAGTACACGTCGCCCAGTGGCTCACAGAGGCCTCTTAGGCCGAAACAGCCGATACATACACCATAATGGTGGACGGCGAAACCCCCTGGCGAACAGAGCCTACAGAAACTCCAGCACCGATCTTGACCGGGCAGAGAGCTAATCCAAGGTGTGAGAACACACCAAGTACTGTAACAGTCACTATCTTGCGGCGTAAGACCTCCTCGTAGAGGGAGCCCTGGAGTGGAGAATGGTCACAATGACCTCGGCCTTTAGGCCGAAAGCTAAGGGCTGCACCCCCACAGGGGCCATAGATAGTCTCTGCAACTCTGGACGGGGATGAACCACCGTCCCCCATGTTACTTCTCCAGGACTCTGGGAAGCAGTGACGGCTACTGATAAAGCACGTGATTCAAGAAGACCCGAAGCCCCAGCCACCGAGAGCCTGGGTGAGCGCAGGGGCAAAAAATACGCTCCCTGAAGCACCGAGGGTGGCAGGATTAGCGGAATAGTGGCGAGGGGTCGCCGAGAGATGACAGTCTTCCATGTAGTGCGACGCTCTATGAAGCCAGAGACCCCCCTGGCCGTCAGGAGCACTTAACCGCAGCCTGTTCATTGAAATGATTGTCCTCAGACCTGTCATTCTCTGGCTGGGGCTTCCCCCCAGATGTCGGTCCCAGGTGCGACACGGCAACTGCCTCCAAGTTCAACCGGCTGTAAGATGCTCTAAGGGAGCAGAGCTTGTCCGGGCCTATAGGGAGAAGCGCAAGCCTGTCGGTTGATGTAGACCACCATGGACATATTGTCTGTGCTTTCGTAGAAGCACGTGATGGCCCCTGATGTCTGGCAGGAAGTGCAAATGCACAAAACATGGCCAGCAACTCCAGGCAGTTGATGTGCCAAGGAGATAGGACCAATTCCACCAACCATGGGTAGAGCAGTTCCCGAGCACCGCCCACCCTCCACCCGTGCAGGGCACGTCCGTGGTTATAGTTACTCGACAGCACGGCACCCCCAACGGGCCCTGGGACAGGAACACAGGGTCCCTCCAACGAGAACGGGCACGAGGGCCAGTCTCGTGGTTCTAATAAGCCAGAGCAGGGTGCCCTGGGGAGAGAACCCTGCACTCCTCAGCCACCACTGAAGGGGCCTCATGGAGCAGCCCAAGGGAAGAATAGTCGCCGCGGGCCCCAAGAGGCAAGGCAGTTATTTAAACTGCAGACCGACAGTGAATGACCTAGCCCCGCTCTCCTGGCCCCCTCTAGGATCGCAGAGATCCTAACCTGTTTAGACAGGCACGCCCGCATGGTGGTGGAATCCCATACCACACATAGTTACCTTTTGGGTTGGAGAGAGCCCACTCTTGCGGGGGATACAGCCGACACCACAGCCCCTTCATGTGGGTGAGAACGACATCTCGAAACCGAACTACCTGAGAATGCGGAGCCCTTGAAGCCTAAAGGGGGGGGGCCAGGGCCACTGCCACACACTTGGTGAAAGTCCTGGCCGAGAGCGAAAGGCTGACAGGAAGCCCTCGGTACTGGTAAGCTGCTGACGACTCCTGATAAAGCACGGGATTCAAGAAGACCCGAAGCCCCGGCCACCGAGAGCCTGGGTGGACGCAGGGGCAAGTACACGCTCCCTGAAGCACCGAGGGTGGCAGGGTTAGCGAAATAGAGGCGAGGGGTCGCCAAGAGACGACAGCCTTCCATGACGTGCGTTGCTCGATGAAGCCGGAGACCCCCTGGCCGTCAGGAGCACTTAACCGAAGAACTTCCTGTGAGAAGGACAAATAGGGATTTGAAAGTATGAGTCTTGAGGTCGATGGAACTAACCAGTCGCTTTTCTTTGGTCTGCACCACGGTCTGCTTTAAGGTAAAGCACTTGAATGGCAACCTCATGATGCGGCTACTCAGGGGCATCAGATCGAGAATGGGAGGCAGATCCCCGTCCTTCTTCGGAACCAGGAAGTATTCTGAAACCCTGATTCTGTCATGCAAAGGCACCACCTCAATGGCCCCTTGCGCAGCAAGGTGCAAACTTCCTGGTCCATGACCAGAACTTGCGAGGAACACAACAGTAGGCAAAACCCCGATCACACGGGGGGCCCTTATAACCCAGTTTCATGACCCGCAAGACCCACTGGGAGTGGCCTGGAAGGCTGAACAAGTCCCAATGAAGCGACTCAGGGGAACCTACCTACCACTCCTGATACAGGCATGGGATTCCATGGAAGACCGGAAGCCACGGTCACCAAGAACCTGGGTGAGCACAGGGGCAAAGTACACGCCCCCTGAAGCACCAAGGGAGGCAGGGTTAGCGGAATTTGTGTCGAGTGGTCACTGAGAGACAACAGCCTTTCATGAAGCGCATCGCTCGATGAAGTTGTAGACCCCCCAGCCCATCAGGAGCGCTTAGCCGCAGCCCGTTTATTGAAATGATGGTCCTCAGACCATATTTCACTGGGCTGGGGCTTGTGTCGCCACCCCTTGGGAGGTGCACGGGCAGCGACACTCCGCTTCTGGGCCTCCTCTGTACTCCTCCTCTGTACAGCCTTAGGAGTCTGCTCCCACCCAGCAGAACTCCAGGTAAGCCCTCCCCACCAGGCCCGAGGTGGCTCGGAACGACTTTGTGGGGAGAGCCGGGACCTTCAGGGACGACGCTTCATAGCAAGGGAGAGATACAACTTGGATTGTCCCATACCGCGCCCCCGCATCCCCTAGATGTTCGATAGTGAACATCAGGATAAAAAGGCAGGCCGTGTAAGGCTGATCCCCAGACCTAGACACCTTGGTGTGCAGGTCCGGGAAACGGTAGGTCCCGGTGTGGAGGTTGCAAGCTTGCTCTCTAAACGCTCTGTTGCAACAGGGGCTTTCCTCTTATCTGCTGAGTCCAGATGTTTCTTTACTGAAAAACAGGATGTGCTCTGGCCTTCACACACAGAAGACACACGAACCTTCATGAATCTTTTCTTATTTAACTCCTCAGTTTTTTTAATCAGAATTTAGAAAGTAGAAAGTTGGTTAATAAAATAATTACGTTTTAAAAATATAAAAGGTCAAATATAAATCCCACATAGTTTATATTGCTAATCATTTAACTTAGCTTCTAGTTGCTTTAATTACCACTAGTAATCATGAGATTTAATGATATAGTTCATACAAAGAATAATGAGGCACAGCGTAGTGGTCAGTGTCAGAAGGCAAACTTCAATATACACTCATAAATGGTTCTAAACAATGCACCGTGGCGTTTTGAAATGAGTTCAGATCTGAATTCTATAGAGCAAACATCTGTTGGTAGATCTCAAAAGTAGCAGTTGAAAGATCTATCCTCCACATCTGAATGACCTTGAGCAGTCTTAGAAGGATGAGTGCTCCAGAATTTCTTTACAAGAAGTTATTAATATCCTTCTCTAAAGCGGATACTAGGATGTTAAGAATACTATTCAGTTAAAAATGCTAATTATTTAATCCAGTCTTTTTTGAGTTCTGAGTGAAGAAAGTGCTGATGTTTTTACCACGATTGTTGATGCTTTAATTTATTTGTTTTCCTGGTTTTTTTTTTCAGGGAGTTAAAATACTATTTGTTAAACCGATAAAGTTGTCTAAAGTGTGTAGAGATATGTGTTCCAAAGATTAATGCTAACTCTATATGAACATAGGTCAGTTTATTTTAATGCATTTAAAGTAAAAATGTTTCCTTTAGTAAAAACTCAGAACTGTTTATTTCAATGTATATTTAGCAGTGTTATTATATCTTAACTTATTATATAGCTAAATTATGGTTTTTCATGCTACATGTTGAAACAAACTTCCCTTCGCATATACTTTTAATTTATACTTCTTTATTTAAATAAGTTTTTATACATGAAAATACTTTAAAGAGTACAAAATTTGCTGAATATTTTCATACATTTACTTGAGTATTCTTAGGAATTACTCGAGTGTTTTTCCAGTAAATGAACTGTACTTTTTATTACGTACCACTTTCCAGTACTAACACTGAGCCTTGGGATCAAGTTCTGGATGGCCACGAATTTGGAGGCTTAAGGCATGTCTGTACGGCATTTCTTTACTTGGGAAGGGACCCCAATTGGCA